>JARHVA010009615.1:197500-207500 GCA_037957365.1 Torreya grandis | reverse complement strand
TTTTTAGCATTTAAATGTTATTAAATTCATTGTCTTTTTGAAAAAACTAGACTTATACGGCCTATATACTTGTGAAAAACCTTTGTAATGTTTATTCATGGATACCATTGTTGATTCATTTCATTCTTAGTCTTTTTAAATCCAGAACATTTGCTAATCTTGATCAAATGGTATTAAACCCCTATTTTTTGCATTCAAAATGAAAAATCTAGAAAAATTAGAGTTGTACAGCCTATTGTACGGCCTTCCAATGCCCTAAGTTTATTTTGAATCCATTCCTTGCAAAACATACCTTAAAAATCTGCCAAAACTTAGTTAAAATCCATTTTATCATGCCTATATGGATTTTTACAGCCTGTAGGAGAGAGAACAGGTGAAAAGAAAATTACAAGTAGCAGCCATGGCATCCTAGGCAAACATGACGCTACAATAAAACTTAGATTTTTTTTTACTGTTTCTAAAGTTTTTTGGATATGAAAAATTATGCTTTGGGTTCCACGAGAGGAAGCTTGCTTGAGAAGGATGAAAAAGGGAAAATTTTGAATTTATTTACACACATGTAATTTTTTTTTAATTTTCCCTCATACACAAAATCTCGAATAAGTAGAAATTTCTGAGTGTAATGTTCTAAAAATGCTCTTAGAGCAATTGGTTAAGCTTATTTTGTAATAAGTTTGCAAAGGAGGAGGTCAAGGGTTCAAATCCCTTCTTTTTAGAGAAAGTTATTTTTACTTTAGAATATGATTTTTATGTAAAATGAATATTCCCTTTTTAAATTTGAATATTTTAAAACACATACTTATTGTATTGTGTTATTTTAAAAATCAAAAAAGGGGGAATTCAATTCTATTTCTTTTACATTATTGTGGTGATATAAGGGTGTAATTGGTTTTACAAGGTTGTAATTTGGCAAAATAAGGGTGTAATCATTGATTTTTTGTGAGGTTAAGTGCAAAACCCATCAAAAATACTTGTTTTTATTTTGTGCTCTATGCAGAGATTAAGAACAAAACCCCATAGAAGTAATGTCTTGTTCAGTGAGTGTGATATCTGTTTCATTTATTTTGAAATTTGTCAGACTTTTCTCTACTGCAGTTACTTTCATTTCAAGATGCCAAAAATTCAAAATTTTATTTCAGATGGTGATAGATTAACAATGTCCAATTATTTAGATTGGAAACAATTGATGGAGGCTTCACTAGTTTTTAATGAGTTATGAGATATTGTTAAGAATGAAAATCCCACATTGCCAATAGATCTGAATAAATTAGATATATTAAATTTGCGTGATTCTAAGGCCTTAGCTCTCATTAAATGTTATTGTACTCGTGATACTTATGTTCATATTGAAAATTCTCCTCATAGTTACACTGCATGGAAAACATTGTTAGATTTGTATGATAAGAAACCTAAGCATAAAAAAATAGATATTCATATGAATTTGTTTACTTTGTCATTAGATGAAGATGGGGATATGGGAGAATATATGTCTAAGTTGAAAAATATCACTACTGAGTACAGTAAGGATGGTTTTGGAAAACTAGATGAGGACCTCATAGTCACTACTGCTGTGAAAGGACTACCAGGGTCCTATAGGAATTTTGTTGAAATGTTGCATGTCTATGACAAGATCACAAGCATCACCTTTGACAAGTTGGCTAAGTTGCTCATCCAACATGACCTCTCTCTACCTAAAAAATCCAAGAAAACTGAAGAATCTCATGTTTTAGAGTCAAAGCCTAGTTCATCTTCATCTAGGCATCAAAACAATAGAGGAAATAGTTATAAAGGGGGTCGAGGTTATAGAGGAGGCATATATCAAAATAGAGGTAGGGGTCATTCAAATAATCAATAATCTAATCAATCACATTCACATGAAACAAGTGATCGAGGACATGGTCACAACTCGTATAGGGGCAGAGGTTGAGGTAGATCAGACATTCAGTGTCATAGATGTGGAAATTTTGGTCACATTGTCTCACAATGTAGGATTCCTTTTGATAAACTTCAGAGGCCACAAAAAGTGACTAAGTCTAACTCTGCTCAGTATGCTAATCATGACTATGATGAATTTTGTAATGTTGCCCATGAATCTACATTCACTACTTTGGGGCACATTAATTATATTGAATATGAGGCTAAAGATGAGCTCATAGATGTCTGGGTTCTAAACACAGGAGCAACCAAACACATGACATTTATGAGAGATTTCTATTGGTATTTTAAAGAAGCTTCTCTCTCTAGTTTCCTTAGTAGATAATTCTATGCATACACCACTAGGACTTGGATTTATTCGGATTCTTCTTCCAAATGGGTCTATAAAATACTTGGAGGATGCTTGGTATGTTCTCACATTGAAGAAACACTTACTTTATTTAGTAACTATTAGAAAGAAAGGTTATCAAATTGTGCTTGAAAATGGGCTCATTTACATCAATTCAGTGAAGGATGATTATAAAACAATGTATAAAAGATATGAAGATGGAAACATGGTTAGATTGTATTATAAGGTGGTTCCTCCCAATATAGAACTTGCTCCAGTTGTTGACACAGGTACAGGTACTATGTCTACATAGCAGTTATGGCATCTCAACTATGGAAATTTGAATATCCACTCTTTAGTTGATTTGCAGAGATATGGTATGGTGAATGGGTTGCCCACTTTTTGCAAAGATAGTATTATTTGTGAGTCATGTGTTTTAGGCAAATAAAATTGGGAAAAAATTCTTAAACAGTCATCTTGGAGAGCTAACATATGTTTACAGTTAGTTCATAGTGATGTATGTGACATGAAAAAGTCATCCATTGGTGGGTGTAGATACTTTGTCTTGTTTATTGATGACTCTTTGAGGGTGACTTGGGTATTATTTATGAAAAACAAATCTGAAGTTTTCACTAAGTTTGTTGATTGGTTACACTTAGTCAAAAAAAAATAGGTTCACATTTGGCCACTATTCATTTAGATAATGGAGGTGAGTATACCTCAAATGAATTTTTATATTATTGTCGAGAACATGGCATTCATTAAAAATATAGTAATGCTTATACTCTATAGCAAAGTGGAGTATCTGAATAAATGAATAAAACTTTAGAGGGCACAACATGTGCCATGTTGCACTATAAACAACTTGATGATAAGTTTTGTGCAGAAGCCATTGGTACTGCAATGTATTTGAGAAACAGGTCCTCCACAGTTCCACTTTTGGGACAAACTCCATATGAGGCATGGTATGGATTTAAACCAAAAGTTAAACATTTGAAAGTGTTTGAATGTCCTTGTTTTACTTTGGTTACTATTAAACATAGAACTAAGTTGGAACCATGAAGTCAAAAATGCATCTTTATTGGTTACTCTGAGGATAAAAAGGGGTTTCATTTGCTTGCATAGGATTCAGGCAAATTCATAGTAAGTTGAGATGTAATATTTGATGAGTTTGGGACTATTAACACTGTAGAGATTGATTCTCAACTTTATAGATTAGAGAATAAAAATACAAAAAGAGATAAGGGTTTTAATTATGGGGATAACTCTTCAAAGTTATTGTATGAGAGTCAAATTCCTTCACTTTCCTCTCCTTCATCTACAAGTTCACAGGTTGATGACTTAGACACTGTTGAGAATTCTCCAAGTCCCCCTTCAAATGATACACATAATGAGAATTTTGGAGTCTCTAATTTGAATAATTTGACTAAGTATCCAAAATAGGCTCAAAGTACTTTTTCTAACTTGATAGCAGATGAAGTTGGTTTAACAGGGCATAATTATTCTTGAAAATAGGTAAACTATGCTATGGTTGTTACTACTTCTTCCACTGAGCCATCCACTTTTAAGGAGGCATGCATTGAACATGTTTGGAAATAGACAATGAAATGTGTGTATGATTCCATACTTAGAAATAATACATGGGTTTTAGTTGATCCTCCTCCACATGTTAAACCCATCATATGTAAATGGGTTTATAAGACTAAGTATAAATCAGATGGCTCCATTGATAAACATAAGGCATGACTTGTTGCAAAAGAATATGCATAACAAGAAGGTATTGACTATGAGGAAACATTTGTACCAACTACCAAATGGCACACTATTTGTATGGTATTTGCCTTAGCCACACAAAATAGTTAGAAAGTACATCAATTGGATGTTAAAAGTTTTTTTTTAAATGGTGATTTATAGGAAGAGGTCTATATGAAACAACCTTAGGGTTTTGAATAGGTGGGTGCTGAACAAAAATTATGTAAATTGATAAAAGCTTTGTATGGGCTCAAACAGGCACCCAGGGCTTGGTATGAGAAAATGGATTCAGACTTGAAATCCATTGGTGTTCATCACAGTGAATCTGATGACTCTCTATTTTTGAGTGCAAGGTAAGAAAATGGTGATACTTGTTCTCTATGTCAATGACTTGTTTATCATAGGTAATGATGAAAACCATAAGAAGTCTATGAAGAAAGAATTAAAATATGGGTTTGAGATGACAGATCTTGGACTTCTTCACTACTATATAGGCACAAAGGTAACTCAGAAAGTGCATAGTATTCTCATTTCACAAACTAAGTATATTTATGAGTTATTAGAGAGGTTTGGCATGAGTGATTGCAAACCTACCCTCACTCCCATGGAAAGTAACTTGAAATTGTATAAGGATGATAGAAATGCCTTTTTTTATGGCACCACATATAGATAATTGGTGGGAGATTTGATATACTTGATGACTACCAGGCCTAATATTTCATTTTCAGTTGGAATTTTATCTAGGTTTATGCATGAGCCTAGATAAATTCATTGGCATGCATAAAAATGAGTACTTCATTACCTTCAGGGAATGAAAACATATGGCCTTGAATAGCACCACAACAAGAACTTCAAACTTGTTAGATATTGTGATGCAGATTTTAGCAGATGTCTAGATGACCAAGTGTCAACTAAATGATACACTATGCATATGGGTTCAGCTGCCATTGATTGTTTTTGTAAGAAGCAAGATACAGTGGTAAATTCATTAGTATAATTAGAGTATATTGTAGCATGGGATGCTTCTAGAGAAATTGTTTACCTTCATCATATTCTTGAAGATCTTTAGGTTTCTCAGTTTGCTCCTACATAGTTATAAATTGATAATCAAAGTGAAATCAAGATGTCCAAGAATCCAGTGTTTCATGCCAAAGAAAAAACATATGGATGTCAAATACCATTATCTATGAATGCTGGTGGCAAAGAAAGATCTTGATCCAATATATTGCCCAACTGCCGATCAGACAGCTCATATCTTCACAAAACCCCTTGATAGAATCAAATTTGAAAAATTTAGAAAAATGCTTGGTATGTGTCCAAACACCTAACTTTTGATCATAGGGGGGTTTGTTAGGACTTGTTCCAAAGTCTTAACATTAGGTTAGATTTTTGGTAGGTTAATTAATATTATTGCAAATGGGGCATGCATCTTTTAGGAAAGACGCCCCATAAAATAAACTTAGTTTAATTTTAGGTAGTTTTCATGTTTTATATTTTTTAATTAGAACTACCTTACGGTTTGTTTTCCTGTAAATAGTTGGTTATGGGTTTGTTGTTTTTACCAGTCATTGGTAGAAATTATATAAATCAATGTTTGCAATGTAAAAGGGTTAATGGTGTAAAGGAACCCTTATGTACTTGATTTTTTGAATATTAATAAAATACTTGTGCACTTGCACTAATCGGGGACAAGGTTCAACCTACTTGGTTCAAGGAGTTATCACATCCTATATGATCTTCATGGTTTTAATTATATTACTATGTTTTTGTCATGGAATAAAAGGAAACGAATAAAAACTTTCATTTTATTAAATTCTTTAAAAATTTGTGGATAGAATGTATTGGGTATGTTTAAGGTATTTCATTTTTGTTTTATGACTTATTGAATATAATATTATGGGTAAAAAGGAGTTTATTTTCATTAGAAATTTAAAAATCATTGATGGTAACATGAAAGTTATCTATTCAATCTTACCATATGCAATTTTGTGGTTTAAAATTTGGTTCAAATCTTGAGTTGAGTTGACTTGGAAATGTAATAAAATGTCAATATAAAAATTAGTCAAACCTATAGTTGTGTATTGTTGATTTTTAAATACGTAAATGATTGAATGGTTATGTGACAAGAATGATTTTTGAATGGTTATATGACAAGAATGATTTTTGAAAACAAGTTCTGATCGAGTATTCATTGAGAAATTTGGTCCTATTAGTTTGATATAAAATTAGTCTTTAACAATATGGGTTATAGTTAAAATATGTTCATAATGAATACATGAATATATTTTTGATAAAATAAATTATATGAATTTAAGAGTAGTTAGAGGATCAACTTAGTTAATATGGGGTCAAGCTTGTAGTTATTAAGAGTTTTTTTTTGATATATTTGGTATTGTATATTTCTAATGGATAGTTATATGAGAATATTAAAAATTTGATTGTATGTCTATAAATATTTTGATTATTATAAAAACCAGTGATTTTGATTTAATCTATTATATTTTTTTTAACTCAAATTGTGTGTGTATACATACACACACACAATTACATAATTTGTCTTACATATAAACTTGTAGATGTATATTATATGATGTTTCTTGGGGATTGTATAGTCTTAAATTTGCATATAAGTCTTACCTACAAATAAACTTCTATATGATGTATGAATACTTTTATCATATTAGTTATTGTATGAGTTTTTAAATATAAGTTACAACTAGGTATTTATAATGAAAAAGGGACTATTTTTTACATTCATGAAATGATAATAGATTATTATATGGTAAACGCATAGAGAGAAAATCACTATGTGTAGAAATAACATTTTAGGGTTATGTTAAGTATTGTCAAGATTTGGGTTTCAGTGTGGGACCATTATTATTATTATTATTATTATTATTATTATTATTATTATTATTATTATTATTATTATTATTATTATTATTATTATTATTATTATTATAATAATAATTATTATTATTATTAATGAATACTATACTATTATAGGTTTACTTATGTTGAGATTAATTAGATTAATGAATAGTTGTGAGTTTACTTCATTAGTTGTTTTGCACTGTTAAGATGCATATAATGGAATATATGTGATTATATGATTTCTTATATTCATAGAAGCTATGACATTCTTTATGAGAATCTTTATATATTTGAAATAGATGGATTTTAACATTAATATATTTATATGATATTAATTACATTAAATAAGTAGGTGAAATGGAATTATCTTACTTGCTCAATAATTTATGTATGTGAATTTGAAAGATCTTGAGATCTAAAAAATTGTATTAAAATTTTGGCCAAAGTAATGGTTATGGTTTAAACAATTTCAATTCACCTGTTTGATTTAGTTTGAAGGTATTGCATAATATAATGTTAGAAAGTATTTCTTTATGATATGTTGCATGTGATAGTTATCTTACAGTGCACGAGTTCTAGTTAATTTTATTTATTTTTCCATTATCAGTAGCTTCCCATCTTTAAAAGGAGGTACATTCACTTGTTGGTATATAGTGCGGGGGATCAAAGATCAATGGTTGGTGTGGAAAAGCATTTGGATGATACCCTCCCTCTGCTTTCAATAGTAAATTGATAGAGGCTTTAATCAGTATTATTTGTGGATATTAAGGAGTTCATTTAGACTCATATGTTTTATGGAACATTGTTAAATTATTTTATGATATTTAGATATATAATATTATATACTTATACTATTTTATGTTAATAATATGACAACAACAATTATTTTTTATATTTGTACCTATTGAGATTTTTAAACCAACAATAGCTGAATTTTTAATTTGGGTAATTCAGTACTATTATATTTTTTTACTTGTGAAATCAAATAAGTATTTTTAAATAGTGATCATTAGCTAAATGAATCACATGGTTAACTTGATGGTTAATAGTTTAGTATATATAAATGATGCATTTAGTTAAAGATCATTAGTATTTGGAATTAGTTCAGGTAATTTTTTATTAAGAAATAAAAAGATAACCTTATTCTAGATTAACCATAAGGTATTGTTACAAAAAGTATGAAATTTTAAATAATAAATAATGCATCTTTCCAAAAAATAAAACCAAGGTTTTGGTATCACTTTTATCTCTAGTGATGAAATAATTGGTTTTCTATAATGATTTTATTAGACATTTTTTGACATATTAAATATTATTATTTCATAAAATTTGATGTTCTTAATTTTATCTCATGTATGAATTTATTGTTTTCTACATTTTCTTTTATGTTTTTCTATATTTGGCATGCAAGAAAAAAAATGTAAGTACTAGTTACAATAATATGAAAATAACCTAGGTGTCACATTATTTTTGAAAATAAAATTTGATGTTTCAAAATATGTGAAAAAATAAATAATAATAAAAATAAATCTAATTATAAAAACCCATTATTTTCTATTGCTGTATATTTACATTAATTGATAGAATAACTATACTATACATTATATATTTAATGGAAACTATATATGTTTGATAACATAATATATGAAATAACTAATTGAAATTATGAAATATTTTAGTCATAACCATTCATATAAATTTCATTACTTTGTATATAATCAAACTATTGCACATTACATTTTTATCAAAATAAATATAACATTATGCATTGATTTGGCCATCACAATTTGATTAGGACTCAAAAAACATAATTTGACTTTGTCATTTAAAAGAAACATTCATTGATTATTATTTAAAAAATAACTTAAAAACTAAAATGTTTAAAATCAAATATAGAAATACAAAATCATTAAAGGATTCAAAATGAATTATCTAAAGTTTTACCACTATCTATAGAAATAATTTTACCTTTATCATTAAAAAAAACATTTTACAAATTTAAAAAATAAAATGTTTCAACTAATTATGATAATTACTACTAATATATGTTAAATAAATGATAAAATAATCAATTAATTATATATTTTATAAACGATAAGAGACAAATTTACAAGCTAAGTAATTAATTGAGTTGTAAATTATTAGGTATTACTTCTCCACATATAAACACTATAAACAAATCTATTATGTTTTTAATAAATTAATAAATTTTATCTTTGGGAAAAATATTTAATATAATATTTGATTTAAATTTCAAATAATATTATACCTATAAAAATATAATTATTTTAAATAATAAGTTTCAATGAAATCAAATCAATATCTTGTATTCAACAATTTAATTAATTTTTTTAATATTAATACATTTTAATAATTTAAATTTATACGCATCATATCCTCATAATTTAATTTAAGATTTTTTTAAAAAGTAAAATATATCATCTGACATGGTATGTATCGATGAGGTTTAATTTAAGAAATAATTCCATCAATGCACATTGATTATTGAATTCAACAAAAGAGCATGTGCCCATATTCAGAGCTAGAGGAATGATACCATATGTTTGTCATAATTGATAATAATTGAAATTCTTAAAATTAAAAACTGAAAATGGAAAAAATTATCAGTAATTTTGTCCCCACTTGTTGGTTTTAAAAAGTATAATTTCAATTGAAACAAAAATATTCTTGAAAAATATATTTAAATAGAAAAATTTACTAATTAAATAGACATTAAATTTTACTCTAAAAATTAGTAGAAAAAAAGAAAAAGAAATTGATGAAAATAATCATGTTACTAAACTAGGTTTTTTACACACATACCAATGCATACCCATATTCTTGGAACAAGCATGCATTCAAATCATCCTTAAACATATTATTATAATTTAAAATTAAAAAAGGAAAAAAGTAATTATTTTCATTCTATGCATATAATTTTTAAAATAATAGCATAGGATTGGATAATATTACATTTTTTTGACACTTTATTTTATGATGCATATAGAAAGATTATTCATTGGTTAATAAAACATTGAAAGATCTCTATCTAATTGCTAGGCACTTTAAATTCTTAACAATTATGTATCTAAACAACATGGCATATCTATA
>JARHVA010009615.1:157500-190000 GCA_037957365.1 Torreya grandis | reverse complement strand
CTAGTTGATAGTTTTGATTTTTCGTACTATGATTATTTTCCCATATGTTAAGAAAGGTCCATTCCTTTTTTGGTATATCATGCAGGAGATCAATGGTCCATGGTTGATATAAAAAGTTACTCAGATGATACCATACATCCCCTTCTAGTAGTAAATATATAGATGCTTTAATAAATATTACTTTTTAATATTAACGAGTTCATTTAGACACATATGTTCTATGAAATATTGTAAAATTGTAATTTTATATTTATATATATATAACATTGTATACTTATACTATTTTATGTTAATACTATAACAACAAAAATTGTTTCTTTATATTTGTACATATTGAAATTTTTTTAAAATAGTCATTGAATAGTTAATTTGGGTAATCTATTATTATTCTACTTTTTACTTGTGAAAGCAAATAGTTATTTTTTAAATATTGATCATTATGTAAATGAATCTCATGGTTAACTTGATGGTGAATAGTATAGTATATATAAATCATGTATTTAGTTAAATATAATTAGTACATGGAATTAGTTAAGGTAATTTAATATTAAGTAATAAAAAAAAATTAACCTAATTATATTTTAACCATAAGGGGTCCTTAAAAAAATTATAAAATTTTGAATAATAAATAATACATCTTTTAGAAAAAATTAACCGAGGTTTCACTATCAATTTTATCTCTATGACGGAGGAATTGGTTGTCACTAATGATTTTTTATGACATATTTTGACATATTACATATTATTATTTCATAAAATATGATGTTTTTAATGTTATCCCATTTATGAATTTATTTTTTTCTACATTTTTTTTCATGTTTTTCTATTTTTGGCATGGAAGAAAAATATTGTAAGTACTAGTTACAGTAATATGAAAATACTCTAGGTTTCATGTCATTTTTAAAACTAAAATATGAGAATTTGAGATATGTGAATAAATAAATAATAATAAAAATAAATATTATTTAAAAAAAAATGTTTTTATTGTTATACATTTACATTAATTGATATAACTACTATACATTATAGTATTTAATGGAAAATATACATGTTGGGTAACATAATGTATGAAATAAATAATTAAAACATGAAATATGTTTAACATAACCATACCTATAAATTTCATTACTTTTTACATAATAAAACTATTGTACATTACATTTTTTCTCAAAAGTAAATACAAAATTAATCACAGATTTGGCCATCACAATTTGATTATGATTCAAAAAACATAATTTGTCATTATCATTTAAAAATAAAACATGTGTTCATTATTATCTAAAAAATAAGATAAAAATTAAAACATTTAGAATAGAATATGGAAATTTAAAAGCATTGAAGGATTCAAATGAATTATATAACTTTCACCACTATCTATAGAAACAATTATACCTTTAGCCATAGAAAAATGTTTTACAAGTGTAAAAAATAAAATGTTTCTTTTAATTATGATAATCACTACTAATATTTGTTAAATAAAGGATAAAATCATCAACTATATATTTTATAAATAACAAGAGATATATTTACAAAA
Source organism: Torreya grandis (assembly GCA_037957365.1). Taxonomy (NCBI): domain Eukaryota; kingdom Viridiplantae; phylum Streptophyta; class Pinopsida; order Cupressales; family Taxaceae; genus Torreya; species Torreya grandis. The sequence goes on along the minus strand of JARHVA010009615.1, from coordinate 188,466 downwards.
TAAGCAATGAATTGAGTTGTAAATAATTAACTATTACTTCAACATATATAAACACTATAAACACATTTTTCAGGTTTTTAAATAATTATTAAATTTATTTTTTGGGAAAAATACCTAGTATAATATTGTATTCTAATTTCAAATAATATTATACTTATAAAGTTCAAATTATTTCAAATCTCTTGTATTCAACAAATGAAATAATTTTTTAAAATAATAATACATTTTAATAATTTGAATTTATAGGCATAATCTCTTCATTAGGAAACTTAAAAAAATGTTTTTTAGCGTAGCGCATCATCCCGCATGGTATGTATTAATGAGCTTTAATTTAATAAATAATTCCATTAACCCACATAGATTATTGAATTCAAAAAAAGAGAGAGTGCCCCTATTCAGAGATATACAAATGATACCATATGTTTCTCATAATTGATAATAATTGAGTTTCTTACAATTAAAAACTAAAAATGGAAAAAATGATCACTAATTTTGTCCCCACTTGTTGGTTGTAAAAGTATAATTTCAAAGAAAAAAATTTTCTTAAAAAATATATTTGAAAAGAAAAATTTAACAATTAAATAGAGATTTCACTTTACTCAAAAAATTAAATCAGAAATGAAAAAAAAAGAGGAAAATTGCTATCATAGTAATCTAGGCTTGTTTCACACACACCAATGCACAACCATAGGATTAGAATAAACCTGCATTCAAACCATCATTAAAAATATTATTAGAGTTTAAAATGAAAAAGGAAAAATGTATTTTATAAATCATTTTATGCATATAAAACTCAAAATAACACTATAGGATTGGATAATATTACCTTTTTTTGACACTTTATTTTATGATGCATATTGAAAGATTATTCATTGGTTAATAACACATTGAAATATCTCTATGTCTTTGCTATGCACTTAAAATTCTAAAAAATTGTATATGTAAATAATATGGCACATGTATATTATAAATATTAATATACTATACATATTATCTTATTATGAAGTTATATATATTATATTATATAATAGTAATAATAGAATTTTTGTTATATATTATTATGTTAATATTAATGACATTATACTATTATCTACTTAAAAAATTAATATAATATTTATCTAATTTTATAGAATAATATGTATAATATAATATAATTATAATTTAATAGTATTATATTATACCAAATAATTATTGATCAATAATAAGTCAAGGTAGCACATGATCATAAATAAAACTATTTTATAAGAATCCAATGATTCCATGACATTAAATAAAAAATACTATAAAATACAACGGAAACATAACCAATTATTTGTGTTACAAAAAGGACATGTCTTAATTTGATTTAATATTGACCTAACAATAAATTTTCCATGTATCTGACTAGAAAACCTATTTTAATGAGAAGATAAGGTTTTGGAAGGAATCAAATCACAAACATATAGACCTAGATAATAGAGTTCATGAGATTGTTACGTTTGATCCTAATTTGGTAAAAGGGTCAGGGACCCATTAATTCCCTACTAATTATATATAAAAAATAGATTTCATGAGATAAAAATATTTTTTTAGAAATATTGACATCAAATTCAACAATAAATCCTGGACAAATAAAATATCATTATTACATTCATGCAAAGAGACTGATCCTAGCTTTAGGTACCTAATAATGGATTAATATATATTATCTATTTAGTGCATGTCAAACTATTAAAACAACAAACTATTTCACATGAGAAACATATTTTTTCATAATCCCTAAGATGACACATATAACATTCACATAGCTATGTTTACAAGATGCCAATTATTCCATGTTGTTGAAAAACATTTTACTATTTTAAAATGAAAGTGAAACTAGTTATTAATGTTATTAAAAGAATAAATATTACTTCTAAAGATAAAACATGGCTTTGGAAAGAATCATATCATGTCAATATGGACTTGTATAAAAATTTATGGGAAAAATAAACCTATTTTTAAACAAACCCAAAAATCATCAATAAACCATTCACAAAAATATGTTTATGAAAATGAGACGATTCCATGTCATAAAACAACATAGTAATATAAAAATATGAATATACAACCAATTCATTGAGTCTTTTAGACAAATGATCATACCATCTAATGATAAAATAGAGCATTGGAAAGAATCAAATCATAACCTTGTAAAAATATAAAGAGGTTTTTCAAAAATAAGAAGTTTACTAATTATAAAATGGTCTATACAGGTTCAAATATTAAAATAACATAAAATTTCCAAACCACAGCCTATTTTTACATCAACCCTAAGATGAGTTGCAAACCGTTCAACAAATCTTTGCTTAAAATAAACTAATTAAACTATACCACAAACAAATAAAATAGTATGACAAATAAAGGATAAAATATATTATTTTTTAATTTAAAGTATAAACCTTACCTTGAAATGATGAAAAAGGGATTTGAAAATAAAAAATCATGACCCTATATATCTATAAACATGTTTATGATAAAAACTAAATGTATTTATTAAAAGAAAATTTTACATGACTGTCAGTAAAAATATATGTGAAAATGAAATAGTCTTGCTTCACTTAAATAGAAACATTGATTAAAGATTAAATCACGTAACAGTGACTACCCTCTAATCTATGGTCTTTGAATATCAAGATATCCAAAAAATAAAAAGTTTCAAAACCCACAACCTATTTTTGCATAAACCTTAACAAAATTCATTCAGCATTCATATAGATCTATTTATAAGTATAAAATGATTACATTACATTAAAAAACATAATAATTTAAAAATAATAAGACACATCCATTTCTTTGTGTTATTCATAGGAAAACTACTAACTTTATCTGATCCTAACTCAACCCACATTCTAGTCACAAAACACAACTTTGACAATTAAAAAGTAACAAACATGTAGACTTGTAATACAAATGACGATAAAAATAAATTTATTAAATAAAAAACTGACATAAGTGGAATAAACAAAACTAATTCAAATAATATATGCTCATCACATTCATGTTTGAACATTGATTTGAGATTAACTCATCGCATATTGAATGCATGCCCAATATCTTGCATATGCACATCAAGTTCTCAAAATTATATTTCAAAACTTATCTTTGATGAGAAACTCATATATAGATTATAATTTTTTCAAGATGAAATTAATATAAAAATTAATTTAGATTAGTAAAACGTAAAACAAAATTATACATCCTTAAATATATTTTAAAATCTAACAAAAAAATTATAGCATTGAATGCATAAAATAATACTCAAATAATAGAATTTCTACTGTATAAAGTTGTACATGTGTCATTTGTTCCATTTATTGATCATTAACCATTATATATATTCCATCTAGATGTGAACATGCTAATTCATACCCTCTACTAGCCTTTCATCCCTATAGTATGGACCAAATAACCCATGACACGTGTCAATGGTAAGCCAATGTAATCATATTCATCAATTAATTTAAAATGTTTACCATCAATCAGGGATGAAATAGAAGGTTGATTCTAAAATTTAATCCCTATCATTGTTTATATGTGTGTATAAAATCATTAATTTAATTTATCCTAATATGAATTATGTTAACATTTTAAGGATAATGATGAATACATATATGTCATAAAAAACATAAAAAGGAGGGTGGACCACAAAATTTAGTCTGAACTAGAAGCGTTCAACCACCTTTGAATATTTCCACAGAAGGTTTATGTTATTTTATTTTCATTTTGATTTTTCTCTCATATTAATTTCAGTTAGAATCTAGACCCAAATAGTGAACTTGAATTAACATAGAAAACTATGACTTTCATATGGAGTTCCACATTTCCAAGAGGAGCTTAGATGGTAAGCTCGATACACCTTTTCTTTTGGTTTTTTCACCATTTTTTAAGGTATATGTATTCAAGGTTTTAGGTTTAAAATCACACATGTAGCTATTTTTAATTATAATCAAAATGTTCATCACCTTTTTTAATTTCATGTTTGGTATGAAGGAAGGTTTGAATTATTTACTATTGGAATGCTTCACATTATATTAATAAAAAATATAACTATAGAAGGTTGCAAAGGAAAGTAGTCAGACACATCACAAATCAAACTCCTTATTAAAGGATAGATATTTATCTAAAATGAAAAAATTAGATGGTCAAGGTATAACACAAACAAATATAAATAAAAATAAAGTAGAAATTTACACACAAGCTACCACTCTAGGAGCTGGAGGGACAGGATCATACATGGGAAGCATTGACCAAGCAGGAAGTTCTATGTCAATAATTTATATGGCATTCTATCCATCCATGGGGTCACCATGAATAGTGATAGGCCAACCGTAAGTCAATTACACAAGAATAAGAGTGATTGATGGAGGCTGATGTGAAAGACTACCATCAAACATGCCTTGATAACTCCATCATGGATAGCATGAATCCCTTTTTGAAATAATCACCAAGCTTTAATAATAGTTCTTTCAACTAGGAGAATGGAATAAGTACTTTGTATAGGTGACCCACATAAGCTATATTCATTAAAAGATAACCCCATGTGAAAGCCATCCCCCACCCACTTCAAGTAGGGTTTGATAGCTTCAAAATCCTTCCATATGTTTTGACCAAAAAGGAGCTAGTAATCTTCACATGAATAGTAGTGATGAGAAGGGATTGAAAGCCAATATTTTGCCAACTTATTTTACCATAGGGAGATCCCACAGATATAAAATGTCATGGAATACTTTTTTGATAGTCACTACCCTCAATATCTTAAATAACCTACTTTACACATAGGGCCATACTTTAATAATAAGTGTCAATGATGTTCATGCCACATTTATCATGGGGGAGGAAATAAATATCCCATGATTCTTGATGAAAAGCTCAAAATTTATAAGAATTATCCCAAAGGAAATATATGGAGATCTTGGGAAAACTATTATAAGAGGCCTTAGAGTGATCCAGAGGAGGAAGAATGCACATGTGTAGTAGCCAGAGTCTTGGTTTAAATCTGGAACATGTCTGGTGGAGATGGGGACATAGTAATCCAATTCGCAATCTTGTTTTCAATCCTATTGAGTACATACTACTAAATCCTAGATGGGGAACCATCATTTAAACAAAGGGGATGCCCAAGAACTTGAATTATTCAAAAGGGAGAAATCCATTACCAATTATATTTGTGAAGACACTCAAGGCATAGACATCATATACTTTGATGAAAAAACTATGTTTTCCTCCATTGTATGATAGAGACAAAATCCAAATAGATTGTGTCAAGACATTGGATATCTTTAATAAAAGTGGACACTTATTCATCAAGCGTGACGAAGGATTCATCTGCAATGTTCCCACTAATGAGAATAGAGGTGATGTTGGGTAAGACAATTCCATAAACAAGCACTTCAAAATCTTTAGACGTTGAGAGATAACCTAGGGATTCAATGCATAACACATAAAACACTAAAATAAGTGGACAACCTTGGTGAATAGATCACTGAATCCTAATCCCCTTAGTTTTACACCTATGAATAGTGAGTTAGGCTAAGGTATCTTGAAGCAAAGATTACATTTCATAAATGAAGTAAGGAACAAATTCAAGAGCCTAGAGCATGTTAAGAATAAATTAACACTCAATATTATCATAAGATTTTTGAAAGTAGTTTTTAATAAAAAGAGTTATCTTAAGAGAGGAATGAGCCCAAGCCATTACTTCCTAGACCACAATAAGATTATCCAGAATATAACACCCCATAATGAATATTGTTTACTCTAGTCTAATAATGATAGGTAAGATGACCTAGATGTAGTTGATGAGGGCTTTGGAAAGAATATTTTAAGAAAAATTTAGCAATTTTATTATCCTCCAACTAGTAATAAACTTAGGATATACAACTTTAAGAATGAATTTGATATTATTGTGATTGATCATGGGTCCAAAAATTGATTTTGTAATGCTTCTTTATAGACATGTAGTAGATCAGGTTTAATAAAATCCCAATTGGCTTTATAAAATTCACATGGGAATCCATTGACACCATCGGCTTTATCATTGATCATGTAGTACAGAGCCTTTGCGATATATTTCAAGGTGAGTGGGCCATCACAAAGCTATTGATTGAATGATTTCAACTTATGAGGCACCACATCGAGGCATTTTGGAAGCGCCTAAGATCACTCAGTTATGAAAGGTTGAGCTTGACAAACTATCTTGTGATGTTTAAGGAAAGTTGAGGAGATATGGAGTTGATAGGTAAGCTAGGATTGATCCATGTGAATGTGTTTGATTTACCCAGAAGCTTGATTGACTTTCATCACTTTAAGTCTTTGGAAGCTTTGTCACCATTTTTTAATTAGTGCAGGGAAGCATGAAGGTGAGTTCCTCTAGCCACATGGTTGTAAACCAATTTATTATGGTGTTGCAAGCCTTGACAACTACATGTTGAAAGGATCAGCCATGAAGGAGACATAAATACATTGAAAATAACAGATCATGGCCTCCTATAAGCATTTTTAGATCCATGCAATATGTTTTCCATGTTGGTCGAGGAAGGAGGTGGTGCAAATTCTACCATTTAATTTATATAGATGTGTGTGGGGGGCATAGGGTGAGATTCTAGATTTGCTTGATGAGTCAGACCATTCTAGCATGATTCAACATATAATTATTAAGGATAAATTTATTATATGGCACATTGTAACACCCTGAAGTCTATTTTAAATTAGATAAGCCATCAATTTTTAAGCACTATTTTAAATATAAATGAAAAAGTGTTATATTATTTATATTTTTAACTCTTAACTACCTTTATTAGATCGAATTCTCTCTTGGTTAATTAAAGTGTGTCTTTTAGTAGAAGTTTATGTTTATAGATTGAATGCTCTCTTGGTTAATTAAAATGTGTCTTTTAATAGAAGTTTATGTTTAAATACTTGGCATAGAATAGATTCTAATTTTATGAAAAAAATAAAGGAAAACTACATATAATTAATTATAATATTGAAGTTTATTTTTTTTAAAATAAATATTAATATGTTTATATTATGTTTTTCAACTATAAAATAATTCACTATGATTTTTTTTGGGAAAGGTATAATTATCTATTTAATAGACTTTTTCTTTTATATTCATTTTATTTTTCAAAACATATTCGATTAAAATTTTAAATTTTAATTAAAATTTATTAATATTTTTTTTTAATAAATTAAAATGTTTTCAATTTTAAAAACATAATTTAATTTAGGCTAAAATATTTAAATGTAATAAAAGAAAAAAAGTTATGTCAATTCTGCTTAAAATGGAGAGATTAAAGAAAAACATAATCACTGTAGTGAAGTCACAACTTATCATAGCATATGTAGAAAATTAATATAGCCAACCTTTCATATCAGCAGGAATTGCTGAAAATTTCTTTGCAAAGACATGAATAATGACCTACAAAGTTTTCATTCCCAAAGTATAATTCAATAGAGAATACAAAAAATACTCCTATTTACAGCTTGTTTATAAAACATCGCTTAATATTTGAATTATTTTTAAAAAAAAGAAAATAACAAAACATAATGAGATTATTGTACATTTTTCTTTCTTTCTTTTAGATTGGTTCGCATTGTTTATATAATTAAAGGCATGGTATGGGAATTAAAAGGGGGAGAAATAAATAGGATTAAAAAGATTTTAATTTAAAAGTCTTTTTCATACTTTTTTTTTTTTTTTTTTCCATATTTCATTTTTAGTTCTAATAAAAAAGTATTCAATATAATAACATAAATATACCTTATTAAATGAAGAAATTATTATTGTTTATTTTAATTATAAAAAGAGTTTTTTATTATAACTACTTAAATATATAGTCAATTATTTACATTATTATATCATAGATATATAATAATAATTTTAGGTGTTTATTTATTTATTTATTTTGTTAAAAAAAAATTTAGAATATTCTTGTATTTTTAACCCCTTTTTAATGGATTTCATTAATTTTTTTTATTTTTTATATTGATTATAGTTTTTTTTAAAAAATTATCAAATATTTTAATTATTTTGTCAAAAAATTAAAAAAATAAAACCTAATAATAGTAGAACTTAAGGTTTATGCCTCTAATAATATATTGCAATTTTATAGGTTATTAATGTTGCATTATGACATTTTGATCGTATTTAAATCATTTTTGAATAATATATAAAATGCTAGGCACTTTTGTGAAGTGCTCCTTAATTATAAGATGGATTTGTTTTTTAAATATTTATTTATTATTATAAGTAAATGAGGTTAACTACCTTTAATAAAAGACATTTTCATTTTTTGTAAGGTAATCATATCAAATAATTTTATATGAAAAATAAACAATTATTCATATGACTATATTTCATTATAATGTTTTCCATCTATTTTGATTTATCTAATATTAATTTATAAATAATTATTAATATAATGAATAAGTTTTAATTTCAATGTTGAAGTGATTTAGTTGTTAATTAAGACCAAAATAAAAGTATTTTTATTTTTTATTTATTATTTTTAAAATTATTTAAATTTAAAATAATAATAATGATTTTTGATATTAGTTTGTTAATATCTTGCTTCATTTATGTTTTTTAAAACTCTCATTTATTAATCTTATTATATAAAGTACTATAAATTTTATTTTTCAATTAATTTATTTCTTATTCAACCAATAAAAATATTTAAAATATATATCACATTAACAATTATAAAATTTTTCTTAAATTTTAATTTATTAATTTAAAAAAAATTATAAATATTGTTTGACCCTATTCTTTTCAATTAAACATAACATAAAAACTATTTAAATTATATTTAAATAGTTAATTAGAAAACAGAAAGTAATAATTAAGCCATTTGTTATCAATATTATCCACCTTAAACAACAACCATAAAATAATTGACATGTATAAAGCTTATCATATACAATAATTTATGATAAAACATGTAAACTTAGTATCTGAATATAAATAAAACAAGTAAGCTTATCATATATTATGGTCCTATTTTGGACTGTTCAACACTTGTAAATGCTCTCATTTACTGATCGCTAAATTTGCCAATGGCCCTCAACCCATGGGTTACGGAGGGTGACAAGAAAGGAGGAGGACGTAAGCTGCCACAGTTTCCATGTTGGACAAATTTGAATTTTTTTTTTATGACTATTATTAAATATAATTGAATAGTATTGTGACGAGAGGTTATAATTTAGTCGACTAAATTCGATAAGAAAACTTTATCCTATAATACCACAACAGAATATAAGAAATATTAATTTCGAATCCAAAGTAAAAAAGATATTATATTATAGATAAACGGATCATTATTAAATTAATATTAAATTATAATTATTTAAGTTAAACAATATGTATTAAAAGAAGAATATGAATTCAATTAACTAAGTCAAATTTATAATTCAAATTTACAAATAAAATACTATTTATAATTATATATTACATATTATTTAAATTTATGAATTATCTAATTTTTCATTAATAAAATTTCTTAAGTGTATAGTTTTTAAAATAATTTCCATTCCATCATACATATATGTTATTAACATTGAATCTTTAGTCACTTATTAAGACATTTATTTTATGTTATGATTATTCAATAATTTTAATTTATATTATGGATAAATAGATTTATGTTAATATTTTATTATAAATATTTAATATTGAATTATGTATAGTTGATTTTCAGAACTATAAAATAAGTATCACGATTTTTTTATAAATTAGAAATAAATATTATTAATATTGAGAAAATTACTCACATAATCTACCTAAAATAATAATTATGGAACCGTAAACATGCCCTACTAAACTCATTTCTTCAAACTAACATATGACCCGAGTAAGAAAACAAAGGTGGCTAATCTTTTTTTTTTTTAAATTAAATTTAATTGTAACCAATGATATCATAACTACTTATAAAATGTCACACACAATAACATCATCTCAATGGTTGTTGAGGAAGGAAAATTCAGCTGAATCCGGTCCCACTTTGTATCATATTTAAAATAAATAAATTTGTATTATTATTTTTAATTAAATTTTTAAAATGATTTAATATATAAATAATATAAAAATAATGAATAATTTTATTTGAGTTATATAAATTTAATTAATAAATAAATGACATTGATCTATATTAAATTAAATAATTTTTATCATAAAATAAAATTATTTAACTAATATTAATCAAAATTATAAGTAATTGGCTAATAAATCCTCACCATTAAATTATATGATTTAAACATTTTTTCTGTGATGCCCTAATTTCCCCCTTAAAAACCTTAATAGATTTATAAAATGTGTATAGGAGCCGTCGGATTGAGGCCGTGCTTTGCTTTAGATCTCCTAATTATACACATTATTCCTCTTTGTAGATACCTGTACATGCATAATTTGAATGTTCCCTAGGAATTTATAAATATTTATTTTCCAACAACATGCATAAGATTTAAAATTTTCAAATAATATTCATTTTCCAACACACAATATATCCATGTTTCAATTAAAACAAGTTATTATATAAGAATCAACACACCCTGACATAGTCCCATGTTTAGTAATCGACATAATTTCTTTACAATCTGTCGTTACACATAAGTTGATAGATAGACTATAAAACACAACCATAACTTTTTCGTTGAAGAAATACATTAAAATAATTATTAAGGAGTTCAATTTGTCTCATTAAATTATGCGATACACTTTCATCTTCTTAAAAATTTACAAAATAATTATAGAGGCTTTTATATGCCAAATCTTGTGTAGTAGGTATCTATTGTAATTATTTTAATGTAATAATTTGTATAGGGTAATGGACAGGTAATGAAAGGTGATCAGCTTTTTGCTTTTAAAATTAAGTTTGAAATATTCATATTTTAATAAATATGATATAAAATAGTTTGTTGCATTTTTATTAATTAATATAGGCTATCGTGACTAATTTTTTAGAAAAATTGATGTATTTTCGATTAATAAAATAAAACATAGTTGAACAATCCAATAAAATCAAAGCAATCTAAAAAATTAAATATAGTTTAGAGTCTATTTTCTTGAGTATGTGATATGATTTTGTCCCTAAAAGAATAGACAAAATAAATACGTGGGTCCCAGTGGCATATGATTGTGGCTTGACAATGTATATCATTATCTTCGATTAGGTGATGTGTTGTCAAGAGACACAATACATGTTGTTATAGACCTCAAAACTTCATTTACATTTCATTTTGAGCTAGGCAAAGGCTATGGCAGTCACGAGTTCATATGCATATTAATTGACATGATGCCTGTTCATTTGGATGGGTTCCCTTAGACTCTAACATATTTGACAAGTCTAGGGACTCACACAATAATAACAATCAATGTGTCACCTCTTCATTTGGCCTAGCTCTCTTGGGGATTGTCATGCATGAAAGGTCCAGGGGATTGACCACATCGACATGTGGTGACTTGGTGTCTCTTCATTTTCTTGATTTTTTGTTAGCTCCTAGTCATATTAATAATTGGTGACATGGAGCCTCTTTGTCTAGTCATGCTTTCCTTGGATTTGACATCTTTGGCAAGTCTAAGAGACTTGTTGCACTGACAACTAGTGAAGTAGCATCTTTTTATTTGATTGGGATTTCCCCAATTTTGAATTTTTTGACAAGCAAATAAAGCTCAATAGACTATATAGTTATCTTAGATTGGGTGATGTGTTTCCTATAAGCACGAGGCATGTTCTTATGAGGTTTAGAGTTTTATGTGTATTTTGTTCTAAGTCATTCAAGGTCTTTGGTGGTAATTGAATCACTTGCATATTAATCAATGTGATGACTTTTCATTGGGTTGTGTTCTCCTAGGTTGTGACATATGTATTAGGTGTGGGGAACTTCACAAGCTGACAAGTGACAATGTATCATATCTTCATTTGATACATGTTTATTAGGGCCTAATATATTCAATAGATATAGATGATTTTCCACACTATCAGCTGTAAACATGGGGCTTGTTCATTTGTCCAATTTTCCCCTACCTATGACATCTCTACTAGGTGGGGGGATTGGTCATAGTGACTACTATCAACATGGTATGACTTCATTCAGCTAGGTTGTCCTCAACTCTGACATCTCTATCAGGTTAGTATAATTGGTCATACTAACAACTAGCAACATGGTGCCTTTTTATTTGGTTGGGATTTTCTTGATAGTGTTATATACTTAGGTTTAGGGGATTGGTTACACTAATAATTGGTGATATGGAATCTCTTTATTCAATTGCGGTCTCCACATCTATGATATATGCAACAAGTCTTGTGGACTCATCGTATTAAGAGTTGTTGACTTGGCACCTTTTAATTTGGATGGGATCTCATAGACCCTAATACCTCTAGGAGGTATGGGGCGTGATGACATTGAAAACTACCAAGCTTGTGCTTATTCAATCGGTTGGGCTTCCACAGACCCTAACATATTTGATAGGTTTAGGCAAATGGTGACACTGACAACTAAAAAAATAGTGACCCTTCATTCAAATGGGATTTATTGGGATCTAATCTCTCTGACAAGTCCTATGGAATAATTCGATTGATGGATATAAATTTGGTGCATCTTGATTTAGTTGTGTTATCTAGGGTCCTGAAATAGCTAGTAGGTATAAGGGAATGGACAAATTGATAATTGGAAATGTGTCACATGTTTATTAACTAAGATTTCCCTATCCATTAGATGTTTGATAGCTTTTGATTATGATCAATTGAACCTAGTATGATTTCTAGTACCTACATGGCATCATGGTGGTGTTGATCCAAATGGGTTTAACCAATTACATGTAATGAAAGTCAATATTTTTTTGATTTTAACATTGGATTTGAAACATTTTTGATGTAAACATTAATCAAAATAATTAATTTCACATGTGGTTAATTTTAAGATATTAATAAAAAATGGTTGTATTGGTCAGGGTAATTAAGGTATAGGGGAAAAAATAGAGGGACATTGGAGAAATAATTTATAATAATAATTTGTGACACGTAATGTTATTAATCAAAATAATTACTCATACATGTGGTCATTTATAATTTTTTAATCAAACACATTTGAATTAACGCTGAAAATTCAAAATATTTATTAGTTTGAAGAGCTATCATATTTAATAAGTAATTATTCTTCTATTTATTATTTATATTTTAGATGTGGATTTATATGAAAAAATAGGGGGACCACTATTGATTTGTAATAATCTCGGCTAATGTGGAATAAATTTTTGTCAATTTGTAAGGTTTACACAATTTTTAGCATGGTTAAGATTTGGGTTGAGAAGTTATGTGATGTCTATGTTTTGGGTATGGCATTTTCTTGTTGACATTTTATTTTGAATAAATTGATATAAAAAAGGAAATAATGGGTGTGAATACTGGTTAATTCTATATTATGGGATTGGGATTGTTAGGTTTCAAATTATACAAGAATATTTATGAGAATGGGTTTGTTTATTTATTGTCTTATGTTTGTATTGTGTTAAGAAAAAATTCATTTTGAGTGATTTGGTTTTTCAGATGTATTTTGTTCTTATTGAATCTCTTTGTATTCTATTCAAAGAAAAAAATGACATTTTTTTTACTATGGCATTTTAGGTGCTTATCTATTAGAGGTTTTGTTATATTCTTCCTTGCCAATCTTATCAATGATATCTTTGTGTGTGGTTCAAAGTGATGCTACCATTTCACATTTGGTGTATGTTTCATCTTTGTTAGGGATATTTGATGGGTTATTAGGTTGATTGAACATCTTTTAATTAGTTTTGGGCCAAGTTTTATATTATTTTGGTGATCAACATTTGAAATTGGTTGTAATTTATGTTTTTATTGAGCTTCAAGAATGTTGTTTTCCTGTACTAGAGACTATTTGCCTTTGCACTTTTTATCTGACTATGGTTACTCCTATGTTATTTTATTAGGAGTATTGGTTGGTTTTGGTCTCTTTCTCGGACCTTGTGCTAGTTTGTTTTAGATCTACAAGACTACTAACATCTCTGACATGCAAATGAGGTTTAGTGGTATATATTATCTGTTAGAGTGGGTGATGTGTTATCCATAGACACATGGAATGTTCCTATAGGATTTCAATTTTTAAGTGTAGTTTATTCTATGTTGGGTAAGGTCTTGGGTAAAAATCAGGTCATTCGCATATTCTTGAGCATAGTGTATTTTTATTTGATGGGATTATTCTAGGCCATGACATATCATGTAGTTACAAGGGACTCATCAATGTAATAAGTGGAAATGTGTTATATATTCATTTGATGTAGATTTTTTGGGGATTGATATCTCTAATAGCTTGAGAGAATTGGTCATACTAGGAATTTGTGATGTGGTAATTTTTCATTCAGTCAGGGCCTTCCTGATTATGTTATCTCTTTTAGGTGCTAGGGAATATTTGGATTGACAACTCAGCATCTATTTTTTTGTTTGGATATCCATAGATATCAAATCTATGATAGGTCTAGGAAACTCATTGTAATGATAGTTCCTGGCTTGGCACCTCTTCATTTGGATGGGCTCTCTTGATCCCTAAGTTTTTTGGGAGGTCAAGGGGTGGTGACATTGATAACTACCCACCTGGAACTTCTTAATGTGGTTGTGATTTCTTGATTTGTGACAAATGTGACAAGAATGGGTAAATGGTCATACTGAAAACTAATTAATTGAAGCCTCTTCATTGGACTAGGCTTTCCTAGGATGTGGTCTTTGTGATAGGTCCTGGAGATAAATATATATTTTTAGTACCTGTATAGGGGAAAAAATGTAGAGACAATGAAAAAAATAATTTAAAATAATATTTTATGACACATTATAGTATTGATTAAAATATTTACTTGTATATTTGGCCACAATTAATATTCTAATCAAACATGTTTGTATTAATTGGGGAAATTAAGATTGTTAATTAATTTAAAGAGTTGTCATAGAGGTGTTAATCCAAACATAGAGAGGAAGAGGGGGGAGTTGATATTTAATAAAAAAATAATTTTCTATTTATTGTTTTTGTTTTGGTTGTATCTTTAAATGACATAAAAATGAGAACCACTATCAATGTGCAATAATCTGGGCTAATATGGACTTCTTTATTTTGTCTATTTGGAAAGTTACGTAATTTTATATATGGTAAGGATTTGGGTTGAAACGGTATGTGATGTAGATGTTTTAGGTATGTCATTTATTCATTGACACTTTCCTTTGAAGTAATCAATGGGAAAAAAATAAAAGAAGGCATATGAATATTTTTTAATTCTAGATTATGGTATTAGGATTGTTAGGTTTTAATTTGTTCAAGAATATTTGTGATCTTGAGTTAATTTTTTTAGTGTCTTACATTTGCATTTGTATTTGGAAGAGTTTTATTTTCATTGATTTAGTTTTTTTGGATGTGTTTTTTTCATTATGAATCTCTATGTTAGCTCAATTGTAAGATATGGCATTTTTTTCTATGGTATTTCAAGTGCATGTTTGTGGTGAGTTTTGGGGTTTTCTTGTTTGTCAATGTTATTAGTGGTCTATTTATGTGTATTTCAAGGTGATGTTATAGTTTTAGAGGTGGTGTGGGTGTCTTCTTTGTTGGGTATCCTCGATGGGCTATCAGATTGATTGAACAACTTCTAAGCAATTTAAGACTAGATTTTCTAATATTCTAATGAGCAACGATTGGAATTGGTTACAATTTCTATTTTTCATGATCTTGGGGAATGTTTTGTTTCTTAAACTAGAGGATATTTTCCTACACTCTATTTGTATGAATATAATTTTTCTTTAGCTATTCATTTTGAAGTATTGGCTAGTTTTCATCCCTATCTTGGACCTTATGCTAGTTTCCAATGAATCTGTGAGACTAGTAGAGGTGGCTCTAGACATTGTAATTTTTTTGTTCTGGACTTAGTACTAAGATAAAGATCAAAGTTTATTGTAATATATTTGTTGATGAGACATATTATGTGATATGTTTATGAATATAATAAGTTATATATTTTTGTGACTATCCAATTGTAAAATTAGATTTAAAATATATAGATATATGTACACACACACACACACACACACACACACACACACACACACACACACACACACACACACACATAATGTAAGAATGTTTGTTTATTTGTGTATTTGATGCATTCATAGATTAATATGTCAAGATAGTTTGCTTGTCCTTATATTTTTATTTGTGTGTGATTGAAATCCAAAAAAATAGTGCTAGTTATATTAATTTAAAAAATAGAAAGAGAGAAAAGGAAGAAAAAATAATAGTTCATATTTTTTATGTTTTTTTGTGAAGTACCTTTTGAATAGTTGATTGGGTTTTTGACTTGGGAAAAAAAAAATAAAAAAAATGAGAGAGAGAGGGAAATAATGAGAAAAATTAATTTTATTTTATTTTTATTATTTTCCCATGGTGGCAATTAGTTGATCCACATACTAGTCAATGTAGAGCCTCTTCATTCGGTTGAGATTTCATATGATATGACATATCTAGAAGGTATAGAGACTTTTCATGCTGAAAAATGATAATGTGTCACATTTATTTAGACCTTATCTCCTCAGCCTTAACATATGCAATAGGTCTGGGGGATCAGACACACTAAATAGTGGCAATGTAGTGTGTCTTGAATCAGTTTGGGTCTTCTCATCTCTAACATCTTTTCCAGGTAAGAAGGACTAGCTAGAGTGACATACAAGAATGCTCAACATCTTTAATTAACTAGGTTTTCCATATTTCTGACATCTCTTTTAGGTTTGGGGCATCGATTATAGTAACAAATGATGAGGTGACATCTAATTATTCAGTCTAACTCTTCTTATCTTTCAAATTTTTTGTAGGTTTAGGTGGACTCACTATTCTAAAATTGAATGATGTGATGCTTGTTCCTTTGGCTAGGCTCTCCTGGGATCTGACATGTTTAGAGGTCTGAGAGACCATGGACAGTGAGGAGTGGGTATGTTGTGATTAATGTGACCAATTTTTTTTGCCTTTATTATTATTATTATTATTATTATTATTATTATTATTATTATTATTATTATTATTATTATTATTATTATTATTATTATTGTTGTTGTTGTTGTTGTTATTATTATTATTATTGTTATTATTATTATTATTATTATTATTATTATTATTATTGTTGTTGTTATTATTATTATTATTATTATTATTATTATTATTATTATTATTATTATTATTATTATTATTATTATTATTATACTAAGAAAAAATTATATGTTTTTCTTCCATTTTTTAACTTACTTGGGCATTAATAATGTAATTTTTGAAACATTTATGTTTTTTTTCATAGATATCTAAGAATTTTATCCATTTCTAGATAAAAAGGGTAAATAACTTGTAACTATGTGTATATGATGGTCGTCAGCCATTTTTTTAGTTCTTAAATGACAATGAGAATATCTTGTTTGGTGGTTTATTTTTCCTATGACAATTAGGAGTGTTATTAAATTATTGTTGTTTTGCAGTTAGTATTTCATTTATTGATAGTTTACCACGTTCTTTATTATTTCCAAATAAAATAAAATAAAATTTAAAAGGGGGGTGAGAGAGGCTTGAAATAAAATAAATAAATAAAAGTTTAAAATAAAATTAAAAATAAATAAATAAATAAAACCATTAAAAAATCATTAAAATAAAATCAAATATGATTCAATTCTATTATCGAGATGGAAGAATTGATGTGGACACATATCGACAAAAAAAGCACAAATGTTTGTAAATATTGATGATGCTTTAAAAAATGAAAATATTTTTAAGATATCATCATTCAATTATGTTATTATTGATTTCCTTTTTGATGCATTTCAAGTGTTGTTGAATTTCAATTACACCGCTTGAATGTTATGAACTAGCATCGTTAACTATTTTATGGATTTTTTTAAATAATGTGGATGTAGAGGCAAGATACACATATGCAAATGAATTACATTCGGATATATTATATGATTTGTATCAAATTCATAATAGAAGCACATACTTTCATTGAATGAGAGTTTACAGAAATGAACTTATATTTTAGGGTGAGACTGATCTTTGGGGTGATATATTATGTATTCAGTGGTTATGTAAATGATTAAAAGTTCTTATTTTTATTTTCTCAACAATGAGAATACAAATGTATATACATTCAAACAAATAAATATCTATTCCACTATATTTGATCCTATTCCATGATGTAAACCCTGTTTGTGGACATTTTGAACCATTATTTTGTAAAAAAATAAATGCACTCAAAGGATGATATCAAATACAAAGTTATCAAATATTTGTAAAAATCCTTCTTTATACTAGGATGCTATTTTTCGTGACCTAGAAGCACAAGGCATGGACAAAGAAAATACTTTAGGCTCTAACCATTATGAAAGCTTATATGATTCTATTAGTTTGTTAACTAAAAATAAGTTTGATGGTAATACTCTTCATAAATATATGGTGCAATCTTTTTTGAATGCTATTGTAGTGCCAAATAACTTTGCAATGACTTTTTTTAAGACATTATGTGCAAGAACTATGAAAACAAGAACCTGTAATGTTTTTGACTTCAAAGTGTATGTTGTAAATATTGGAATTCCACATCAAGAAAATGAGCTTAAAATAAATAATTTATGCTTTTCATGGATTTCAAACATTTTTCAAAGCAATATTTGATTACGGTCAGCCAAAATTTTAAAAAAAATCAAAAATATTTTGCAATTCTTCTATTCTAGAGAAAATTTATAAAATTATTTTTTTGAGACATATACATTTCATATTCATTATAATCCATTGTCAACAATTTACATGGATCTGATTACATATGCATTGCGAGTACATATTTTGATAGGGTTCTACAATAATGAATAGATATAAATGTTTAGAAATAAGAACATAGTCTTTTCAAATTGATAAAAAAATATACAAGCAACCATTTTATTAGAGATACATATAAAACTATAAATAGGCATCATTCTTCTTTATGTTGTTTGAAACAAGTAATGCATGATCAAAAAAAAATATAAATGTAAACATTAAAAAATTAGATTGAACAAACAAGGTAAATCATTGTGGTTAGTAAAATAATAATATGTTATCACAAAAATCAATAGTTGAAATGTGCACAACATTATCAGTAAAGTATTAGGGTGATAAATAACTATATAAAATCAATCAAAGAGATGCTAATTCATTCTTTCCTAGTCTATGAATAATTACATTTCAAAAAGGATATCGTTTTGGTTGGCATTGATGTTGTCAAACCATTTGACTATGATTTTGTGCATTCAATAGTAAAACAAACTTACATTGGGAGAGAAATCATGAAAGCAATGCAAGAGATCACATCAAAATAGAAAAGTTCCAATATTTATTGTTCCTTTCAATGATAGGAGAAATGATATAATGTTGTTGTGAAGAGATTAACACTTTTAGAAGAAATATTGGTTGCTTTGTGAATGTCATTTGTATAGACATGAGATATTGTCAATAAACATTCATAATATGGCCTGATAGGAATGATTTTAAATTTCTTAATGGCCTTTGATCAAGTGAAAAAAACATTCCTTAGATAAATGAATGACATAAGAACAATTTCAACAAAAATAAAATGCAAGCTAGAATACAAAAATGCATATTTAATAGGAGGCCTTCTTATGTGATGAAAGTGCTGCCTCAACTTTATCAGGGGTCATTTATTAGTGTAGGTTTTTTATTTTTCCCTATTATTTAACTAGGGAAATTATATATGTGTGCATAAATTGAGTTTTCCTACATTTGTGGGATATGCTAGCTTATGTGTAGATGTGTGTCATAGATGTGTCATAGGTGTCAGAAGAATGTCATAAGTAACTCCCTTGATGGGAGTTACTTCTCTATTATTAGCACCTTGTCACCATATTTCATAGAGGAGTTACAATCCATTCTTGGGGTGCCTTGACCACCTTCTATGGAGGAGTTACTTATATGCTCTCCTATATGTATTCTTCACTTTGGCCATCTCATGTTAATCAGATTTTGGTTTTCTCCATTTTGTCTTGTGTAATTTATCTTCTTGTATAATTTTCAAATTGCTTTAGGATCTATGTGGTGTGCACTTGCTTCATCTCATGTGATCATGTCTCCATTGCATTCGCATTATCTGGTTTCTGGCAACAACTCTGATATGGTATCAGAGCTACCACGATAGTCATGTGTCTAGTTATACTATTAGTTTATTCTAAAATTCTTACTTTGCTTTCTTAGTAGTTCTTTTGTTTAACTCCATTGCATTTGAGAATTTTGGTAGAGTTTTTTGAAAACTCATGCAAATCCATATGGAAACTTGTTAAAAAAATTACTTCTGAGTTAAAATTTGCCAAGACAACTTATATAGATCTATTGTGGCTTTAGTAAGGCAATTTGTGGAAATATCAATAGCTTGACATCTATTTCTAGTAGCCTGGTATCCTTTTCCAGCAGCTTGGTGTCCTTTTCTCTCAGCTTCTGCTAATTTTCTATGTTGGATGCTTGTTTGGAGGATAGAATAGCTACAATATAAACTGGGGTGCCACTACCTACAATTTTTCTACTATCAACAAAATCAAAACTGTGCCTTTGTTTGCAAGATAGCCACGCCAAGCAAGACAGCCATGCCAAGCAAGCATCAGCCACACCAAGAAGATAGTCACGGCTTAGGCTTTTGGTCTTAGCAAAGGTCTTCTCTACAGCAAGGAAAAATGTAGTTGTATGATGTCCAACATGCAAGAGGTGCATGGTAGGGTAGTGGAAAATTGCCATGACTTTTTTTTGAAAATGTTGCTTTATTTTCTGGTTTGGCGTCCCATGTGGACCCTTAGCCACTTGGCATCCTTTTTTCTAAACCTGGCATTTTTTTCTACATTTGATTTGTCTCTTCTATGATAAAGTCTACGTTGGAAGTGTTAAGTTTGTGTTGGAAGTGTTAAAATCTATATTGTGTTGGAAGTGTTGGAAGGGTGCATGTTCATTGGTGAAGCCCTGATCTCATCTTCTTGGCAGTGCCTATCAAGACCTAAGACATCACAACAATAGCTATCCACCTTTATTTCCTCTTATTAAAAAAAGTAAAAAAAAGCTAGCTGGAAATTCATTTTTTTTGCCTTATTAGTTGTATTTTTTTACTAAAAGAGGAAGGTAAACTTGCTTTCACACATATCGAGACAATCAATTAAAATTTCTATCACAAAGACCTTTTTATTTGCATTCCTTGCTCCACTAAAAATCCAACTAGTGGTTGTAACGCCACCTTCTCTCTCAAAACAAGCATTTTTTTAATGTTTTAGTATTTTTTTTTGCAAAAAACCCTAGTTTACGGGAAATTAAATCTTTAATATCTTGCAAACTGTAGCTCAGATTTGGGTGCCATGTTTTAAAAAAGTGTGTGTAATTCAATTATCTATAGTGTAGGCTTGTTATTTTTCAAAAATACACTTCTTTATAAAGTGCCAAAAATTTGTGTCCCTCGGGATGCATTTTCGGCTAAGTCTGACGTCCTGTTTGCTTAAGTCCTATACTGATTGCTCTAAGACGCATTCTCAGATGAGCCCGACATATTTTGAGCATGCTCTTGCATATTTTGGGGGGGGGGGGGGGGCGCTCAACATTTTAGGTTGGTGTGATTGCTTTTTATCACTTAAAAATCTTTGCTTTCATTCTCCTTTTTGCATAAATTCAAAACTTACAATCAACACAACTTCACCTAAATTTAGCTTAAAAATGGATTATTTTCAAATTAAACCCCTAAAACCCTTCAAATATCATGAATAGAAGGTTAAAATTTCAATCATTCTTAGAAGCAAAGGATCCTATAGGATCACCATGGGTACTGAAGTAGAACCTAGCATTGATGTTGAAAAGGTCAAGTGGTACAACCGTAGTGATGAAGCCTATGGATTACTGAGCTTGTCTATGTCTCCAAAACTTTTCTTCCATTTAGAAACCTCCAAGACTCCCAAAGACATATGGGACACCTTAGAACTCTTATTTGGAAAGCTTGATGAGAAGAGAGGTCATGAGCTTGTAAATGAACTCATAAGTCTAAGTCTTAACAACTTTGACACCATACAAGACTTCTTCAATAAGTTTAAGGCCCTTCAATTGCAATTGAAAGAATGCGAGATAGAGAAGAAAGATGATCAACTCATGATTTCTATTCTTACAATGTTAGGTCCAAGCTATTCAATCTTTGTCTCCACTTTCCATGCCACAAAAAGTGCACTTGGCACTACATGGAAAATGCCTTCTTTTGATTCATTCATTGCTGACTTGAATAAGGAGAAAGACAAGCTAATTCAAATGGGTACAATGAAGTCTACTCAACCCCAAGCTTTGATATTTGGAAATGGTAAAGATAAGACTTTAATAAAAGAGAAGAAGAAAAAGAACAAGGACTAGGAGAAGAAGAAAGAAAACAACAATCCTACCAAAAACAACACTAAGTCTTCCTCCTCCAATGCTAAACCTAAGAAGGAGAAGGTTAAATATTTCTATTGTAAAAGGATAGGGCATGATGAACACAAATGCATGAAGAAACAAATAGATCACCTAACTCATCTTCTAGAGAAGCACAACATAGGTGTTCCTGAGTCCATCAAGCATAATTCATCTACCTAAGATTCTACTAAGGCAAAAGGCAAGGGTAAGGAGAAAGAAAAGGGAAGGCCCTTGTAGCTACAATAGCTTCTACATCTTTATGAGTCATTGACTCAGGTGCTTCTCACCACATGGGCTCTTCCCTAGTTGAGTTTTCATATTTAGATCCTTGTAGCATGACTTCAATTAGTTTGGGTGATGACACATTTTTCCATTGTAAGGAGAGGGTCAATGTAAATGGAAGGAGGAACATTCAATAATGTTCTAAGTGTTCCTTATCTTTCAACCAATCTCTTATAAGTGTATGAAATCACTCACATTGTTTGGGGCATGAGAGTTGAGTTTACACCAGATTTAGTGGCTATCAGGGAGTTGCATAGTGATACTATAGTGGCAGTGGGTAGGGTAGATCACCAAGCCAGGTTATACATCTTCTCACATTTTGCATGAGATTCTTCTGTAAAAGCATTGCTGACTCATTCAGATGAAGTTAGCAAATTGTGGCATGAGTGGTTTGGCCACCTTAACTACTGCTACCTTGAGCAACATTGCAAACATGACATGGTCATTGGCTTGCCTTGTGTTCAATTCTCAAAAGGACTTTGAGAGGGGTGCTCCCTTGGGAAGCATCCCAAAGCAAAATTAGACAAAGGCAAAGCTTGGAGGGCTTCACAACCTTTGGATTTAGTCCACAATGATGTATCGGGACCCTTTCCCAAACCATCTTTCACAAGGGCCAATTACATCCTCACTTTCATTGATGATTTCCCTAGGTACACATGGATATATTTTATCAAACAAAAGTCTGAAATGTTTGATAAATTTCTAGCCTTCAATGCTCTTATTGAGAAATAGAGTGAGAAATCCATCAAGGTTCTTCAAACTGATAAAGGAGGGGAGTATGTCAGCATCAAGTTTGAGTAGTTTTGCACCACAGAGGGGATTGATTTGCAGCACATAGTCACTTATAGTCCTTCACAGAATGGGGTTACAGAATGTAAAAATAGGTTCTTGAAAGAGATGGGTAGCTGTATGATTTACTCCAAATCCTTAGCACCATAGTACTAGGCCGAAGCCATCAATTATGCTTGCTACATTCAAAACAACATTCCTCACAAAGCTTTAAAAGGGATAACACCCTTTGAAGCTTGGCATAAAAGGAAACTTGATGTTGAGAACCTTAGGGTTTTTGGATCCCCAGCCATGGTACACATACCGAAGAAGAAATGAAAAGCTATGGAATGTCAATCCAAGCCTTGCATCTTTGTTGGATATCTAGATGGTATTAAGGGGTATCACCTTCTACACCTGATCACTCATGAGTTGTTCATTGAGAGAAGTGTCCACTTTTAGGAGAGTCTTAGAGACTCGACACTTGGCACTTCTTCTCCCTCATTGGATCTACTTCTTCATAATTATTCCTCATCAAATTTAGATCAGCCATAGTAGGTTCTTGAGACAGAGACATCTTCTTCTTCTTTGAGTTTAGACAATGAGGACAGTGATGTAGAGTCACCCACCTCTAGTCAATCAGAGGATGAGTAGTTAGCACCTGACTTGCCCACTTTCAGGCCACTTTGGGCCAGACAGACACTTGAGAGTGTTGGCACTTTGGCAAGAGATTCTGTATATGACAGACATACTAGGGGGATTTTCAAAGAGATCCACATGCCTTCTTTACTTTAGTTTTAGATCCACATACTTTTCAAGAGGCATCAGGAGAATCTGAGTAGGATAGTGCTATGGAGGAAGAATATTCTTCCTTAATAAAAAATCACACTTGGGATTTGACTTCACTTACTAAGGGAAGAAAGATGGTTCAATGTAGGTGGATATATCAAACCAAGTTTGTAGCAAACGGGTTAGTTGATAAGTACAAGGTGTGATTGGTTACCAAGTGTTTCTCATAGGTGGCAGGCATTTACTACTTAGAGACCTTTGCACCTATTTCAAAGATGACTTCTATCCGACTCACCTTGGCTATTGCCGTAGCACATGGTTGGGATGTGCATCACATGGATGTAAAGGGTGTCTTTCTTCACGGAGACCTATAGGAGGAGATCTATATATAGCAGCTACCAAGATTTGTTAAAGATTCTTCCTTAGTATGTAGACTTAGGAAATCTATCTATGGCCTCAAATAGGCCCCTCAAGCTTGGTATCCCAAGATGGATTCCTTCCTTCTCATAGAAAGTTTCACTAGGTGCCATTCTGACCCCAATGGCTACTTTTTATGGAAAGATGATTCGCTCCTAATTTTAGTTCTATATGTTGATGACCTTTTGTTCATTGGGATTTATTCATCAGCTATTGTAGTGGTGGATTCATCTCTTCAAGATAGATTTGACAAGACAGACTTGGGTTTGTTGCACTACTTCCTTGGTATCGAGATCTCACAGTCAAATTCAGGGATCTCTCTTGCACAACCTAAGAATGCTCTTGACTTATTAGCTCATTTTCACATGGCTGATTGAAAGCCATCTCTAACTCCCTTTCTATCAGGAGTCAAGCTTGAGGCTGACTATTCTCACCATTAGTTGATACCACTCGGTATCGATAACTTGTTGGTAGTCTCATCTACATGACTCACACTAGGCCTGCCATTTCATATACAATGGGACTTGTCTCCAAATTTATGCAACAACTTCATGAGCTACATTGGAAAGCAGCTAAGAGGATCTTGCATTACATACAGGGTTCACATAGATACAGGATTCATTATAGATTTGGCATAGAGGTTGACATGGTTGGATATACAAATTCAGATTGGGCTGACGATTCAGAGACTCTCAAGTCCACTTCTGGTTACAATTTCTCTCTAGGTTCTGATCCTATCAATTAGTCTAGCAAGAAGTAGAATGCTATTTCTATATTGTCCATAGAGGCAGAGTATACAAGAGTTGTTAATGCAGCTACTGAGGCTATTTAGCTTCAGGGGATTCTTTTTGAGTTTGGCATTCCTATCAGGTAGCCCACCATCATTTATTGTGACAACTAGAGTATCATTCATATTTTTAGGAATCTAGTTCAACACCAGTAGACCAAGCACATAGATATTCACATGCATTTCATTTTGGAGTTTATTCATAGTTAGGTCATTGACTTGATATTTTGCCAGTTTTTAGAGCAGGTTGCATACATCTTCACCAAACCTTTCACCAAGAGCAAGTTCATTCATCTATAATCTCTTCTCAGGGTGCAGTCTACATCTGCAACAGCATCATCTTCAGGGGGGGCCTTCTAGCCTCTTCATTTATTTTTTGTCTCTCTTTTGGGGGGATCTTTTTCCTATGGGTTTTCTCCTTTTATCTATCTTATGGGAGATTGCATTTGTACATGGGTACCTCATTAGGCCTAGTTGCTGGGACCCATTTTATATTTCCACACTGCCCACCTAAGCTACACTTATAGGGGTTATTAGTGTAGGTTTTTATTTTTCCCTATTATTTAATTAGGGAAATTATATATTTGTGTATACATGGAGTTTTCCTATATTTTTGGTATGGGCTAGCTTATGTGGAGATGTGTGTCATAGATGTGTCATAGGTGTCATAAGAATTCCATAAGTAACTCCCTTAATGGGATTTACTTCTCTATTCTTAGCACCTTGTCACCACCTTTCATGGAGGAGTTACAGTCTATTCTTGGGGTGCCTTGACCACCTTTTGTGGAAGAGTTACTTACATGCTCTCCTATATGTATTCTTCACTTTGGCCATCTCATGTTAATCAGATTTTAGTTTTCTCCATTTTGTCTTATGTAATTTATCTTCTTGTATAATTTTAAATTGCTTTAGCATCTATGTGGTTTGCACTTGCTTCATCTCGTGTGATCACGTCTCTGTTGCATTCACATTATCCAAATTCTGGAAACAATTGTGATATCATTGTATAAGCAATAAACTATTGATAGGGGTTGGAAATGTGGTTATGAGTAAATAAGAGAAAAAACATAAACGAGGTTGTGCCTGTTACAAATAAGACATTTGATGCTTTTGAAAATGAATCAGAGCTTGTTACTAAATCTTTGGTGCATGATTTTGTTGATGCATAGTTGATACATGATCTCCAAGAAAAGATCATTTATATTACTCCATCATAAGAAGTCAAAACATTAGGTATATTCAAAGACAAATTCTTGGAAGAGATGAGCTTCCCAATTATGCTCTATGGTTTTAGTCACCGTCAAGATATGATGGATAGAGTGTCATACCAAACAATAGTAAAGTGGGAAGTTTTGCACAAGAAAAGTGACAACACAAAACACAAATAACATCTCTTTCAAAGATATTAAAATCATTATATGGTAGGTGTCATCTTCTGCTTGGATGTACATACATAAAGGTGAATTCAAATACAAAAATCTCTATGCCAAATATATTCAAAAAAGATCCAACATAGAAAAAGCCTAAAATCACCCATAGATTTTATATATTTAAAAAAAATTCTAACATGACATGACTATTTTGAAAATTCAAGAAAGAATATTTTTACGACGATTAGGAAATTAGAAGAACCAATAGTTTTTGCAACTATAATAAGTGATTAACATTGTTGGGGGCCTTTCTACCATGAATTGCAAAAAATGACTTCAGTGTCAAAAACTGAACACAAAAAATAATTAAAGAAGACAATATTGATACGATGATAACAAAAAATCCTATCCCTTTTAGTCACTACTTTAACCATAAATGTAATGAGTTGAAAAATATGTTGTTTCAAGATGAGGAATTGTTCAAAAAGTTTTTGGATTTATTTTTTGTGATAAGGATTCCAAATAGAGGAAATGAGAATTTTTATTTCATGTTCTAGGTACAAGATGCAACTATATATGAAGATTGTTATAATATTTAAATTGAAGGATTTTGTAGATCATTTTTTAATTTGACATTGCTTAATAACAATTTGACTAAAATTAAAACACATCATCATATAAGTGCATCCAAATAACATAGAAATTCATGTTGCAGATAGAATTTTCCATTGCCTCCAATGCAAAAAGATCAGAATATTAAAGACACCAGATGAAACCAATGAGCTATACAAAGGGAATGCAACAAGAATTTTTTTTCCATATTGAGCAAAAAAATTATAACAACGACACAACATTGCATATTTTTTTTCAAGAGGAAAAATTGATTGAAATATAATACATATACTCATTGTGACATTATATTTGTCATCTGGTTATAATGATAAAAATAAATCTATTTGATGCTTGGGAGAATACATTTTCAAAATACTTCTGGTATTATGGTTGTTAACACAAATTCACAATTCATTCTTTATGCATATGCCACTGCAACATATTTCTTCTCCTATATGACAAAATTTGACGCTAAGCTCATAATTGCATTCTGAAAAGTGCATGGTAAAACTTTTCATAGAAATGACAATAAACTACAAGCTATAATAAAATTAGGGAATAACCTTTTTCATCATAAAAAAAGGTCTAGTCCACAACGTATTCATATTGTATTGTCATTGCCTTTACATCATAGTTAAGGAAAACAATTTTCATAAACACATCACCATAGGCAAAAATAATTTATATTTTGAAAAGTCCAAATCTTTTGGCATAAGAACTAGACACATTGTAAGATGTAATATGCACTTATCCCATAGAGAAATATGTTGTGAGACAAATGTAATTAGAACATGTATGCTTAGGTAAATTTAATGTGTACTACCTATGTAAATACCCAAACAACAAGAAACATTAAAAATCATGCATTATATTACATGTCAGATACAGTATCTATATGGATCCTAATAACTATTGTATAAAAAATATGATATTGTCTATAACTTATTATGATAATGAAGACACACTGAAGAAAAAATTTTGCATGTGGAGTGACACATACATTTCTCGTAAAAAAAAAGAAACAACGAATGGAAACATGTTTATCACAAAGCCATTAACAAAATGGGGTGACATTGACATTACTACAATAGATATAGAAACTACTTCTAATTCATTGTTTTATATTACTAAGGATATAAAGAGTGATCAAATAAAAAATAATTTTCATTCATATGACATAGCCTTCAATTTGCATTTCATAAGAGATTATCAACCAATCGAGACTCAAAATTTGGAAATATTTCAGACAACCAAGCATCCTTTTTTTATGAGTAGATGATAATACATGGACTTACAAAATCAACTGAATAGAGAGCAAGAAGCCATTTTTAAGGACATTGTGATCATAAAAATGCTAGAGCTAGACAAGCCAATCCATTTGTTAGTAATAGGGGGAGTAGGTGTAGAAAAAAAATTATCACGAAAGAGATATATAAAAAATTTACATTTATATATAATAAATAAACTTAAAGTGATGCTTTGAAAATCAAAGGCTTGATTATTGCATACACTGGCAAAGTGACATACAATAAAAATAACCTGACTACACATTGTATTTTTCAACTTCCATATACATCTACTTGAATGTTGTTATTAGATTCAAACACATTGGACACATTGAGAAATAGTATCAACAATTGTGTGTGATTTTTTTTAAAGATATATATTTATTAGGATGTAAAATTCTTTACAATATTGACAAAAGAATTTGACAGATAATGCATACATGGTAAAAGGAATTTGTAAATATATATGTTATATTTATTGGTGATTTTTACAAAACAAAGCCTATTCAAAATAGATGGGTTTTTCAAGAGATAATATTGAATAGAGAAACCACTCCATATAATTTTTTGCTTGAAAATTTAAAATGTTATCAACTTCATCAAGTCATTCATCAAAATGATATTTAATTTATCTCCATCCTAAACTAGATCAAAACTTGTTAACAAATAATATTAGATATTGAATACTTGAGCAATCTATGTTATATCTCTCCTCCTTATGAGCCAACGTTTCCATTCTTAATTCACAAGAATGATGATGTTAAAAAACATAACACAAAAATACTTGTTCTTGTCAATGAACAAAATTATACATTGAATGTTGTTCATTTTTTATTTTTTTATCTAATGAAATCATTAAAAATAATGAAAAGTATGGCTTGTATAATATAGTTATTTTGAAACCTAACAGATTGGTGGAATTGATTGGCAAAAACTATGATATAAAAGATGGGTTGGTAAATGTATTAATAGAATTATCAAGCATTATACACCTGGACAATTAGACATAGTTTAGATAGAATAAAATCACAATAAAATTGAAGTGTTGCAATGAAAAAAATGTAGAGCTTTTACAATTACCAGATTTCCAAAAAGTGGACTCCAATAACAAGAATATCAAGGTAAAATTACATTAGAAAAACTATGGCCATGGTATCATATCAATTTTTAGTATAAATAGCATGTGCTCAAATAATACATACATCATAAGGACTCACAATGGAAGCATTAACATTTGATCCTATAAGTGTTAAGTGGCATGGACTTGTCTATACTATGCTTTTACAAGTAAAATACATGTAATCATTTTACCTTGTGAAAAAATTAGAACCTATAAATTTTGTGATGTGTAATAGATTAAATGTTGAGATGCAAAAAATTGAAACTTCTACATAGTCGCTATCACTTTTTGTAATTATTTCCTAAATATGTGATAGCCTTACTATTTTATTTTTGATTACATAGATTTTTCAATTATATTTAGAATGTATAATACATGATTAAGAGTTTAATGATGCACTCATTTTATATTTCTATGAAATGAGAACTATGCATATAGAAAACATTGTCTTCTTTCACAATATTTTGATTTTCTCCTATCAACGAATGTGCATTGAATAATGTCATGATTTATAAAATACATTATATTGAGAAACAACAAAGTGTTTTATTTGAAAAACATGTAGACCATGACACATGATATATCATATTTAGATACATCCATATAGATATTAAATATTTACTTGGCACGGAATGTACCATTAGATGATCTATTGGTATTTATAGATACAACAGCTGCCGGATTATAACCTGAAACCAAAATCATATTTTTTGGTGATTTCAATATTGACATGCTTCATAAAAAAATATCTAGATGATGGTTGTTATAAATAATGGATATGCATGATTTTTCTTTGATATCAAATAGTCCAACAACAAATGCAGTCCCTTTAATAGATCACTATTAGAAAAATATGAATATTCAAAATACTTGATTCATTGTTTGTGATGCATATATGACATACCATTATGAATGTCACCTTTTAATTTTTATTTTAAAAACAATAATAAGAAATTTGTAAATAAGCAAAAAAAAATGTGTTATTTATTTTGTGATATTTCATTTGCATGTGCGATGTATACTTGGAGAAAGGAATTTGTC
>JARHVA010009615.1:145000-152500 GCA_037957365.1 Torreya grandis | reverse complement strand
TCAAAATAAAAATATTAGGAACAAGAAAAGGTATAAATTGAATATAAAAAAAAATGTGATGAGATTATTTTAGTTACATTTTTTATTTAGGTGAAACTAACTTCTTTATAGTGATTGTGTATTTTGGCTTGAGTATGATTTGTGCCATGTGACTTGGTTTCATGAGTATTGTTCTAAAATTATATTATTAGTCATCAAAAGTATCACAAAAACATATTTTGATCCTTGATATTCTTTTTTTTATGATTATCATTCTTGCTATAAACATGGCACATTCATTTGAACAGTGTTATATACGTTTGAAATATCTTTCAATTTTTTTAAAGACGGTATGTCATGGTTTGACTAAATATATTGCATTATTTGAATATTCTTGGTTTTGAAAAATGGACCAAGACCTTATCATTGATTGTAAAATGTTTTTTGTCATTTTATAAATGTTGTGTTTGGATCTAGCACTCAATTTATCATAATCTATGTAATCATTTCAAGTAAGTGAAGTGGAAGCCCTAAATCTGGTTTGGTGGTTATAATTTGTTACTCTATGTTTAATTTATTATGCCACTATTTATTTTTCAAAGGTAGTTACCTCAAGGAAGGTCCTTGATTTTGGAGTATGGTTGTATCACGTAACTATTTCCATGCTTAAAATATGAAAAATCCTTGGCCAAATGGGCTTATAATATGATATTTGAAAGTAATTATATCTTTCTATTCAGATCATGGCTGGAACAATTATTATTGTGTTACTATATTTATGAAGGAACTCAGGTGTTTGCATTTATTTTGAAAAGGCTATGTTATTTTATTAGTATATAAAAATATGTTTGAGGGGATGATTTTAACGAAATTTGATGGTAATTATTTGGCTGAACATAAATTTATAATTTATGAGGGTATGAGAAAGAAATTATTTCAGTTTCATTCTAATCCCACATAGATTCCAGAGTGCGTTCAATTGCCTATTTGATTAATAGTTACTTCCAATAATAATATAACTATATGTAGATATTTGTAAAGGTGGATTATGTGATCTTCAAATAAGAAAAGTAGATATTGGAATTAATATTATGTTCAAGATAGTGTTATCATTCTTATTAGAATTGGAATGGTTTCACATTTAGGATATATATATTAAATAACCTATTTTAATGTAGTAAATAAGATTAAAGGTTATGATTGAGATTGATTATTAAATGGGTACATGAATTAATTTCAACATAAAATATTAGTAATTTAAAAATCTATATTTATAATTAATTATATTAATTTCAATGTCAATAAATAAAAATATGCTTATCTAGTTTGGATTATGAAATACTTACATATGATTATAACATGCCTAGCATTAAGATAAAAATATGGATAAAATATATCTAGAAGATAAAATCTACCTAGCATCATTTTAAATGGGATTGGTTGTTATTTTTGGTTGAATTTAAAATATAGTAAATATTTTGCAATATTGAGTGTTTGAATAGAGATTTTAGCTAATGTGTTTGATTAAATCTACATTTTTGTATATGTGATGAAACTATACCTCTATATACCAAACTTAAGTGAATTTCTATTCACAGAAACCTGTAGTGAATAGAGCCTAATGAAAATCAAACTATGATTTCAATGTGAATTCCCATCAGAGATTGACACCAACACTTTACTATCAAAAACACATAAAAACTATATGAAAACTTGCAGGTAAGTAAATGAATGGTCAATACTTATTAAAATAAAAGGAAAAACATATACAAAGAAAAAAATAGCTAATCACATCATAATCCTGACATACATAAAGTGACAAAGTATTAATTCAATAAATCATAGAATTACTGATAATTTGAATATGAAAATGTAATAAAATTGAATACATAAAATACATGTTTTAAAAACTAGAAATTGTATTTATTAAAATGATGAAAAATATACTAAAATTATTTATTTGTATCATCGTTAGAGACAAAGTGCAGAGAGAAATTGGTAATAATCCAAGAACACTTTTGACCATTTTTTTCCCTCCCTAGAATATAGTATGTCTCTTTTATAAATAGAAAAGGATTTGGGCTCACCTCTAAAAAGATGAGGATCCCATCTTGGGTCATGATGGATAAACTTGAACAAACCCACAACAAATATGCAAGAAACATCTCCAAATAAATAGAGTTACCTAGGTAGCACTAGCTCCTAACTATCTCAATTAGGCATTCATGGATTTTCACAAGAGTAATATGAGATCAAACTCCTTATCTAGTTTGGCCACGTTAATTAGAGGTTATTTGAAGATTACCTCTGCCTAAGTTATCAGTCTTCAAGAGACTTGAAAAACTTCAACCATCAAGGCC
This sequence comes from Torreya grandis, assembly GCA_037957365.1. Lineage (NCBI taxonomy): Eukaryota > Viridiplantae > Streptophyta > Pinopsida > Cupressales > Taxaceae > Torreya > Torreya grandis. The sequence continues at coordinate 150,161 of JARHVA010009615.1, read as the reverse complement.
TACATTCATGAAACTTAATATGTGGTTGTATAGTACTTATTTAACAAATCTAGCACCCACTCGGCCCCTTCCTGATTTGCGCTAGTCATTTTATACCTCACAACTTGGTTGAATTTATGCAGGTGGACTTTGAATCCGCTTGGTCTTGTAAACAACCATCTAGGTGGAACATCACTGAGATATTAACCTCTCTAAAGTATTTCAATGTCTTTTTATTAACCTCTTCTAGGATATTGTGGTAGTGCAAGCCAAGGATAGCGACTCCTCTATCGATGTTCTCATGTTTCTAACATAAGCTTGGTACAATGCCAAATCTTAGGTAGACATTAAATTGATGTATGGGAACATCCCATGAATGACCATGATTTTGATCTTCCAACACTTCATGTCAATCTCTGTGATTCTTCACACATAACTTTGAACTCTCTATAGAATGCAATCAGTCTTAGCCTGAGTCTATAGTACATTAACTAGTATAAAAAAAGTAATAGGAAGGAATATTTGAGTTGCATAATTAATCCTAACACGAATGTGATTTTCACTTAATCCTCAATATTTTGGACTTGGATTTGCATGTCCTTAAGGAGATTATTCGACATGTCATGTGTAGCCTACAACATAGATAGTGGGTCCTCAGTTACCTTCTCTTATCCAGTAACAATCATCACGTTTTTAAGGAAAAATAGAACCTGATGGGTTTACCATATCACTAGGTTCCCCTCCTCTATAATCCTTTGATTCATTGTCCTCTTCATATTCTTAAAGGCTCTATGAGAACTCTATTGCACATTCAGGTCACCCTAGAAATCCACATATGGAATATGTGATCTTCTCAATATCCCTTGACCTATTGATGATATGGGAGGTGTGGCTAAAATTATGGTCAAAGGTCCAGACCCAGGTGTAGGAGAGATGCAAGAAGTGGAAATAGTGAAAGAGGAAAGGAGTGGAGGTGGAGGTAGTATGGATGTGAATGAAAGGAGAATCCCATGAGAATAAATGAGCTCACCATTATTCCTGGGTCAGATTAACCTAAGACAAGATTATTCTCAAGAAGGGATCATGGAATAATAGATGATATGAGTTGATTAAAGGTGAATCTTGTGGAACCTTGGGTGAGGGAGAGAGCAAGATGGGGAGCCAATCATTGGGGTCCTATGACTACATTCAAAGTAGTTTAAGGGTGGGTCACCTTTTGATTTTTCATTGGCCTCTTTTCTTATTTTATATCGGTGCTAGGATGAATCGTATGACTATGAAGGATGGATCTGTATGAGTTGGTGATGAATGACTTGAAACCATAAAGATAATCATTTTACTGGCTAGAACATGGTTCAAAACCATCTCTTCTAGAGATGATGGACTCTTAGAGGTTGAATAAATTCTTGTTATTAACGTCATGCCCAAAAAAGGCACTAGGAAGACTACATGTTAGGCTATAGATGGAGTGGTAGGGAAAGCAAAAGTGATAATGATTAAAAGAGCTGATCCCAAAGGTATTTGGTCAAAAGATGAAGTAAAAGGACTAGGATGAGCAGGAGCTAAAGGGGTTGTTGAGGGACCTACCTAAGCCTTTTCCCTTTTTTAATCCTCTTAGTCAGTATCTATAATTACACTTCCTACTCATCATCATGATTTAGGTAAATCTCATCATCATTATCAACATGATGGATATAACTGATGTTAATATTATGTCCATATTGTGACAAGTGGGCCAAAATCACCCCTTTAGGGTTCCAATTCCAAAGCTTTATTTTCAGAGTGAAGGAGTCTTAACCATCTAACATATTTTATATGAGGGAAATTTCTTGTAAATCTACCCTTGTATCATGATGGGGACTGGAGGGAATGTATTATGTTAGTGATTTATGAATCGGTCAAGGATGCCATTCATTATTTGATAGGTGATATCCTACCTTACTAGGTGGTTGGACACATGCTATGGAAATAATAGGGGTTCATGAATGAACATCATGACTCAAATCACTATGTCCTTTTAATACAACTAGTAGTCACCTATCGCTATGATAGACTCACACATTATGTTTGAAAGTTGGGGTATGGGAGTTTCATTGATCACCTAATACACCATTAGATATAAATACTCATTGATGTCCAATACATATTGGAGGAAATGGTAACCATATAAATTAAAGAAAGCCACATGGAAAATTTGGCTAATAGGAATCCAAGCAAGAAAGACTTATGGGTTAAATGAGAGCATTCCATAGATGGTGTCAAACACATAAGCTATCATGTAAAAATCTACCACACTATGGGTATCTATAATGGCCTAGATCAAGTTGAATTTAATCAATTCTCTAAGGTTAGAATGTCAGAGCAGGTAATAATCATGTGTAGTAGGGGCACCCATAGCTCACTGACATAGCGACACTCTGACTCTCCAAATAACTAATTGAGAAGGATCATTCCTACTCATATCACTTCTTGAAAGGTGTGTATCATGTAAGATTTAATATTTTATTTGTTCACCCACTTGGATTCTAGGTCTTAACCCAGTCCTAGAGGACAATATAGATATGGAAATCAATCATCTAGGCTGATGTTGTTATTACATCATATGAAATAAAAAAATTTAGGAGGTGGATACCCATGAAATACATATGATGCTGAGAAGTGGGTGGACATACCCAATCATTAACACCATGTTTTTCTCAGATACCATTTTGAATAATGTCACCCACCATCTTGGCATAGGGAAATGTGTCTAGACTAGCTACAACTCTCTGGAGTCTACATATTTTATAGGATCAAAGGACATCCTCATATTTAGCCTCCTTTTCATTGACATCCCTAAATTCCCTGGGGACATACTCAATTGGTTTTTATATGTCATTATAATACTTGAACCTAGTTACAATAGTAGGGAAAGTGGTGTTTTGATACTCCAAACTGAGATATGTGTTAGATGGTGTACCGATTCAAAAAATGGAAAAAAAACAAATAAATAAAGAATTGAGAAGCTTTGACATGTTAAATTCATGTGATATAAAATTTTTGTTTGGATTTCAAAATAGTAAGTGTAATTTATTATAATCCAATGATGGTAATCATTAATGATCTTCCTTTAGACTTTAAATTTTTTGAATGCATACACCTGCATTATTTTCATTTGATATATCACTTATCATGAATTTGAAATATGAGTTAGTGGTGAGATTTTATCCTTTTAATTCCAAATCCGTAATTGAATGTGGAGAAAATTATCCTCTAATAGTAGCTAGATAAACCATTGATGATGGGATTTTTTCCCAATCTATCTAATCAGGTCCACCTTCCAATTATAGTAATGATGAATGTGTAAAAGGTGCACAATCACATACCTTAGATTTCCCTCAGCTAGTATCCACTTTATGATACATGTCATTGTTATATTAGGTTTTTCTGAAAGGTTTCCATATAATCATAGCTTCACATGCCATGACTTTATATTGAATAGGACAATGGGTCACCCATGAACACATGCCATGCCCTTATTGGTCCTAGTTAATAGCTCCTACTATATTATGATATTTCCATGTCACAAGTAGTAACTAGTTCATCTTTGCATTACATGATGTGACATATTCCCATTGAGATGGGATCTCCAAATTTCTAGAATCTCTAATAGGTATAGGGGACTCACCTTTCTCACATGCAGAAGTGTGACAAACACATGATCATGTACCTTGAAGTTACCTGAGCTAGTTTCCACTTTCTAACATATGTCCTTGGTTTATTGGATTTTAATTCATGGTATCCATTAGAGCATGAATTCAAACTCTATGAATTTATCATGATTACAATGTTGTATAATCTAGGAATGCATGCTACACTCTGATTAGTTATGCTTGACACCTCCTACTCTATTGTCAAATTTTCAAGTCACAAGTGGAAATCAATTCATCTTTGTATTATGTGACATAACATTTTCTAATTGATCTAGTCTCTCCTAAGATTTGACATATCTGACACATCCAAGAAACTTAAATTTTTCACTCATGAGTTCATGGTAATTACACGATCACATACCTTTAAGTAATTCTACCTAATCCCCATTTACTAACATGTGTCATTGGTATAATGGATTTTTAGTAGGTGTTGTCTAAAAATGGATCTGCATTTTATGACTTAATCCTAGATAGGATGATGTGTCACCTAAGAACACATGCTATACCCCAATTGGTTTTTATTGATAGCTCCTACTTTATTTTGATATTTTCAAGTCACAAGTGGATATCAGTTCATCTTTGTATTTTGTGACATGACAACTTCTTGTCAATCTAGGTTCTCTCAGGCTCTAACATCTCTTATAGGTTTTGCAGACTTACCTTTCTTACTCTAAATGATGTGTTGATATATCAATGAGTACTAGTTTCCTAGTTTTTGACATCTCTAATATGTCATTTTCAATTACCTCTATGACTCCCATTGACATGATGAGTGTCAATTGCACTATGATTTCCCATGATTTGACATCTTTGAAATATGTGACGGAGTTGTCTTTCTAATTTTGAATGGCATAATGATCTACCATTGGATGGGTTTTTTTGGGATATGAAATTTATGATAGGTTTAAGGGACTACTCTATTTGACTGCGAATCATGTGACCATATCTCATTAGACTAGGCTTTCCCTAGATTTGACATCTATAATAGGTTTGGGTGATTGGCTTTTCTAACCCTGAATGATGTGACAATCTTCTATTGGCATATTCTCTCCCAGGATCTAAAATTTCAAATAAGTCTAGGATATTGGCCTTTCTAACTCTAATCAATAATGATTGTATTGATTTACACTACTATAAAAGGTGGTGCCTTAGTACATGTGATGCATTATATGCACATGACTATGTACCTTGGAGTTTCATGTACTAGTGTCCACTTTCTAACATGTGTCAATGATCTATTTCTTTTTAATTAATGATTGATGTCTGAAAATGGCTTCATGTTCTTTGCCTTTATTATGACCAAAATGATATGTCACCCATATATAAGTGCCACACCTTGATTAATCATGGTTAATTGATTGTACTTTATTCTAATCATTATGAGTCATAGGGATTAACCACTTTATCTTTCCATTATATGATGTAGTATCTTGAAATCAAGCCAAGCTCTCCAATGCTTTGATAGGTCCTATGGACTCATATTTATGATT
>JARHVA010009615.1:95000-140000 GCA_037957365.1 Torreya grandis | reverse complement strand
CAACTAAAGAAAAAATGATTCAAACCCTTCTCTATAAATAGACCACTCAAAACTCCTAGAACACTCCAAAACATAATCATGAATAACGTGATCTTAAACACTTGAAAGAACACTTCCCATGACCAGTGATACATTAATAATATAATTTTACACACACACACACACACAAAAATTAAAAAAAAAAAAAAATAATAATAATAATAATAATAATAATAATAATAATAATAATAATAATAATAATAATAATAATAATAATGTAGACCAATCTTTTACCCTCACTACACATAGTCAAACTAGAACCAGACAAGCCATTTTGGTTTCAATATTTCTCCTTCTTATACTAACTTATAATATTTTAAAAAGCATTATAATAAATTTAAAGTCACATAAAGCAACACCATATTCATTATATACATCAATTCATGACATAGAACATCAAAATCCTCACCTTATTTGATTACCTAAAAGTTTTAGTTTACCTCAAATACCAGTTATGGTGATAATGGCCTTAAACACATATATGACCATTTACATAAAAATATGATTCATATACAAGATATTATAATATTATTATACCATTATTATATATAAATATAATATGGTAAAATGGAAATATTGGCCTTATAGACCAATCTCATGACCATGTCTCTCATTGTCTCATCTGAACCAGACAGGTCAACTTGTGAGCAAATTTTTAAATAAAATTATTCACATACAAAACTTATACAAAACATGATAATTTATTAAAAATATTATAAAACATATCATTTCAATTGGTTTCATCCCTATTCCATGATAACACATTCCTAAATGTTTTCTCACTACTACTTGGGTTTTTAACTATTTCCACCATTAGGCCTGTTAGTGACTAGCTATCTTGGATTACTATTTTAGCATTACTAAGGGATAAATTTTTTATAAAAACCATCATGGACATCAGATAAAATTATCAACATTTTTTATCCAATGATTTTAATACATTGATATGGTCAACTCTGACTACCAGAGCAAGTTTTTGAGAAACTATCACTTTCTTATAGGGTATACTCACACACCTATCAACTCAAACATATATAGAGGTTACATGGAGAGATAAATAAAACCCCTGATAGTTTTTATAGTCATTTTATATCATTATAGGTTATTTTTATTAATATATTCAACCTTGGGTCCTTGTTAGGGTTTTAAAGAGGGTTAACACTAGTTTTGGTGTTAATAATTATTCGTAAAGGACTACCACTCATTTATAAAAATAATGAATTAATATATTTCATATTAACCTTACATATCTATCCCTAATATCTCAATTTCCCATGTAGAGGTTATATGTGTCAATCAACATCTTAACATCCTTCTCGAGTTTGCATACCTTAATTCTATGTACTCAAGAGACCTCAAAATTGCTTTTTATGCCCTTTTTTATAAGCCATGACCTAAAAATTTGTGAACATACTCTAAAAAATATATCATACCTATTTACATACTAATATATGCAAACTTGTCTTGAAAAATAATCTTGACCCCTCATTAGGCCACAATCTCTCTCTTTATTCTCTACACTTTGACCTACAAATCACAATAGGAATTGAATGTGATCTTCATGCCTCTTTTCATGTTATATTCACCTTAATCACATACTAAATAAAATTTTATTATGATTAAATAGTGGCACACATTTTTCATATGCCTTTACAATAGATTATGATGGCTTTTTAGGCCAGACACGGTCTAGTAATGGTCTAGTTGTAGACTGTAGCTATAGGTTCTACCATTGTATAATAACCCTAAGACTATCATGAGTGATAAAATACCTCACATACATGTTACAAAAACCTCATAAAATCTATTATGCCTTTTTTCATTTATCTTACCAACCCACCATGCTCAGAACTTAACACTAGGACTTTGTATGCCATGATTAGGATTCTCAATCACTTAAATCACGAAAAATTATTTTGAAACACTATTTTATGATTATACATATTTATCACATGCCTTACATGATCCTCAAATAATTTCATACTTGTACACATAACTCTACATGCCCACCATGCACATGTTCATGATATAACTATGTTTGTTATGACTAGGCTTCTAAAGACACTTTGTACTCAAAGACTAGTAAAAAAACATGATTACCTCAATGATGTTATCAAAAAATAAGATTCATCAGATAAAAATATCACACCACTACAATAAACTTGAAAATAACCAATAAAATAATCATTTTGTTGCCTTCAAATTTTCTCTCAACATAAAGACACTAGATTACCTTTAAATTCTCTCTTGTCACATTGATTCCTCATCACATAAAGCACAAAATCTCATACCTTAAGGATAAATAACCATGCATATTCACCAGATGTATCTTGACATTAATGAAATCAACCTTGACAGCAATGACAACACTTTTCAACAAACATCACCTTTGTCATTAATGGTAGAAAATTATTCAATCTGATCACTTTCATCTTTCCCAAATTGGTAAAACTTCCTTCTCAAACTTTTTCCCTTTTAAAATTAATGACAAAGTGTCATACATACTAAAAATTCTAGAACCACAGCTTCTTGAAATAAAATATCAACACACAAAATATGAAACATTATAGAACCATGGTCCCCTTTACTCCATTCATAAATCCTTCAAATGAACATAGATTATAAGACTACTTCTCAACACAAATCAAGATTAGTAAATAACTCAAATGGCTCCCCCTCAAATCAAGAATCCATCATGGTTCTGCTAATTGACTAGTGTCTCCATGAATCCTAATGGAGTCACCCCTTCCCATAGGGCACTAAAACAACATGAGCTCAGGAGATTTGCCATATCTCCATTTTCTCACAAGACTAAATATTCTTAAATATCATTTTAGGTTTGAATGACACCATATGATTGACCTCTTCATCAAACATTTGATCATCAACATGAGTTGATAATAGACATTCCTAACTTAATTTATCATTTAAAGTTTGGTCTACCATATCAAATAGTCCATTTGAGTTTATAGACTGATCATGACCAACCTTTACTATATTTGGTTTTCACACATTCATTTGCCTTCTCTCTAGAACTCTATGAGTTTTAAAACTCTTTTTTTCATTTTATGGCCTTATAACTTTATTATGGTAGAATCTTGAAATGTGTCCCACACTATGAAAACTATAGCAGACAACCTCACACATACTTCTTGACTGATGATTGATTGCATAATCCCATACATATTTAATTTTAGAGATTTTTCTACACTCTCTTACTCTATGACCAGATTAATTTCATGTAAAATAGTAACCATTTAATGAATTAACATACTTCATATCATTAGTCTATCTAATTTTCCTTTTCATATTGAACTTCTTATCTTCATTATCCTTCTCTTTGATTTGAGATACCTCCTTTTGGTCTTATTTGAAACCAAGACTAATATTATCACTTGCAGACTCATGATTGCTCAAGATGTTATCTAGAGGATCAATACTCTTTTCAAGCTTCATATATGTCTTAAACTTGATAGATAATTAATCTAACTTAGCCTTCAATTAATACATTTCAGTTCCATACCTAGTGCATTCTTCCTCTTCATATTTTAAGCTAGATGTGACTATCTCCATCTATGCTTCAATTTGATTGATTATCTTATCATACTCCTTAGATGTGTTACTCAGTCTCTCCTCAAATAAACTAATATAATATTCATAATCCTTAACTAATGATCTTAGTTTGTGATTGTTCCTTATTTAGAACATCAACTCTTCTAGAGAACTCACTAATTCTACCTCAATATTTAGTTTAACTTCTTCTTCATCTGATTCATCATCATTCATAATACCTTGACCATTTGAGAAACCCTCATTGTATGTTTCTATAGCCATTAATAAGGTTTCATTTGTTCATGTTCACTATTGTCATCATCACTATCATATGAGCTTGTGTCAGTTAAATGAGATGAATTATCTTCTTTGGTGTAGAAACTTATCTGGTTTTTAATTATTCTTTACTGCCTTCATACTTCATAAAATCCTTATTTTTTTTACACTTATAAACCTTCTTATCATCTCCATGATGTTCATCATGTTATTCATCATGCTCAGTCTTATCCTTGTTAGGATACTTAGATACAAATTGACCAATCTTAACACAATCAAAACTTTTGAAAGGTAGCTTACCCTTGTACTTATTGGATCCAAACATTAATTTCCTCACAAATATGGATATTAGTTGATCATCATCAACATCTAAACATTTTACATCCTTGACATTTATATATTTTAACTTTTTGTCAACTTTGAATGTTGATTCATTTTTGGAAAGATTTCCTTCATTTTCTCTCATTTCATAGGCAATCAAGATGCCATAAAGCCCATCCATTTCTAATTTATCCAAATATTATATCACTTCTTCTATAGACACCTTAGAATTAAACTTAAGAGTTAATGATCTTAATAATTTTGAATGACTATAGACTATTTCACTTCTTCTCCCATTCCTCTAATGACATTGACAACTTCATCAACCTTCAAGAGGTAGGATGCAATAGTTTCATCTTCATTGATTTTTAGACTTTCAAACTATCTCATGTGGGTCTGCAACTTGGCCATATTCACCTTGATTTCTCCTTCATATAAATTCTTCAATTTTTCCCATATCACCTTGAATGATTCATAGTGCATCAATTTCAAAATCTCTGCCTCTGATAGGCCACATAAAATAACATTCATTTCCTTGGAATTGCTTTCACTTTATTTCTTGAATGTTACATCAGTTGGTGGTGTAGGAGGTAAAGTATATCTATCCATAAATGACTGCCATATATCATGGCCCATTGACATAAGATATGTACTCATTATAATTCTCTAAAATTCATAATTATTCCCATTGAAGAATGGAACATTACTATTATAGAAACCACATTGTGTGTGCTGACTAGTCATCCTTGCTTCTAGGATTTACTTTAGGCTATTAGGCCTACTTAAAAATTCCTATTATAATACTAAATATTAGAATCAAATTTACTGAGATGGGGAGGGTTTTGAATTAGTGTTAAAAAAATCTATTATCAATTTCACTCAAGCAATCATGTCCATTAAAGTAATCATATAGATATAGAAAGCATAAACACATATCCACATAAGCATGAAAAAAATGAAAACATCACATATGTGTGAATCCCTCAAGGGAATTAAAAACCAATAATATATTCAAATTGAATATATTCCTATAAGACAAACACCAAATTTAGTGAATCATTAACTTCACTTGGATCACCAACCCCAACTAGCTAAGTACCAACTTGCAAGGAGGCACCAATCCCATAGATTACTCAAAACCAACTCAAATACCTAATTAATTTTATCATATTTAGAACACTTTTTTTCTCAAATAACTGATGATGACCACCTCTTTATCTCTTCACCCTTTTATTCCTCTCAAACTACCTTCTAAAATTCTTCGCTCAACTAGTCCTCTTATTGACTTGATTAGGTCATATAGAATTTATTTTATTACATATAACCTCTATAAAACATTCATAATAGTTTATATATGGTCTTAATATGGTGTAAATGACCTCCTTCTACTTATAAATTCACTATTTCATTCTCTTACTATCTACACATGTAAATAGCACTGAAATTATCCTGTATATATACAAACCTCTTGGTTATATTGCCACTTAGTTGACCAAACACCCTTAAACCCTTAGGTGAGCCATTTAATATATATTAGGACATATTATAACCTTGAATAATTTTTTTTGAGTCCTTTTAGGTCTAACATATCTCAATTAGGCTTTATTTCAACTTTAGGTATCATGAAAATCTAATTTAATTAGGTCTACTTTAAAACACATCACACTTTCCTTCCTTGGAACACTTTAAAAATACACACACAATAGAAAAATATCATATAATAATCAAATATACCTATACTAATATAATATATGGTCAATAATAGCTTTTAGGTCTAATCGCCACTTGAAGCACACCATTTGTATTGTTCAGAATTAGGCCTTCTCATGCACATAAAGTCTACCCTAAAATATTTAAGATTAAACACAAATGAGACAAATCATCATGGAAATAAATTAAATATAAATAATATATATGAACTTAGATTCATAACCATATGATTCAGACTTTACAAATCATGGCAAAAGCACTCAAACCTTTCTCTGCAAAAATGCCACTCAAAATTGTTAGAGCACTCTAAAACCTAGTCATGAATAATTTGATCTTAAACATATTAAAGATAAGTTAACATGACCATTTATACTTTAAAAATATTATTTTACATCTATATAACACTCTCAAATACAAAAATAACAAGGTATAATGTCAAATATTAGTCTTTGAGACCAATTTTTTTTCCTCAGTACACACAGTCATATTAGAACTAGACAAGCCATTTTGGATTCAACATTTCTACCTCTTATACTAAATTTCAAGATTTAAAAAAACATTATAAAAAATATAAATTTATAAAACATAAATTCATTAGATACATCAACTCATGGCATAGAGCTTCAAACTCATCACTATAACTTACTTTGCTAAAACTTCTAGTTTGCCTCAAAGAACAGTTATGTTGATAATGACCTTCAACACCTATATGACCATTTATAGATACTTTTATTCATGTTAATTATCTTATGAGATAATTATAAAATTATTTTTGGAAATATAAAGTGGTCAAATGGCAATATTGGTCTTGCTAACCACTCTCATAACCTTGTCTCTTGCTATCTCATCTAAACTAGACAAGTCAAATAGGGAGCAACATTTTCACTATAATTAATAGATTAAAAAACTTACACCAAACATGATAATGTATTAAAATTACTTAAAAACATCTTTGTATACTTGATTTCATCCCTATTCTATGATAACACATTCCTAAACCTCTTCTTATTATAAGCCTCAGTTTGTCACTATTTTTACCATTAGGCATGTTAGTGACTGATTATTTTGGATGCTCAGTTTAGTATACCTAAAGGATAGAAAATATAAATAAACAATCATGAAAATAAATTAAAATTCTCAATGTTATCAATCAAATGATTTTCATAGTTTGACTTTGTCAACTCTGACTTCTACAACAAATCTTTAAGAAACTAACACTTTGTTTTAGGGTCTACTCACACACTTGAAAAGTAAATCATACGTAGAAGTGCATGGAAAAGTTTAATATAAGATAAAATATCTTGTCTAGTCATTTGACACCATTCTGGGCTGGTTTGATCAACATATTCAACATTGGGTCCTTGTTAGGGTTTTAGAGAGCATTAACATTGTTTTTGATGTTAATAATAGTTCAAAAAGGACTGTCCCTCATTTAAAAAACTAATTCCTAGATATTTTAGATATGAACCTTACCCATATATATTTAACAATTCAAGCTCCCATGCATAGGTTATATGTGCAAATCAACACTTGAAAGTCCTTCTCAAGATTGTATGCCTTCATTATGTGTACTCAAGAGACCTCAAAACCATTTTTGATGCCTTTTCTTACAAAAAATGACCTATAATTTTGTGAACATGATTTAAGAAACATATTATACCTCTATCCATGATCACATAGGCAAAATTGTCTTGAAAACTAATCGTGACCCCTCATTCAGACACATTCTCTCTCTTTGCTCTCTAGACTTTGACTTGGAAAACATAATAGACCTTGAAAATGATATTTATGTCTCTTTCCATGTGCTTTCCACCTCACTCATATACTCAATGAACCTCTCTTATGCATAAATAGTGTCACACATCATTTATATGCCTTGAAAATAGATTGTGATGCCTTATTAGGCCAGACAAGGTCTAGTAATGGTCTAGTCCCAGACTAGATATGTAGGTCCTCATTAGGGGAAATTTAAATGTAAATTGGTCCTCCTAAGAAAATCCAAAAATGTGAATAATGACATATCAAAACAATATAAATCATTTGAAAGATAACATCATCTCCTAAGATCATCTCATCTAGAATAAAAACAAAATATATTTTTTTATTATATAAAACTTACTAAATTCTATGAATTAACTCACTTTGGTTAATATTGAACCTATTTATTTGATTCCATCTCTTTTTTTTAGAAAGTGTAAACATTTTTTGTTTTTCCCAAAAAAAACATTTTAACATTAAATTTATATTTTCCATTTCCATTTAATAAAAATATCGAAGGATCACTATGATTTTGGAGAGGATCTTACTTACACATTAAATTGAAATTTAAAAAATTATTATGAGTTATATAAAATAATTTTATTTTAGAAAATTTATTTTTTCAATTTAAAACTATTATAATGAAAATCACACTTTAAATATTTTTAAAATTTTATCATATGAAATGTTTCCAATATAATTTATATTCTTTATTAACTCCACACAAAATTTGTGTATAACATTTTTACTTCAAGCCCTCAATTAATCTTCAAAAATAATTTTGAATTAGATTTATTTTCACTCACTTTACCATGCAACGAACATCCACACATATATTATTGCATCTCTTGGTAGATTGATGTTAACGATGGGCTCAACAGGGGCCCACTAAATATTATTATTAAATGTATTTTAGTTATTTAAAATCATAATGACATGCTTTGTAACTAGTGTGTGTGCAAGCATCTATTATCTGTATTCTGTATTATATATATATGTACATAATGATATAAAATTATTTGGTTTGGCAATGGTGATTGTACATAAAATATTTGATCGATGGTTACCACACATTTGTTAAATTTTAAATTAAATCCATGTTTTTTTGTAAAAAAATTCCCATGGCATTCATTTATCTGTATTAATATAAATAAATAGTGTATTTTTGTGAATATATATTATTGAATTGATGGTCTTTTATAACTCCCTGCTATCCAATGCTCAATCATTACTCTAGATTTATGACAACATGTAATGTTGCGTGACTCCATAAACTATCATTTTCATTCTATTAATCATGGCTCCATAAACTATCATTTGCATGACATGGCCACCACTTATTATGATGACTGAACCACCTAATAATTCACCAAAACACTTTCATTTTGTTTTTTCTTTAAATACCACCAATTTTTAATTATGGATAAAATTTTTGCATCCTTAAATTAAAAATGACTGCAAATAATTTATATTATAAAAATAGGTTAAAAGGATAATAAATATTATTATTTATATAGATAACAGATATTGTTATTAATTATAAGGATAGTAAATATTATTGTTTGGATAAATATTATTTACAAGGAAAAATATTGACTGTTAAATTTATTTAGAAACATAAATTACAAAACAAAAATATGAGTTAGAAATATATAATCATTTTCTCACATAATAAGAAATTAACTTGTGTAATTATTACAAACTTAAGATTGAGTTTGACTTTTGAGAGATATAAAAGCTCAAGGACTGTCTATCAAATATATAAAGTATAGTAAAAAAATATTTTTATGGGTCATCATATATATACGTGGTCCAACATAACCCATGTGGTTATGCGAATATTTTAATTTATTAAAATAATTTGTAAAATAAAAATAAATTAGTTTTTTTTTAGGATTTGTTACAAGGCCCATTTTACATCTAAATTTCCCATAAAGACCCCTATAGGCTTACTTTGAGACTCTCATAAGTGCTCCAATGCCTAACATACATATTCAAGAAACTTCAAGCAATCTCTTATGCCTTTGTACATCCATATCACCAAGCCACCATACTCAAGCCTTTTCACAAGGACTTTACATGCCATGACTAGTGAAATGGATAGGCTTCTTATGGACTTAAAACATGACAACTGATCTTGAAACACTCATTCATGCTTCTACATCTTGCTCACATGATTACATGCTCCTCAAAGAATGTCATACCTTTGCGCATACCTCTTCATGCTCACTATGTACATGTTCATGAGATGACTATGATTGTTATGACTAGGATTCTCAAGAAACCTTATACTCAAGGACTAGTAAAAAAACATGCTTACCTCAATGATGATATCAAATAAGAGCATTCATCAGATAGCACTTTCACACCACTAAAATAACATTGGCAATAGCCAATCAAAGAATCATTAGTTTTATTTCAAATTCTCTCTGAACAAAAAGACATTAGGTTTCCTTCAAATTTTCTCTTGTCACATGGCTTCCTTGTCACATGAAGCACAAAAGCTCATACCTCAAACACCACTCACCATACATCTCCACTAGATGGATCTTGATAACAATGACATCAACCTTGACATCGATGACAACATTTCTCAATATGGATTGAGCTATAAAAGTCCTAGATGATAACTAGGGAGATCCTCTACCCTTCTCTACTATAAACAAGTTTAAGTTCATGCCAATGGCCATGTTTAGGGATCTAGAGAGGATATTCTCTCTCTCTCTCTCTCTCTCTCTCTCTCTCTCTCTCTCTCTCTCTCTCTCTCTCTCTCTCTCTCTCTCTCTCTCTCTCTATCTCTCTCCATGATTAGATAAAATCCTTGATTTGTGAGATGAAATCAAAGAGGTTGTTTGGTTCTTTTTTCCCCACCATATTTAAATTATGCTTTTTTACCTGTACTTGCTATAGAACACATGAATGTTGCTCACAATTCTTACCAAATGATTGAATCATTCATATTATTATCCACGATGGTGTTTCATGGCATATTTCCTTATCCTCTATTGTTGATCAGACAAGCTCCAATAATAGTTATTGTATCTTTAAACAAATATTTAGTTGTATACAAATTCAATTCTGAGGAATTGGACACTCTACATACCTAAGTGATTACTTGTTCTAATGTGGTAGTTGTTGATTCAGGATGTGGGAATTATCCTTTGTTGGATAGGGATTGTTCCAAACCTATCTTTGATTTCAAGTTTATCAAAATGATAATAGTTTATATAAATTTCTCATAATGACCCCTATAGGCCTACTTTAATACTCTCATAATTACTCTAATGCCTAACATACATGTTAAAGAAACTTCAAATAACCTCTTATTTATTTGTCGATCCATATCACCAAGCCATCATACTCAGGCCTTCTCACTAGGACTTTACATGTCATGACTAGTGAAATGACTAGGCTTCTTAAGCACTTAAAACATGACAACTGATCATGAAACACTCATTCATGGTTCTACATCTTGCTCACATGATCACATGCTCCTCAAAAAATGTCATACCTTTACACATACCTATTCATGCTCACTATGCACATGTTCATGAGATGACTATGATTGTTATGACTAGGCTTCTCAAGAAACCTTATACTCAAGGACTAGTAAAAATACATGCTTATCTCAATGATTCTATCAAATAAGAACATTCATTAGATAACACTTTCACACCACTATAATAACCTTGAAAATAACCAATAGAAGAATAACTAGTTTTCTTTGAAATTCTCTCTGAACAAAAAGACATTAGGTTTCCTTCAAATTCTCTCTTGTCACATGGATTCCTTGTCACATCAAGTGCACAAGCTCATACCTCAAATACCACTCATCATGCATCTCCACCAGATGCATCTTGATATCAATGGAATCAACCGTGACATCAATGATAACATTTATCAATATGAATGAAGTTATAGAAGCCCTAGATGATGACTAGGGAGATCCTCTACCCTTTTTCATTATAGATAAGTTTAAGTTCATGCCAATGGCCATGTTCATGAATCTAGAGAGGGTATTCTCTCTCTTCATGATTACATTAAATCCTTGATTTGTGAGATGAAATCAAATATGTTGTCTAGTTCTTTTTTCCCCACCATATTCAAACAATGCTTTGTCACCTCTACCTGCTATGGAACACATGCATGTTATTCACCATTCTTAACAAATGATTGAATCACTCATATTATTATCCAAGATAGTGTTTCATGGAATATTTCCTTCTCTTCCATTGATGATCAAACAAGCTCCAACAATAGTTATTGTAACTTCAAACAAATATTTGGTTGTAGACAAATGCAAGTCTAAGCAGTTGGACACTCTACTTGCATTAGTGATTGCTTGTTCCAATGTGGAAGTTGGTGATTCAACATGTGGGAAGTATCCTTTTCTGGCTAGGTATTATTCCAAGCCCATCTTTGATTTCATGTTTATCAAAATAATAATAGTTTACTAGATTTGTGAATGTCTCCCGCCCCCTCCCCCCCCCCCCCCACTTTGCCCTCCCATTCCCCTCCCCTTCCCCCCAACCCCCTTGCGTAACTTTTTTGATATGATATCTTTATTCTCATATAATAAATTTTAAGTTTATTTGTAATTTGACCTATGATATGGAAAAGAAATGAAAATATTTTGGTTAATACTTTTTTTTTATATTATTGCTATTTATCTAGCATAGGTCCCATAAAACCACTATTTATTTAAAAAAATAACTTAATCCATTATTTAAAATATAGTAACTACAAAAATACAAGGATTGAGATTGATATAATAATATAACAATAAAAATTTCATTCAATTAAGTGGCTAATTCTTTTTCTCTATTTTTTTCCTTGGGCTCATTAATAATATCACCAACAAGTTTCATACCTCAAAAATGAAGCCATGGAACCATTTTTTTATTATTAAAAACAATGGGATGGGTGGGGGTAGGGTGGCTTCTAAATGTCATCAAATATTTTGACCACTTAAATATTTGTACGTACAACCTTTATAAAATAATTTATATGATAATTTACTTGAAGAAGCTCGGGGAAAATATGAATAAAATAATGCCAAATTTTTTTTCTATTTGGACAATATCTATCTCATGAGAAGTAAAATGTGATATTTTGTGGTGTGGAATTTGGGAATTAACTTATTTATGTGTCTCTATTATGATTCTCTATACAAAGATCTATGGTTCATCTTTTTTTATTTCATTAACCAACTTCAATAGGTAGACCTTTCTCAAAATTTAAAATTCTATTGTAATATATATTATATAAAATAATAATTATATATAGTATATAATAATTAGAATTATGTTATTTAATAAATAATAAAAATTTATAATACTTCATATAACATATTATATAGTTCTAATTATACTATATTCATATAATTTATTATTATAATTTAAAATATTCTATACATTAACTATCAGCACTAAATTGTAAATTTTACATATTATGCTTCATTATTGTCTATGAAAAATTACAATAAATATCATCAAAACTATTTTTTATAGTAAAAAATTTAATTAACATTATTATGATCTTATATAATACAAGAAAAAATCTACACAACCTACTTCAAGTTATAATCAAAGCCATTTCACAACTAGACACTTTCACGGCTAAGCACAAGTACTAAATCTACTTCATGACTCTTTTTCATGTAAATATAGAGGACTTAACTCTGTCAAAATCATTTCCTTGCATAGTTATTAAATAATTTTATTTATTTTTAAATTACTAAATTTAGCATTTTATTTTCCTAACATATCAAATAATATATTTATCATAATCTATTCGTAATATATGTTTTTATTTCATGTAAAAATAAACATAGATTTATTTATTTTATATTTTTTTAAATAATTAAAAAAAAAATTATTTTATTCAGATTAATTTTGTTTTAACAATTTAATGTTACAAAATATGAAGTGGAAAATATCACCTCTAAACTATATAATATCATCAGGTATTTATGGCCCTCATCGATCTTAAATTCTAAGAAGTCTAAGAAGTGACCAAATATTAATAACATATAGAACTATAAGGTTTCATAAGGAAATGTATGTTAAATAACCATGACATCAAATGTTTCCAATAATTGGCAGCCCTAACTAGAATTCCCCTAATTAATGGGAGGAAAAATTTGAAAAAGGATGAAGTAAAATAAAACTAATAAGATCTCTAGTAAGATACCCATTTGTATAATGAATAAATAGAGAGCACAAAATTATATCTATATCAGGAAAACCATATGTTAGAGGAAAAAATATGTCACTTATATTATATGAAGTTTTCATCCAAAAAGTTATCCAATTAACATTTAAATAAAATCCTTTTTAATCCAAATTCATCCCATACAATTATATAGACAACATCCTAGTTCTTGCACATTCATTTGTAAGGGACACAATACAACATATATCTACTACTACATAAAATCATAAATTCCTCCTCTTGGTTTGTCCATACTTATGTTATTTCAACATTAAGTACTGGAATTCTCTCCCACTTTATTATGCATGGCCATTATGATGTTATACAAAAAATATCTATGGTTCATCTTTCTTTTATTAAATTAACCATCTTCAACAATTAGATTTTTTCACAATTTAAAACTATATTATAATATCTATTATATAAAATAATATTTATATATAGTATATAATAATTAGAATTATCCTATTCAATAAACAATATAAATTTATTTTACTACATATAACATATTATATACTACTAATTATATTATATTCATTTCAATTATTATTATAATTTATAATATTATGTACATTAATTATAGACACTAAAATGTGAATTTTACATATTATGCTTTATTACTATCTGTGTAAAATTACAATAAATGTCATCATAAATATTTTTTACAATAAAAATTTATATTCGTATTATTACAATTTTATATAATACAAGAAAAAATCAACACAACCTACTTCAAGTTATAATCAAAGCCATTTCACAACTAGACATTTTAGTGTCTAGGCGGAGATAATAAAACCGCTTCACAACCCCTGTTTATGTAGATATAGAGAGCTTCACTCTCTCAAAAAAATTTACATGCATACTTAGTACATGATTTAGTTTTTTTTTTTAAATCACACAATTAAGCGTTTTATTTTCATAACATATCAAATAATATATTTATAGTAACCTATTGCTAATATATATTTTTATTTTACGTAAAAATAAACATTAATTTTATTATTATTATTATTATTATTATTATTATTGTTATTATTGATTCATTTGGTTTTAATAGTTTAATTTTTAGGAAATATGAAGAAGGGGCAAATATCACCTCCAAACCATATGATGTCATCAAGTATCTATGGTCCTCATTGATCCTAATTTCTAGGAATGCTAAGAATGACCAAATCTTAATAACATACACAACTATAAGGTTTCAGTAAGGAAATGAATGTTAAATAATCATGACTTCAAATATGGCTAATAATTGACACCCCTAATTAGAATTATCTTGAGTAATGAGAGGAAAAATTGAAAATGGATGAAGTAAAATAAAACTGGCTACACCTCTAGTAATATACTTATCTATATAATGAGTAAAAGGAGAGTGTAAAATTATATTTAAAGGAGAAAAACCAAATGTTAGAGGAACAACTATGTCACTTATATTATATGAAGTTTTGAATCCAAAAAATTATCCAACATACATTTAAATAAAACCCTTTTTAATCTAAATTCATCTCATACAATTATATGAACAACATCTTAGTTCTTGCACAATCATTTGTAAGGGACACAATACAACATATATCTACTATTACATGAAATCATAAATTCTTCCTCTTGGTTGTCCATACTTATGCTATTTCAACTTTGAATCATTGAATTCCACCCCACTTGTAAGGAAATTGGAATAACTGATAAATAATTTTAAAATGTTATACATAAAAGGGAGAAGGTGGTTTTTTTTCAAAACCTATCAATAAAATATGAGTGTGCATCTACACATCAATTTATCTTATTCTTAAGATTTTTTACAAAATCTAAATTATTTATCTAAGCATTTGATTATTTTTAGTAATGTTCTAAGAACCTAAAAATTTAGCCAATGAAAGAATAAAATCATGATTTTGAAGTACAAAAAATTTATGTTTATAAATAATTTCAAAAATTGAATTCTAGGAAGATGGTTTCCTCAAAGTTCCAAAGGAATAACCATGCATATAATATTTTAATTGAGATACATAAAGGGTACGTATTCCAAGTTTTATGAGATAAATGGAATGTTGTTAAATACCATAGCGAATAAAATTAAGGTACACATTAGAGAATAAAAACATAGACATTAAAAAAATACCCATATAACAAGTCAAAGATAAGGAAATGAAATATTATTGAATACAAAACACAACAAAATTAAAGTACACATTAGATAATAACAACATACACACTAAAATAATGCCCATATGACAAGTCAAAGATAAGTACATTGTTTAGTTATTATTCAACCTCTTTCAATCCTTTTTACCTTAAAACTTTTATCATTTTAAAACCAATCACCTTCTCATTCATTGCATCTATAAAACATTCACATAAAAATAAATATAATAAATAATACAAATTAATACATTAAAAAATAGTCAAAGTAATTTGTGTACCCTAACAAAATCATATAATTTAATATGTGCATATCATATGTAAATGTCAATCCAATAATTACAAATAGTTTAGACATTATTTTGGAAGAAGCATGTCTATTTACATACTAGAAGACCGTACATACAAAGTAAAACATGAAATATGACACATAACAAGATACAAGTCTATTAGAAGAACAAATTTATTTTAATTAGGAATCCAACATGATATTCCACAAGGTATTCACAAGAAGTAATTGAAAACAGGAAAGAAAACTCATAGCAAGATACGAATCTACTAAAGAAAACATATGTTTTACTTTTATTTCTATTGTAGTATTTAGAAATATTTTCAACATGTGGAAGCGTGAAATATAACTCATATAAGAGTACCCCTTCTATTAGAGAAAACCATTTTTTCATGTCCTAATCAACATACCCCTATGCGTTGATGAGTATTTTAGTCATGAAATACTGACATTATGCATATTGATTTTTTAAGAACACGAAAAGAGATTCAATAGTGACCCCACAACCAACTACCCTCTTCCAGCTCATAGGGTAGCTAATGTATCATCTCAAGCTCCTTGTTATTCCAAGGCACTGTAGTAGTACACCTAACTTTAGCATGGACATGTTTTTAGTGTAATGACCAATAAAATATGTGGATCTGATAATATGGACTATTACGTGATTAATGCATGAATCATCTAGAGTAAACTTATAGATAAAAATAGTCAGTCCATTCTGTTGGTGCTCCAACGCGCACCAGGACTTTGTGTATCAAATTGTGAGGAATTAATGCACGGATTAGATTCAAAATGACGCGTAGACACTCACCCCTATGCCATGCCAGTGAGATTTTCCATGATGGGACAGAGGTTAATTAAACGCAGATGGTGTTTGAAAACACACCACGGTTTGAATAGCATGCAGCCAGATATTTTGAACGTGGAGGTATGCCACGTTAGAGGTGCAGGTTTGAAAATCCAGCTCCACATCACAACGGGCAGGCCACGTAGGTATTAATAACCACATCACACTACTAAAGCCACAGGGAAAAAAGGCAGCTAATAAAAACAAAATCAGATTTATTGTTTGAAACTGTGTGGAAATAGTATGGTGAAGGTCCGCACGCTGACTGCATGATTAACCGGGGAGGAGTGCAAAAGACATGTCAAAGTTCCATGGAGGTGCGGGTCACAAAGAACAAAGTGCAAATAGGTACCGCAAAGCCCGTAGAGAAGGCAAAGAGGCAAAGTGGCAGAAATGGGAGTCTTTCATGGATTTTGCATCAATACAAGGTGCAAAGTGTAATGTGCACCTGCACTTCTAAATTCTACCAAGGAGATATAGGGTTTGAGATCCCAGCCCAAAGCAATTTTCCAAGTTTATAATCTGTGTAAAGTGTTGATGGGGCTCCACATTCTACAGAAGGAAAGAAAGAAAGAGTGTGGCAGAAGGGGGAGCCTCTCACACACTTTGCACCAACAAAGTGCAAAGTGCAAAGTTTGTTCCCACTTCCAGATCCTGCGAGGTGCAAGCAAGAGATAAGCGGGAAAAGTCAAGGGTTTGCGAACATCAAAATATAATTCAATCTTCAAGAGGATTACTTGGCTGAGAAAGATCCGGTTTGTTGTATGCCCGATTTTTATTGTTATTTGGTCCATATTTGGCATCCGAACCTTAAAGTAACGCATTCTAATTCCAGCCATGGCATACGAAATCCTAAACCATGATTTCAATGATGCTTTAAATAATTTCCTGGAACATCAACAAAGACCCCGCCATGACCCTTCTTTCATCCGACACGCCATAAGGACTTTCATCATTTTTCTTTACTACCAAATCCATGAGAAAATGTCTCTAAAATATACCAGGTGTATGAAGGAAGCTTCCAAAAGTTCACTGAGAGCATGTTCAAGGATCCCCCTGGTCTTCTATGAAAACCATTATGCTGTTCATCAATAATGATCATATGTTTTATCTTCTTTATAGAGGAATTGTGGCATCTCATTGATGGAGATAAATGACACGTTGAGTAAAAAACCTACGTGCTATGGTAAATTTTAATATTTGGCGTAAAGGTGTTTGTAAGATTAAGGGTCATTGACCGCTATGAAGTTTTCAAACACCATAGTGAGTAGAGGTTTTTCAAATCTAATAGAATTTATCCAATGCTCCAACAAGACACGCAATGTCAGCGTTTCAAAAAGGGATGGGATCAACAATCTTCTGGTTCTCTTCATTGGTGATATTACTATTTACCATGTCAATCGTGCTTTTGTTATAATAGTTGTTAGCTCTCACATTCTCTCCATGCAAGGTATAGTTATAAGTAGGAATGACTGTTTATTGAAGCAATAAATAGCAAGTTGAGGAAAAAATTGACATTTACAAAAATCATATATAGGGTGCTTTGTTGGACCAGGTTGTTGCAATAATGGTGTTTAGTTAAAAAATAAAAAATTTAAAAGTTTCTAAAAATTATATATGAGGCCCCAAACTTCTAGGGAAATCTGAGTGGGAAGCGCACCATGCAAAATGCAAATTCCTAAGTTGTATCGTGCAAAAAATCAGGGTATCCAAAGTGCATCGTGCAAGGTGTCACAAACTTTCCCACTCTGACCAATCGAAGCATGAGGAAAAAAGTCAACTCAAGAATCTTCAAGCAGATGTTGAGTAGAAATGCAAATTTGCACTTGTGCAAAGTGCAAATTACACCTCGATCTCCAATTTTTTTGAATCAACCCTGATCAACAAGGGGAGTTACTTGTGTAAATTGCAATCATGGAAATTACACCTATGCAAATTATACTTGTACTAATTGCACCTGTGTGAATTGCAACCGTGGCAATTGTAACTGTGTCAACTGTAATCATGAAAATTACAACCATGCAAATTCTAATCATGCGAATTACAACCATGCGAGTTGTATCTATGAGAATTACAACCATGTGAATTGTAACCATACAAATTGCACCCATGTGGATTGAAATCAGGGAAATTCTAACCATGAGAATTACAACTGTACAAATTGCAACCACAAGAATTGTAATCGTGCAAATTATAACTATGACAATTTCAACTATGTGAATTACAACCATGCAAATTGCACCTATGCAAATTAGTACCATGCAAAGTTCACTTGTGCAAATTACACCTGTGCAAATTTCCCTTGTGCAATTTGTAAATTGTAGATTTACAAAACGAGCTAGGATTTCCCCAAAAGGCAAAAAGTGAAAATAATGCATTTATGTATTAAAAATATGAAGGAAATCATAAAAGGGAAAATTTTCAAAAAATAAAATGTGAATATTGAAAAATGCAAAAAAAAAAAATTGCAAAAGGTTAAGGTGCAAAGTGCAAACTGTGAAAATACAAGTTGGAGCCAAAAAGTAAAAGGTTGAAAATAACCTAAGTTGTTGTATTTTCATTTGGTTTATTTGTCTAAGCTCCTCCAAAGAAGGATATTGCATGTTTGCAAGTCCAAGGTAGGCTACTCCAAGGAATATCACTGAAATAGCCATGGATATAGAATATTCCCATGAAATTATTGCAAGAGTAGGTTGTTCCATGGCATTCATAAGAGAAAAGAAAGTTATCTAGGGAGTTCCATCTATGCAAGCAAGTGGTCAAGCGCATATCCAAATAGTTACATAATAGACAAATGATTTGTTTGGCTCCGAAAATGAATATTCTCTTTGAAGCTTCATCAATGATGAAGATTTAGAGCAAATTCTTTGATTTCATGGTGTGGGAAAGATTTTTCTAGCAGGGAACATCTTGACAGAACTTGGAGGGGTGTTTTATACTTTTGAAAATTGCAACCCTCATTCCCAGAAATGAAAATGGGGGAAAATGTATAAATAGAAGGTTTGTCTTCTATTCAAGGGTTGGTTCTCATTGGTCTTTGATTTTATCTACAAGTATAGGCTCTTCCACATTTTGGGATAACTGTTTTGTGTATTTTACCTCTGTTGGTAAGGTGGTTGTAAGTGTACAACCATTAGCAAGCTTTGAGAGCATGCTTATATGTCTCCCCTATCTAATATGGAGCAAATCCACCATGTTTGTCCTCATGGCAGCATTTTCAAACATTGATGAGTAATATTTTTTTCAAGTTGATGAAAATCCCTATGGTTCTTGTTATTTCCTTTTGATGAAGTGCAGTAATGTGGCTTACAATTAATACTAATTGGATATTAGGGTTTATGTTCACTATTGGTTATCATTTTGGTCATAGATCTAAATTATAAAACCTTATATGCATTATTCTAGAATATGTTAATTATTAACTTGTTGGGGTACCTACGGTTTATAGATTTAATAGGAAAAAACATGCAAGATTCTAATTTTAGTGTACATTCTAGGATTTCAACGATCATCTGGGTATTTGGTGTTCATTGGTAGTAGTAGCTACAAATTGCTCATAGTAGTTCCCATTAGCTTGCATTTGAGTTGTCTACATTTTTAAAAGGGGATGATGTTATGAAGGTTTGAAAGTACCCCTACTATTTGAAAATCACCAACACACCACACCCATTTTTTACAAATTACCTAACTGTCCTACCCTATTTTACCCTACAAATAATACCCCCTTTGCATATTTTAAATATTGTTTGCCCTAAAATGCATAAAATCTTGCCTATATAGCATGTCTTTGCATTTCATACTCTGAAACATAGTGCTACAATTTTCCATTTGACCCCTATTGTTGAAAATTCTTTAGAATGAAAGTTACAGTCATATGCCCATCTATCTTAAGTATTTTGTATGTGACCTAGAGCATTTGTCCATCTTGTGTGACAAACCTTCCCAAGTAGAGTGAACAAGTTTGGTTGTGCCCTAGTCATACTTGTGTTTCCTTGTGCCAAAACTCCCCATGAAGTTTGAATTAAAGAATCACTCCATGTGAGCAAGATACCCCTTCAGACCTCTCACCTTGGTTCAGGAAGTGCCCGAAGTAGGACGGAGCTAACCATACCGTCAATCGGTGCCTCTCAGTCATTTTATACATTTAGTACATTCTTGATGCTAAACCCTTCCCTAGTTATAATGACATACTAGTGGGTTTTTCATATTTGTTTGCCAGTTTTATTAAAATGTGCAAAGCTAAGTGTAAGATGTGTACAACTAGGAACTATAAATCTACTGGCATCGTTATCAGGGAATAATTTGTGTTTCTCATGTTAAAAGAGACCCTAATAGAGAGCTATTGTCATTTTAAGGATCTCTACCCATTTGCATCTAGTTGATTATTTTGGGTCCACAAATGTCACACAATTTACTGACATCATTATCGGGGACTAAATTGAACTTTTGGTCACTTGTCTTACCCAAAATTCTTGTAGAGAGCTATGAGTATTTCACCTTGTGAAGTTCTCTATTGTTACTACATTGATCTAACTATCTTGGATGTCAATGTTACAACACTCCACTGGGGATGTTCCATGATTTGAGATTTGACAATTTGACTTCCATTGTGTTTGTTGGAAAGAGTTGTTAATGGTGCATGTTGGAAGGTGTCTTTTCCCTTGTGAACATAATTATTGAAATTTTAGTGTCTTTGTGCTACTATCTCATCAATAAACTTAGCAAAGTATAACTTTAGCTTGTATCATAACCAATTTATGAACTGTTATATTCTAGAATTTTGGTTCTAGTGGTGACTCCAATTTTATTTCCTGGTTTCAAGGAATATCAGTGCCTATTTTGAATATCTTCATTTTAACTTTAAGTGTTCTTTCTTGGTTACAAAGCTAGAAGGATTGAGATCATCTTTCAAAGGTGACTCATCCAAAGGGCTTGTCTCATCGCTAAGTTTGAACCAAAGAAGAGGGAGAGCTCCTTGAGTTGACTTTTCTCCTCATGGTTTGACTGGTGAGAGTAGGAAAGTTGAACACATCTTACATGGTGCACTTTGGATTACCTACTTTTTTGCATGGTGCAATTTAGGAATTGGCATTTTGCATGGTACACTTCCCACTTAGATTTCCATGCGAGTTTGGGGTCTCATAAGCAATTTTTGGAAACATGCAATTTTTTTTAAAAAAAAACTAAACACCATTATTGCAACAACCTAGTCTAGAAAAGCACCCTGTATATGATTTTTCCAAAATTAAAATTTTCCTCAACTTGCCATTACTTGCTTCAATAACCAGTCATTCTTTTTTACAACTATATCTTGCTAGGAAAGGATGTTAGAGCCAACAACCATTGTCACAAAAGCACAATAGGCATGGAAAATAAGAATATAACCAATGAAGATAACTAGAAGATTGTTGATCCCATCCCTTTTTGAAATGTTGACTTTGAGTATCTATTGAGGCATTGCCAAGGTCTTAAAAACTTTTTAATATGCAATGCTAGCATCGATCCATTTAATTTTTTCATGTTTTTTCACCATGTCCATAATCTCCTCTTAAAATGTTTCTAGAGAAATTATACTACTTTCTGATTTGAAACCCCTCTAGTCACTATGGTGTTTGAAAACTTCATTGCAGTCAATGTCCCTTAATTTTACAAAACTCTTTACACCAAATATTAAAATCTACCATAGCACTTGGGTTTTTTACTCAATGTGTCATTTATCTCGAGCAATGAAATGACACAGTTCCCCTGTAAAGAGGACAAAACATATGATCAATATCGATGCACAGCATAAGGGTTTCCACAGAAGACCAGGGGATTCCTCGAACATGTGCTCATTGAACTTTTGGAAGCTTCCTTCATACACTTGGTATATTTCAAAGACATTTTCTCACGTATTTGGTAGCATATAAAAATAACGAAAGTCCTCATGGTGTGTAGGATGAAAGAAGGGTCATGGAGGGGTCTTTGTTGATGTTGTTGATGTTCCAGGCAATTATCTAAAGTGTCATTGAAATCAGAATTGAAGCTTTCGTACACCATGGCTGAAATTAGAACACCTTACATGCAAATTCGGATGCCAAATATGAATCAAATAACAATAAACATTGGGCATACAACAAACTAGATCTTTCTCAACCAAGTAATCCTTTTGAAGATTGAATTATATTTTGAAGTCCGCAACCTCTTGACTTTTCTTGCTCATTTCTTCCTTTCACCTCGTGGGATTCGGAAGTGGGAACATACTTTGCACTTTGCACTTTATTGGTGCGAAGTGCATGTGAGACTCCCCATTTCGCCACACTCTTTCTTTGTTTCCTTCCGTGGAATGTGGAGCACCATCAACACTTTGCACACTTAATAAACATGCAAATTGCTTTGGTCAGGGATCTCAAACCATATATCTCCTTGGCAGAATTCTATAGTGTAGGTGCACATTGCACTTTGCACCTTGTATTGGTGCAAAATGCGTGCAAGACTCCCGTTTCCACCACTTAGCCTCTTTGCCTTCTCTGTGGGCTTCGTGGTACCTATTTGCACTTAGTTCTTTATGCCCCACACCTCCGTGGATCTTTGACATGGATTTTTCACGTCTCCCTGATCAAACATGCTGTCACCGTGCTGGCCTCTGCCATACTCTTTCCACGCGTTTTCAAACAAGAAATCTGATTCTGTTTTTATTCACTGAGTTCTTTCCAAATGTCTTGAATAGTGTAGCGTGCTAATTAACACCTACGTGGCCTACCCCTTGTGACGTGGAACTGGATTTCCAAACCTGCACCTCTAACGTGGCATGCATCCACGTTCAAAATACCCAACAACAAGCTATTAAAACCGTGCTACATTTGCAAACACCATCTGTATTTCATTATCCTCTGTCCCATCATGGAAAATCTCATTGGCATGGCATAGGGGTGAGTGTCTAAATGGCATTTTGAAACTACTCCATGCATTAATTCCTCAGAATTTGATACACAATGTCTTGGTGCGGGTTTGAGCACCAACACATTCTAATTTAGATAACATGTTAAAATAACTAAGTTTTATATATCACCATGATCATATTTAGAATAATATCACCACATAGCCTAATCATATCAAACTCACATAAACTCATGTCCATCCATTAATATATTTCAATCCTAAAATATCACGAACATATCTTAATCATATCAAAATAAAGAAAGCAATTTAGAATATGGTGAAAATAATAACAATTCTAATATATATCTATAATCATAAATGCTTTAAAGTTACTTATAATAAGCTAATCAAATCACTATGTCAATAAATATCTATATATAAGGAGTAATAGCACTACCTCTTAAGATCAAACAATTGATTAAAAGTAAATCCATTTAATCATCTTGATGTACACCTTAAAATAATTAAAAAACACAATAGATCAACAAATATTTTAAGATTATAGTAAATCTCGATAATCAAAATTACATCAAAAACTTGGTGATAAAAAGTATCAGTATAAGCACATTTTAAAAGTTGCATTAGGTACATAACCTGTCAATATCTAACATTATTTCAAGACAAATGAGGACATACGAAACAAGGTGTGACATCTTCACTAGAATCTATTAAAATGGCGATTCAGGATCTTTTCAAAATATCAAAAAAATAGAATGCTTTACGTAAATTTGAAAAAAAATTATATGTATTAATATATAGAACGTAATTTATAGTTTATAAAACATAGATGTGCAAGTACTTTGTCAAAAGGAATCTATAGGAAAATTGTTTCAGCTAGAGAGAAAAAAAAATTGAAAGATTTATTTTATTTTTTTTATTTTTAATCTATTCAAACAGTCTTACTAAAAATGATGTACAATTATTATTCAGATTTTATTTTTTTAATAATCTACAATTTTTTAATAAGCAAAGTGGATGCTAAAATTTATCTTTTATTAAACAATTATTTATCTTGTTATTCAATTTTATCTTTTTAACTTTTAGAAAAAAAATAAACGAGTTAAAAAACTCTTCAAATGATATGTTAAAATAACTTGAAATATATCCATATGATCCCTTAAAATAGAACTTTATAATTCACAAAAATAGCATTTATTATCCATTATATTCTATACTTTATAACACCTTAAATAAATATAATTAATATATTTTTATGATATTTCGTAATCATAATAACAATTTTATCTTATGATAGAAATGAACTAAACTAATAAACACAATAATATAAGAATGCAAGATAATTCTTACATACAAAGAGGATAAAAAAGAAAAGACTACATTTTATATCTCAATTATGTCTTAAGTACTTCACTATTCATTACTATTTTACTTCTGTAATTTCTGTCTTCATTTCGTTATACATGCCTTCATATATTATTGCAATTTTCTATTTGTTTTTACTTTTTCAGTATCATTCTTTTATACTAATATGTATTTACTTCTATCAATTTCACCATTACACGTTTTAAATATAATTGCTAGTTGGTAATTATATGTTATAATTATATATTAGTAATGAAAACTATATTAAATTTTAGGCTAATCATACCTTCACTAACAAACATATATTGGATGTTATTGGTCCCAAATCACCCTTCTTAATGTAAAAGTTGGTAGATTTTAAGATCAGAGAAACAAATTAGACAATGAATTATCATTCATCCCAACTCATCATTGTTCAAGTAAACACGGATGAAAAAGGGATAGTTTCATCATATTAAACATAATTATTTATTATTAATTACAGTAAATGTTTGTCTGTTTGGTTTTTTAAATTTTCCCAGAGAAAAGAGGAATCGACGGGCGAATTTTATTTTTTTTTTTTAAAAAAAAGAAAAAAAAAAAACAAAAAACATATTCAGATTTCGCACCACATCAAAAATTAAGATTTGAAATATGTAATTGATGTTCTTTATTGTAAAGATTTCGGTCTAAAATCGGTTAGTGAGCAACATGAAGGAATGCAGAATCGAAGACATAATGCTTACTGCTCGTAACACATGTTAATTCAAATCAAAAATTCAAAAAAGTTAAAGATTTTCTATTCTTAAACGAACCATTGTGGAGATGTGGATATATTCTGCATGTATAATTTACTCCTTAGACTAGTTAAAATGATGCCTACTTTGTAAATTCTCCCTATTTTCTGTTTTCCAGCCTTTTTCATTTGGAAATGGATAAGCCTATTATATAAACTCATCGTTTGATATGCTGTACTTATCATTCATTAGATTTCTTATCTGAAATTCTGAAGTCGTACATTTTTAATGTTCAAACGAACTTTTTATATAGATTACAAGTAGCTGAAAGATACAGTTATCAAAAGTATTAAAGAGAGAAGATCAATACTTTTACTGATATAGTATCTGCGAAAGCTTCCGTTGTAATTGCATATCATATCTAAAATTTTATTACCTTAAAAACGATATTTATTAGGATGTACATTGCAGGGAAATACCATCTACTTCCAATCCAACATATACAGGGCAGTAGAAAGTACTAAACAAAAAAACGGTAACATTACAGGTACCTTGTTTTATGGGGTGGGATCTACATTCAGATCAAAAGGCTTATATTCACCTGAACTGACATGGTTAGTGGTTCCACTTTCTTGTCTTGCTTAAGAATTTTGAGTGAACAGACAGAATACTTTTCTTCACGACGGCTGTCTTTTACGTCAGTGCTAAAAAAATCTTCCAATTCTAACGAGGGTTTCCACCCCAATCTAATTTCTTCAAACCTCTCATTGGATTTTTCTGCCGTGGATATCTCTTTTGCACAGCCGCAATCCATTGGCATTTTCTTTAAAAAAACGTTCATTGCTTGTATTCTGTCAAGAAGAACAAAAAATTGGTGGATTTCACCTTCGTTATCATCTATTCGCGGTCCTTTGCCGAGAGGCTCAGTTCCTGATGCTTCATGATTTACTGAACATGATGATTCTAACCTCCGTTTGCATCGTTTAACATCCACGTTAATAACAAACAGAGCCCAAATGACGAGGTTCTTTCGCTCGGTTAAAAATATAGAAACACCTCAATGCCCTCACAGTTGCTCCAGCCTTCATACAGACAGCTCCTAAAGGAAACCCACCACCGACTACTTAACATGGAGTCGTTCAAAGATAATCGTTTTATAGATTAGAGGATGTAGAAATACTATTCAAAATGCGGCTTTAGTAGGAATAGGGAAGTTAGAAACCTAGGCTGACCATCCAGTTGTACTGCGTAAGATACTTGAAAGATTACGAGAGTATAAAGTCAGACTCAATCCATAAAATATGTGTTTGGTGTAACTTCAGTCAAATTACTTAGCTTCATCATATTTCGTAGAGGTATTGAAGTTTATCTCACTAAATTCCATGCTATAACTGAGATTATACCACCAACCAATTTAAAGTAACTTCATAGTTTGTAAGGTAAGATCCAGTCAATTCAATGCTTCATATTTTAGTTAGCAAACAAGTATGATCTATTTATAAACCTTTTTAAAAAGGGAGTTGCATTTCACTGGGATTATCTCTACCAAAGATCTTTTTAATAACTCAAAGACTATCTTAATAATTCACCTATTTTTTTACCTCTTATACCAAGAAAGCCATTTTTGCTATACCTATCATCTTCCAACCATACTCTGGGGGCACTCTTGGCTCAACATGATAATAATATAAAGGATAATGTCATCTACTACCTAAGCCATACCTTAGTTACATATGAACCTAACTATGCACCTATTGAAATTTTTTGTCTAGCCATGGTTTTTACAACTCAAAAATTGTGCCATTACATGTTGAATAATAAGACCATGGTTATTTTAAAAGTAGACACACTCAAGTATCTACTGTCTAAAATAGCTTTGTAAGGTAGAATGGCTAAATGGATCATGATTTTCAGTGTATTTGACATAGAGTATGTCAATTAGAAGGCAATCAAGGGGTAAGTTCTTGCAGATCAACTTGCTAAAGTAGCTCTCATAGACACACAACCACTCATATTTCAATTTCCTGATGAATCCATCATGACCATCATTGACACACCCCTTCAGGAGTAACCCAAAAATCTATATTTTGATGGTTCATTCACTACACATGAATCAAGGGTAGGCCTATTATTTATTACACCATGAGGGGATTTAATCCCTAAATTATTTAGAATCAGGTTTTCTTTCACAAATAACATTGCCAAGTATGAAGCACTTGTTGTAGGACTTTGAAAAATAGTGCATTGGAATATATTTTATCTCCATGTTTATGGTGATTCTCAGTTAATCATCAATTAGGTCATGAATCATTTTCAGACCAAGGAGGATAAGTTAGTTCTATATAAAGCCATGGTCGACACTCTTAAGTAAAAAAATACCAATATTTAGTTTGAGCACATATGAAGGGCTAATAACAAAACTAAATATGCCATGGATAATATTACCTCTCTGATTCCCCAAATAGATAAAACTAGAGAGTATCAGTTTGTCATCAAAAATTTGTTAGTACTAACTCATGAACATTCAACTATTACCATGATTTATGATATTATTGGTCCTAATTCTATTTAGTACTCAGACCTTTACAAATACCAAGTTCTACCACCTAACCTATCTTCAAAATAAACCAAAGCATTGATTCATCATTCCATTCATTATACTCTACTAGTATCCACCCTTTATGATCATAGTATTGATGGAACTCTACTTTGTTATTTAACTTCAGCAGAGTCTACACTAGCTTTAAGAAAAGTTTAGGGAGTATGTGGCACTCATTAAGTAGGGAAGTCCTATCCAAAAATCTCTTTCATACTAGGTATTAATGGCCCATAATGGATTTAGACGCTGCCACATATGTCAAAAAGTGTGACAAATGTCAACAACATGCTAATCTGATTCATGCCCTATTAGAAACTTTGAAACTAATGTCGATATCATGGCCATTTTCTATATGGAGACTTGAACTCATTGGGAAGATCAACCTCACTTCATCTGATGGCCATAAACATATCCTTACCACCACCAAATATCTCACTACGCTGGTTGAAGCTATACCCCTCACGTGACTAGCATGAAAATTTCCAAATTCATATTTAACCATCTCATTTACTGCAATGGTATCCCCTCTGACATTATATTTGATAATAGAGGATCATTTAAAAATAATGATGTAGATTACCTATGTACTTAATATAACATCACACAATATTTTTTATAGATATTACCCTCAAGGTAATGGTCATGTCTAGGCATGAAACAAAACCATTGTCAATATCCTCCAAAGTATTGTCAATGATATTGGTCGTAATTGGCACCTTCAAATATTTCTTACCATTTGGGCATGTCAAAAAAATCATCAAAACCCCACAAGATCCACTCCATACTCACTTATTTATGGTATTGAATCCATCCTTCCCATTGAGGTCAAATTGCCTTCACTATGCATCTATTTCAAACATGTCATGGATGATCATGACTATTGAGTAGCTCACCTAGAAGAGGTAGACCTACTTGATGAGACATGCATAGCTGTGCTCAATAATCTTCAAGCATATTAGAACTGACTCAAAGGACACTATAATCGACATGTTAAGAATAGAGCATTTGATCTTGGTGATATTGTTCTTAAAGAAAACCAAAAGAATACCATGACTGAGAAGAAATATAAAGTAAAATTCAAACCAAACTAGATAGGACCTTTCATCATTACTGTAGATGTTGGATTAAAAGCATATAGGCTTGCCACAGCAGATGGAGATGAACTTATTGAGCTGATGAGTATTATTCATCTCAAGTGGTACTATGATTGGGCACTAAGGTGTATTGTCTATAAGGATCATTTTAGTTATGCAATTTTATCACTATTCTTATTTGTACAAAATACCATCCTTATCCCTCTTCTTCATCGTATCCACTTTCTGCTTCTAACCTATTAGCCCAATGTGTTCTAAAACATAGCTCATTTAACCTTAGTTTTTGTCATTTGTTACATATTTTTAAGATCAAGGTATCTGATCAGTTTCATTAGTTAGCTCAAGAACTTCAGAAATAGATCATATTTTAGAATAGTACGATATAAATTTTGACAGTTGCATCCTTTACTTTTTATTCCTTTCTTACCACCATTCTTGATATTAATTATAACCACCTTTTGTAAAATTTATACCATTGATCTATACTATTATGTCATAATTCTAAATACCTATGGAAAACCTAGGGGAAACATTAAGCTTTGACATACAAACTTGCCATTTCCTATGTCTTACTATGCATTTTTACCAATTGTGCCTATTTTATTTGAATTGACTATTACACTAGTCAATTTCTTCTGTTGTAAGGGTGGAACTACAGGGACTTGAGGTCCTACTATGGGACTATGTAGGTAGTGCTCAATAATTGTTGAGGTCAGCTCAGTCACCCTTTGAGCCATGCTCTCAGCATTTTGCAAGCAACCTAAGCTATCCTCTTGCCATTTTGCAAGCAACCTTAGCAAAATGATCTCACTATTTTGTGAGATTTAACCATTTAGTATCTCATTATTCTAGATTGAATTGAGACACTTTAAAACACTTCCAAAAACATTTGAAAAATTATTAAAAAAGAATAGAAACATTGACCACTTCTTTGTCTTAAGGATTCTGGGAACCCTTACTATGTTACAAGTAAATCACTTGTTATTTAGTTTCCCCATCCATTTTGGCCTTTTTATCTCATGCACTTTCCATTTTTCAAGACCATTCCTATTCTTCTATCACATACATTTTTTTTTTCCTCAATCATCACATTCTTCCCATTCCTTGGGATAACTATATTTGGCCTAATGTTTTTTATTGGATATTAAATCCATGAAACTATGTAAGCAACGTCCACTTGCCTAGTGCATATGGAGATAGCTTAGTCACACCCTTCCTTTTATTCTATTCCCCCATTTTATTTATTTGTTAAATTGTCACTTGTTTTCTAAGGGAAATGTTCGTAGGGTTTCTATTACATTGTTTGTTTATTTATTTTTGATTATTTTATTTATTCGTTTGTCT
The DNA here is from genome assembly GCA_037957365.1 of Torreya grandis. Classification (NCBI taxonomy): domain Eukaryota; kingdom Viridiplantae; phylum Streptophyta; class Pinopsida; order Cupressales; family Taxaceae; genus Torreya; species Torreya grandis. Next base: position 108,856 of record JARHVA010009615.1, on the reverse strand, counting down.
ATTTATTTGTTTTTAGTATTGTTGCATTGATTCAATTTATGTGTTTTTATTAGGTGATTCATTGTCCACACTTAAACTTGAATCCATCCATATTCATATGTTTACATGGTCATCATGTTTTCCATCATTGTTGTATTGTTTTCTATTAAAAATTAGATTATGGGAGTCGATCCTCATGCATATTTTGGCCAAGTCCTAATGATGTTATATCATGATACCTACTAACATGTTCTACAACAAACCTTAGCTTCACCAAGTCTATTCAGCAATGGTGGCATTTCTTCGGCACCAACATTTCGATTCACTCCCAATCATATCCCAAATAGATTAATGAACCATGAAATAATTTCAACTATTATTAGTTCAGATGAGCATCTCCCTACTAGTAAGTTGTTATCATTCATCAGTGCTTTATGTGTTAATTTATCATCATTCTTAGCCAATTTTTTTTATGTTTGTGATAATTGGGGTCAAATGGTTATAACTGCTTATATGAAAATCATTTTACACCATTATACCTTTATTTATCAATGATTATAACCACCTTTGGGCAAATCATTGTGTTGTCGCCACTTTATTCTTTTTTCCTATAAAAGGGCATGTTATTCTCTTGTTTGTCTATCCTAACTAGGATAGATCCATCTTTTCAATGATTATAACCACCTTTGGGAAAATCATTTTGTTATCATACCACGTTTTCACTATCATGATACAATGTTTATAACCTCCTTTGGGTAAACAATTATACATCATCCCACATACATTATCAATTATTTTGACTACTTTTTCACTATCATTATGTTTTCACCCCATCATCTTTCCTTTCTTTGGTCACCTTATTTTGCTTTTTTTTGTTTAAGGGACCATTTGCCAACCTACTTATGCCAAGCATTCCTTTGAGGGGGCATCATGCAGTTAGTTTATCATTATTAGATTTGTAGGAATATAGGACCTTTTCATTATTTGAGAAGACGTTACTATTCTTATAGCTTACAACACCTAAATCTGGCCAACAATAATATCCAATCAAGATTTTGGCCAATTTTTACAAAAAAATGTATAATTTGACTTAAAAACACTAAAACATGATAAATGATGTGAAACTAACATAAGCAAGTGTTGATTTTGGCTAGAGTATCATTAAATGGGCCAATGTAATTTATGGGCCAACTAACTTTGATCAGATCATTTTGAATCAAAATGCCAAATTTGCACCTAGGTTCTCTAGATTGATATTTCCTATCAAATCATTTATAAAAGACATGTGCCTTTGTTATGTGTTGTTAGTAACATCCTACATGATAATATAGTTTTGATGCATCTGAAATTGCCTTTCAATTCCAATCTTGTCAAGTTTTAGACCAATAACAAAGCATTCTGATCAATTTGAGTAATTTGTACACAAACGGCTTAAACATGCATAAGAGATAATTAACCCAAATCAAGGCATAACTAATAATTCTATGTAAACTTGTTTAATACTTATTTTTATAAATAAATATTTAATATATACATCTTCAAGTGACCTCGTTTCTAGGGAAGACATTTTTAGGCCATAAATACCACATATATCAAGATTCATGCCCTCTATGCCTCATCAATGCATTCCATGCCTCTTAATTTCCAATTCTTCTGATGTTTTGATGAGGATAATTACAAACTTAATTCCAAAAATTGAATTTATTCTCAACCACACATCTCAATCTCAGGATGGATGGTTCAAGTTGATTCTAGACATTCTCAAAAATATATGAATAGGATGCCTTACTACATCATTTCTAAGATATTTTCATGTAAAGTTATAATGTAAAAATATCTTCAAGAAGCCATTGAAATTAGTGTTACCATTACATATTGATTCCAATTTAGGACACAAGCCAAAGGTGCTAAGGAGAAGAGGAGATAGCCAAGCCTCCTTTGATGAAGACTTAATGAGCACAAGTTGAGCAAGCCACTACAACAAGCATTTTGGAACAACCAAGAAAAGTAAAAGAGGTTTATTTTAAATTTTATTTATTTATTTTATTCATATTTTTTTAACTAATCTCTCTGTAGTGTCTAGGCCAAGAGATGTTATGCTAGTTAGAGTGTTTCTTTCATTTTATTTTCATTTTCAAACTAACACCATATTAACCATCCTCTCTTGATTCAAATTCCTAGATCACACTAAGCATATATTATTCAATTAAAATATTAAAAATTAAACTAATATTAAATGAAATATTCAAAATATTAACAAACTATAATAAATAAAGAGATTTTTTATTCACATTGATTAATTACATTAAAAAATTAATTATATTCAAATCTAAATAGGAAAGAAAAAAATATTTTCCAAACCTTAAAATTATACTAATGTTAAATAAATTCCTTTAACCAAAAGTAGTAAACATAATAAACACATGTAATATCCAAATTAAAAATCAAGTTTCTATATGATCAAAGAAATAGTGAAAAAATAACTAGTGAAACTTCGTCATTTCAACTTATATGAACATTATTTTTTATTTTTTATGCATCAAATATAACATACTTAATTTTGATTTCCCCAATTTTATTTGATTATTTTGATGGATATTATAAATTTTAATTATTTCATTGATAACACAATTAATTATTTTTTATGGAGGTTTTTCATTAATAGTAAGATATTCCCAACATTTTATTATAATACATGTATTGACTCTAAAAATTTCATTTAAAAAACTATAATATTTATGTAACAGATAAAATAACTTACTTCCAACTTAATATATTATTCTAATCACATTCAATGATATCCCCATAATATTTAGGGTAATTCCAAACTACATCTATTTTTTATAATTTTTTTACACAAACTTTCACCACCACAAGAGGCAAATAAAGATAATAGAAGTTGTACTAAAGGATTTATATTAAATTAAATTTTAATAAGACCATTCCAATCTATCTTAGAATTTTGGGTGATTGATTTTAAATAGAGTTTCAGAAACATGTTTGTTAATGAAGGTAGACGAAATTTCACCCTTGACGATGCTAACTAGTGGTGTAAATCATAAATCTCTATAATGAGAGAGTTAAAAGGAATTTAATATTGGAATTAGTCTTATTATTTTCTCCACCAATAACATATGTTCAATTTTATTTTACATAATTATATGTACAAGTATGATATAATGAATTTGACTTATTTCAATGCTCATTAAATTCAAAGGATCACCCCCACAATGCCATGAAAACATTATTTTTCAACATATCCTTTATTTGAAGTGTTTTCTTTTTTAATTCTGATTCATCTTTGATAAGTATTGTCCACGAACACTAGATTTACATGACCACAATTATAATGTCCTTTGTCGTTCTTTCTGACATTTATAACTCGAATAGTAAAAAAATTGAGATTGAAATCACCCTCTATCCTAGATATATATAGGGGCCCTATCATTTATTCAACATCTATGTATATGTATGTATGTATGTATGTATGTATGTATGTATACACACACACACACACACACACACACACACACACACACACACACACACACACACACACACACACACACACACACACACACACACACATTAGAATTAGGATTAGAATTGGGTCTTATATGTATGAGATCAATTTTTCTATCATGTTTATTGAGATCACTTATCATCTATAATCAATCGAGTGAGAATGATAATCATATGTTGAATAAAAAATATCTATGCCCCACTACCCACTCTCTCTCTCTCTCTCTCTCTATATATATATATATATATATATATATATATAATCTAATTGCCCCACTCTATACACTATTGTAGATATCATCAATACCATAAACTAAGATATGCCCTATCTATCACTTATATAACAAAATATAGATTGATTATAGATCTATCTCTCACCTCGATGTTGGACTCTCACCCCTCCCCTACACTTAGATTGCTATGCAAAAAAATATACCATGGGGGTGACCCATAGACATAGAGAATATATGCCATGCCCCCCATAGTATAGATTTTAGTTGTCACCCACTAGTGATACCGATTATATCCATAACAACTATATCCATACTAATCCCATAGTATCAACAATAATAATAATTATTGATTAATGATGATAATGTAGCTAATCAGAATAGTGCAAAGTGTGAATCCTTCAATTTTATGAAATTGAAGGGATGCATTGGTATACCTTTAATTTATTTAGTGTTAATATTTATTTTCGATGAAAATTATAATAATATTTCACATAAATGTTTAACATAATTATATCAACTATTTGATAAAACATAAAGTTATCCATTTGCATTTTAGTTATTCAATTCACGTACAACCTCATTGAAACATGATACACATATTTTTAATTGTCAAAATAAAAAAATTCCAATGCAAACAATCTTCCACTTTATTGATTATTTTCATATTATTAAGGGCTACTCTTTGCTAAGAATCCTCCTTTTATTCACATTCTTTTTTGGTTTGCAAAACAAGATCATCACTAAAGATTAAAATAGTACCAAACACTAAGATTAATATCAATAAAACCATTGTCAACAAGGAGATCAAAAAATGATACAGAGAAAAAATTGTATGTTTATTTTGATACCTAATTACCATTATATATAGTGAATGACGTATATGCACTTTATGATGTTAAATTTTATTTTTCAATATGTAAATATATACATTAAAATTATTATATATATATATATATATATATATATATATATATATATATATATATATTTTAAATATAATAAATAATAATTATTTATGATCGACAAACTTTTAGTTTTGCTCTTATAAAATTAGATGCATGATTAGGACAATATTTTTATTCTTTATAATTCAAAAACATTATTCTTATTTTTCAAATTTAAACCTAAGTTCATATTATTAAATGTTATCAAAACTATTATAGACAACATATAAGACTCTAGATAAAGGCCAAAAAGTACCCAAAAAAATGACAAATAAATATATTATGCCTCTTAAAACTTTAATTAAACATTCACTGTGACTTTTATTTCTAATAATGGTCTCTACGTATATAATGAGTTTTTTTATAATAAAATTTAAATAAATAAATTAGTATCTTTTCATAAAATGTGGTGTTTTTAATTTTTTAATGTTGGTAAAAATGGTTTTGAAGAAGGGTTCGACTCTTGTTTACAAAGGAGAGAAAGATATATCAAAGAATATTAAGAAAAGCATACCTCTTCTAGCAGCTAAAATAGAATATAAGCTAAACATGCAAGATATACTAATCAAATGAAATAGTAGTGCCTAAAATCGAACAAACATAAAAAATTAATAAAACAAAAAGTAAACAATTGAAACCCATTCATATGATTTTTATTTTACAATCTAAAGTTCAAGATTTGGTGGTATTTTTAATGTTATCCCATCTATCACTTTATTTTTTTTACTTTTATTTTCATGTTTTCTTATATTTATCATGCAACAAAAAATACGTAAATACTAATTTTATAATATTTAAAATATGTAAAATTTCACATAAATTATTGTTGATTAAAAATATAACGTTTCAATCCAGGAGGAATAAAACACTATCTAATTCGCAAAGGATGTGAAATGAAAATGATGGTAGAGGTAAACAAGGATCCTAATATTTTTTTAAAAGAAAAAGAGAGACCAAATTCATAGGAGAAATCCAATATGTATGTTAACAGTTTAGTCATATGGTATACAATGCACAATACCAAATAGAAATTGAATTATTTTAAAATATTGAAAGTGGTTATTATGTTTTAATGTTCATGATAAAAATAATAAAAGTAAGGAAATAATATTAAATGAAATACAAAATAAAATATAGTTGGAAAAATATTTATTTAAAATAAGAAAATAATAGACACTTGAATTTCAAGATGTTAAGAAAAAAAATTGTAGTTAAAAAAATGATGAGTAGGAAAGGGAACGGGGGTGGAAATTTGAATCTAGGAACATGTGAGGAGCGAGATGAAGGTGAGGATAACGGGGATCACATGGAGACGGTGAACTTTTTAGTCTCCACAATTGTCGACAATGTGCAAGGCAGTCATTTATGCCTATTTCTGTGTCTTCCCGTGCTGACTGGTCTGGTTGGTCACCGGGTAGAAAGGTCCTATTGATGGACTACCTATTATCTATCAAGTACCGCAATTCCTGGGGAGATTGTTTAGTGTTTTGCTGAGTGGTATTCCTTCAGAGAAGATTAATAAAGGTTCTGGGTTCCCTACAAGAACTCCCTGCTTGTCTTTTGGTGACCAGTCTTGAAAAACCTAAGGGTTGAGGAGCCTTGTTATTTCATATTCTTTTAGATCTGACACAGAGGAATATACTGGTGGCGTTTTTGCTTGTCGTAGGGTTGGTGTTTGGATCCATTTAATCCTGACCAAGAGTGTTTCCATCATGAAAGAATACTATGATCTATTCGGATCTAACTATTTTTTATTTGGTTGACGATTTTGGTTTGAGACTCTGAGGTGAAGCACATTTAGATAGTGTTTGAAGGTCTGAGAATGTTGCTAAGATGGTCCGACCTTTGGCCAAGATCTGGTGTGGGTATTTTAAGGGAGATACATCTGTTTCGGGAATGATAAGATTGGGAACTTCCCAAAATATCGTAATGTACATGTGCTCCTCTTTTCAGAAGATTGAGTCGTCTCAAGGTGGATGTTAAGGGCTCGTCGGATGGACCGAGACACACAGGATTTTTGTCTGATTTTTCTTGCTACGAAGTTTGGCCCTATTGGCGATCTTACCTATATATTACTTTAATGGGGATTTCCTTTATATCGCAGGCTATTTTCAAAGGCTTTCACTCGCTGTTTGAGTTTCACCATGGTACGACTGAGGGGTATTGCTTATGGAAGTCAATCTCCAATTTGGGTTTGATTTGGACGCTCTAGACCTATTTTTTACAGTTAAGAATCGTGGACATGTTACAGTTTTGAGGTGGAAACCGCAAAATTCAACTCAAGCTAGAAGTAGGAGCCATTTTTACGATAGTAAGTTTTTATCCTTTTCAAGCTCATGGGTTTCCTTCAAAGTCCCTGGTTTTGTTGGTTTGATTAAGTATTTTCTTGTTGAGAGATGGGTTAGATTGGGATTTATTTGTAGAAAGTTCCTTCTTCACATCCATTGCATAATGGTATTGGATTCCTTCTTGAATCCCAAACAACTTCTTCAACTGTGGTTGTTTGGCTTCGAGACCTAGGCCCCCTCTTGTTCCAATTGGTGCTCGGTCAGTAGATTCTTAGAGGAAATCTCTTTCACTTGGTTTCATGGATTCTGCATGGAATTCTTCTCCATTTCTTTGTAAAGAATCCCTTCGAATTCCATATGGTAGATTTGGGCATCCCATTATGCTTAGGATTCTCGGTTTTTGATTGTTAAGGATTACCACAGGGAGACCAAGCTACATCTCAAGATGGTTGCTCTTATTTTAATTCTTGGATGTAAATGGGGTTCTGTAGAACCTCCCTAGCTCTTCAATGGTTGTTGGTTCCTAATCCAATCAAAATTGGTCTAGGGTCTATTAAGGATCCCTCTAGTTTTGTTGTTACCTTGGGTTTTTTTTCTATTTCGTTGGTTTCAAGTTCTCTAAGGACATTGATGGCTATCTTTCTCTTGTGTGCATACAAGTTTGGTTGTCTCTTTCGTTGAACTTTCTTGGGTGTTTTTTTGGTTAGCTCTTTGGTTGGTTTTTCTTTTCCTTGGTGTGTTTTATTGTTTCTATTGTGAACTTTTTTTTTTGGGGGGGGGGGCGGACAAAAGACCTCGTATGATGTCTCAAACTGGATTCAACACCAACCTTTAAAAGTGGGCTCATATTTAATCAGAACTCTTTCTTATGTTTGTTAGGAATTTACTCTTGATAATGAAATTAAAGATAGCCCCAAGTGTTTAGTACTATAAATGTTAGTTTAACAATATGTTAAGCACTAACTCTTGAATTAATACAATATTTTTTATCATAAAAATGTTTAAAATTAAATTTAAACAAAATAACAATACAATAGTCAACAAATCTTATCTATCCTTTTCAGCGACAAAAGTATGTTGGCCATGGAAAAACATGCATCTTTCAAAAATGTTAACTAACCATTAAACATGCAAGCACCAAATTAAAAAAATTGTATAATATTTTAAGTTTCATATACATTGTTGGTTTATTAAAATATAACATTTAATACATAGTGATTAAAGCAATAAAAATATAAATAAAGTTAATTTTAAATAAAATCCATATTTTTCAATTTATAATCATGTTTTTTCTAAATAGACATAAAAACAAATAAAGAGTTGGAAAAAAACAACCAAAAAAAGGTTTATCAAATGTCAAAACACATAATTATGTAGTCGTACCGAAGGTGTGTCATAAGCGGAGTAACTCCTAAAAAATATTATAAAATATCCCATATGGATATCCTAATGGCTTTGTTATTTGACTAAAATAAAGATTACATATTTTATCCCTACTTTATTGTTCCCATTAGTAAAAAATAACCCATTTTTACAATTATGATTATGAAAAATATCTAAACTTGACTTTAAAAATAAGAAAGGATGAGGATGATTCCATATGAAAGGATGAGGATGATGCATAAATGAAAGGTTATCAACCACCAATATAAGGATCCCATTAATAATCATATCAAATTACATTCATGTAAAAAATATATTTTTTTAATATTATTATTCTAGTGTATGTCACCTTATCTTTTGTTTTTCTATTGGATTGATTTTGATTCTAATTTTTGTTAGTGAAAGATTGTAATTTTCAAGGTCCTTCTATCATCCCAACAATAATTTATGTGATAGAACATGGATTACACTAAATTAATAATACTTTTATGTTAGTATCTAGTTATAAGTACTCAAATTTGGTAAAGAATACTTGATAATTTGAGCTTTGCCCTGTATTTACCTTACTTGACTTGAGCCCTTAAATTTGTCTTATTTGACCACCTCACTTTATCCTACATAATTATATAGATTCATTTCATTTTTATTTATTTTACACCTATATAAATATTATCAATTGAAAAAAGATCATCTGAGAATTTGTGTGGACATTTATATTTAGTAAGATAAATTTTGACCATTCGTAGTCATATTCAACCCATACAAGTCAAGATCGCAAATAGATCCCACCTTTTATGAGTTGATATTTTTATTTATGCAATGAAAAATATTTTTAAAATATAAACCATTCCTTACAAGTTGGGACATTTTTCTGTGATAGTTATTATGATGATTCACCCATTTTGATTGATGTAAATGCACATCTAAGACATTTATTCAACTAGCTTGGTATTTTCATTATTTAGGATCACTTATATTATTTCACACTAAATAAACCATCCATTTTATTTCCAAAATAATTTATATTTACTTTAAGGATCCCTTATCCAAGTCAACATACATATTCTACTTGAGTCAATTAAATAATTGAAAAGTATTAAATCCATTAGTATATGCATACATGTAGAAAAGGAACACCATTGAACTCGACACTATAAACGAAATAATTACATGAGGATCGATTCTCTCTTCATAGTATTATGAATATGTAAGCAATGTTAAACCATCACAAAACTTGTTGGGTTCATCTCAATCTGTTACTCTCCCATGTCTATTTTTTGCATGTTTTCAGCTATCATAAGTCCTAATGGGGTTTCAACCTCAAAGAGGTCATTTATAGGTTATCCATGTGCAACCAAAGTATAAACTATCTATACTGTCATATCTCAGTAAGGCATAGATGAGTGTACCATCAATTTTATATTTTCTTATGAAATTCATTATTAACCCATATGGGTCAAGAGTGACAATCTATATTTATTATTCTCTGTCAATTCTAACTTAAAATAGTGACATTTATTGTTTATGTTTCATGCACATAATCAAGTCTAAGGTTATAATTTATATAAATATTAAACCCTCTCATAGTCAACCTAATAAGTAGTAATGAATTAAGTATTCTTATCTTCATTATGCTTTTAATAACTTCTTTCATTCATTTGAGCTTCATCAATTTAAATTTTTTAGTTCATTCTACTAGTTATAAGTCATTTAAATTTTTTATTACCATTCAATTCATTTTATCTTAATTAAAGTTAATAACACCACTAAATTTCAAATTGTAATAAGATTTATTGGTGAAACAATACATTTTACTCAAGTATTGTTTAGTTTTTTCTTAGTATTTAGATAAATTCTTGAATATCTGACACTAAAATAAAATTATTTCCACATTAGATTCAACATCTAACACTAAAAGAATTTTTTTATAATTTGGATTCAATTCTAACACTAAAATCACTTTATTTTGACATTGGAAATGATATCTTACACTGAAATCACTTTATTTTATCCTTAGATTTTAGGGGAATAAAATAATATTCATACACATAACAATTCTTTTTCTATGACCTATTTTTTACATTCCATTGATTTCTTCTCAAAGAAAAAATTATTAATTTCTATAATGGATGATCACACTATTTATTATTTTATCTAAGGTTTCTTATATTATATTAGATGTTGCCTTACACCAACAAGGAACATCATTAAAAGTCATGTAATAGAACTAATCAAATCTAATAGAGAAAAAACAACTAATGAATACTATTTAATATTAATCAATTTTTATTGTTTCATCATTCCATTAGAGTTTTTACTAGTTACTAGTAGATGAAAAAGGCACATATGAATCCTTTAATTTTTCATCTTGTTATATACCTATAGATTTTAATATCTACCATCTATCTTCCATTATTATCCCATGACTTATACAAGATTCATGGTCCATGTCACTAACACTTTAAATTGTAGTCCATTACATAATCAAGGAAGTGAACATGTTGGTCCTTAACCCCATCCAACTCTATTGAGGAAAAAAATAAACCTAAAATGTAAGATATCATAGATCATCCAAAAAATACCCTTGCTAAAATTTATATTCTGGAGTTACTAAAGATTTCTTCAGTCTATATAGATATTTTACATGCTTAATTCTAAGATAATACTATTTCTTATGATAGAAACATTGCTACATTTTATTTCTTAATGAACATCTTTGACGAAACTAAAAATATTATCACTTTTGAGGGAAAATAAGTTTAAACATAATGTATAATCACACAAAATCTTTCACTCTTTATTCAAAATGATGTGAAAAATAAATTAATCAAATAAGTATTAATTGATACTAGTTTTTCAATTCAATTTTTTAATATACATTTGATATAAAATTTAGGTATTAACATTAAAAGTATCTAATAAAAAATAAAACTATCAAATGGTTCAATGAATCTTCATGATAATTAATTGGAATGATATCATTAGATATAACATTGTCACCTAAATTAATGTCTACTTTATTTCATGTTATGCTCAATCATCTAAATTATAATTTACTATTTGGGAGACATTAGATACATATGATGGAACAAATTACATATATATTACACGTGTCCTAGATTCATGTATGAAGTTTACTCATATGAATGTCATATGGATGATAACCCTTTCATATATTGAAAAATCAAAGAATCTGAATCAATGTCAGAGATCCATTTATCATCCATACTTCGTAATTCATCCCCCATGACAAAAAATATACATATACAATTAGAGACTTATGTATTTAAAATAAGGTTAGTAATGGATCAACTAGTGTTAAAGCAATCTCAAAAGAAAATCATGAAATTAAAAATAACACATATAAAGGTACAAATAGAACTCCAAAAGTTAAACTAATAAAAAGTTAGATTTTTTCACTCAATGTTTTAGATACCATGTTATGAATAGAAGAGGTATCTACAAGAGGAAACTATAAGCCTCCAACCATTAAACCTACTTGTAGGAATCCAATTTTTTACATTCCCAATAAGGTCCTTGAAGGAAATGAATAAAATTATGAAAATTCCTTAGTGGTAAAATTTATGGAAATAAGGCTTGGCGTTAAAGCAATCAATAATTAGACAAAAAAGAAATTGGAAAGGTATTGATGGAGTTAAAATTATTTCTCTTGCTAATCAATATTTATTGTTCTCTTTTTTTTGTAGAGAATACTACATAAGAATCCTTAATGAAGGACCAAGGTTGATGGGAAGGGTGATCCTCATGGTTCAAACATGGATACTAGAATGGTCTCCTTTGAATTTAAAAATAGATCAAATTCCTATGTGGCTATAATTTTGTGGCCTCCCTTCCACATTGTGAACATATTGGACCATAAAAATCATCAGGTAAATATTTGGTTCACTTGTCAACATTAACCCTACCACTTACTCTTGAAAGAGGTTGATTTTGACTGGAATGTGTGTACTATTAGACATGAACTAGAATATTTCAAAATCCTTTTAGCTAAGGTCCACCTTAGGATCTTGGAAATAGTAAATCATGTTTTATAGGGATAAAGATACTTGTCCAAGTTGTAGGACATTTTTTCATCTTGATAATTTATGCACAGTAACCCAAGGAGATCTGAATTCCATCCTCAAAAGAGAAGACTATAATGGCCTTCAAGGTTCTTGCAAATTTGATGGGAAATTTTGGACCTCCCCCTAGATGAAATTATCAAAAAGGATAGGAGTCAAAATGATTTTTTATCACAATCTATGTTTGAAAAAATAATGGTTTTTTTCTTAGTTACTTTTTTTGGGTTGTACTTTTGGATGTTGGGTATCCTTTACTTTTTTGGTTTGTTTTGTGGCCTATGGAAACTGACCTTGAAGTGTAGGACTATGTGCCTTTTTTGCCTGGCTATTTCCTTTTCTCTGGCTCTCATGAGGGATTTGTATTTTATGGGTCTCTCTTTTTGTGTTTGGGTTTATTTTGCATGCCCGAGTTGGGTATTTTTTTGTTTCATGTAGTCTTTATTAGTTCTTCTTTGGCTCTCTCTTAAGGAGACCCAGGCCTCTCATTGTGCTTAGACTAGGTTCCATACCTATCAAATGTGGGTTTACCTTAATCCAAAAAAAAACTAATATTTCATAAATAAAAATTACAAAAGGAACATCTTCAATAGAACAAATTAAAAAAAGAACTAAAAATTTTCTAATTAGAACAAGAAAAGATACATAAGGGACAAAATGTGAAATATAGTATATAATACAAATATTAAGATAATCTGATTCAACCAAATCATATTCATTATCTACCAATAGTGTTTAATTTATAAGTATAATATGATAGTGTGTTAAATTATTATGATATATATGATGATGAACCCTATATGGTTAATGTGAAAGATGATCAACTACACAACCTAAACGTTAACCACTTAGATGAGTATTTATGTCATAATTTATTTACACCCATTAGTATATGGGTATACCATGATTATTCATATTTAGAAACTCAATATCATCTAGATAGAAAAAATAGACCTCTTTTAGTTATGCCTAAAGAAGATAATGCAAACAATTATTGCAATAGGAGATCCCATATGTAAACTATGAAATATTCAGAGACTAATGTGGAAGTATATGGCATAAAGGTTTTTCTCTTATTAAAAATAATACAACATCAAGATATATCAAAAATAAGTTTTAAAATTTTATTGGATAACAAACTCATCATATTACATACTAATAGACACTGCTAAAAACATGTATTTTGTAAAAATAAGGTAAACACTATTTTCATTACCATAAAATTATAGTACATGATACAAAACATTATGAAAAACTATTAAAAAAATTCAAAAATATATGCATAATGACATAAGATTTATCTAGAATCAACACATATCATCTAATGCAAGGGTTCAAAATATATCATCTACATATACAACACACATAAAACATCTTCAACAAGATGATTTAACCATTACAATATACATTGAAGTTTATAACTAGAAA
>JARHVA010009615.1:82500-90000 GCA_037957365.1 Torreya grandis | reverse complement strand
AACCATGTAGATAAAGAACTTGACCCTGCATAGCATGTGCACCTACTGCTGGTCCCACTAAACTGCCCTTCAGTATTACTTCTCTAGATTGACTCCAAACTTGTGACAACTCCCACTGCTTGGGAAAACTCAGGTTTAGTACATACCATGCACTCAACCTCATTATGTGAATCAAGACACCTGTTCTGTGAACTGTCCAACCATCGGCATGCTAATCGGTCTCACACAATCATCCTGAAACAAAGTCAACAAGACCTCCATGTCTCTAGAACACACTCATGCCAAAGAATCTTGCTGCTCCCAGATTCTCCATGACACACACCTGAACTAGCTTTACCTTTAGTTCAACAATACCTGTATATGTAACCATGCAAAAAGCACATCATACAAAAAATAGGATAATGTAGCTAATATTATCCAACCTGGTAAAGAGTAACACAATGATCAAACCTTCATTGTCCTGCAGCTAATACAAGATCATATACCCTGATCTTCCATCTCACGTATCCATTTCTGCTCTTCTTCATCCTGAACATCCATTCGTCTCTCAGTGCTTACTTCCAGCTGGTAACTCTACCTAAAACACCTGTTTGGTTCTCCTCCAAGGAATCACATCCTCATCCATGCCAAGCTCCCACTGTTTCCTGGATCTACCTGTTCTGCTTCTTTAACAACTTCCTGGTTCTATACCATAAGTGAGCAATAAGTAGTGTAAAGAAGGGAAATGATGAATTTAAGAACTTACTTACACCTTCAGTCCTCCATATGGGTGCTTGAGACTCCATGACAACTAGCTGTCCACCCAAAATTCATCTCAGTGACCGATGCCGATCACATCTTAGTCTACAGCCGACCGATGTCGGTTCCCTGAGACTGCCTCCTTGTCGACATCGGTTTCCCCTGGCCGACGTCGGTCCTTATCAGCCCTGAGTCACCGACGTCGGGCTACACATAGCCGACGTCGGTCCCTGTCTAGACACCGACGCCGGTTTTCCTACCGACGTCGATCTTTGTGTTTTTCTACTGAGACTTGACTTTTTCCTGCGAGCTCCTTTTGGATCAAACCCTTGTCCAAATCACCCTTGCTCTGCTCAAAATTCCTTTGCACCTTGTGCTGAACTCTGTCCATAACCTTCTCCTTGAAAACCAAGGCTTTCCTATTCTTGTCACTAACATCATATTCCTCAAGAAACCTCACCTTCTTCTTCTGCATACAGAAACCATGATCCATGCCTTCCAAATCCAAAAGCATACTTTTTGACTCAAGAAAAAGCATCTCCTTATTTATGTGACCAAGCCTATTAAGCCACATCTCTGAATCTACAGCTGAAGTAGATAACCCAGAAAGAGAATCAGTAATACAAGTAGATAGATAAAGTGTACCTACTTTCTTACCTCTAGCTACAACAAGTGTACCCTTGGTAACCTTCCAAGAGTCTGTTGTGAGAGTTACTGTGCAACCCTCATCACCCAAACTTCTAACAGAAATAAAATTCTGCTTCAAAACTGGGACATGCATGACCTCCTTTAACACCCATGTGTCACCTGTCTGCAATTTCAGCTTCACTTTGCCTTTGCCAACAAGCTAACAAGGCTTACCATCCCCTACACAAATTTCTCCAAAGTCTCCCTAGACATACTCATGAAAAAATTCCCTATGTGGGGATGCATGAAAAGAGGCACCAGAATCTAAAACCCAGGATTCTACTTTATCCAAAGAACATACCAGAGCATCCTATGCAATGTAATCCACAACATCTGCTTCTTCTCCATGTCCTTCATGCTGATCTTCACCTGATCTGCAATCTCTCTTTAAGTGCCCTTGCTTTCCACATTTCCAGCAGGTTATTCTGCCATACCTGGACTTGGATCTTCTGCCCATCTTCGACCTTGATCTCCCGCGCTCTATCTTCTCTCTTGGCCTTCCTCTGCCTTCAACACTCAAAGCATCTCTTGGTGATTCACCTATGCTTTTCCTGCATATCTCCTCATTCAAGATCACACTCACAACATCATCCACTTTTAAGACTTTTGAAGGAGACACAGTATTAGAAACTGCCATTACCAAACCTTCCCAACTTTCAGGTAATGAACACAAGATTAAGAGAGCTCTAATTTCATCATCAAATACAATATTGACTGAACTTAACTGGTTTACCAAACCATGGAAATCACTAAGATGGCTATGAACAGATCCACCTTCCAACATTTGCAAATTAAATAAACACTTCATAAGAAATACCTTATTAGAAGCTGAGGGTTTTTCATACAAATTTGCCAAAGATTCCATCAACTCCACCATTGTCTTACACTGTGATAAGCTGGAAATCACAGATGATGCAAGACTCAATCTAATAGATCCCAGAGCCTTCCAATCAAGAACCTCCCATTCTTCATCCTTCATATCCGAGGGTTTGCTAGTAACCCCACCCAACGGTAAGTACAAATCTTTCTGATACAGATAGTCCTCAATCTGCATCCTCTATAATTGGTAGTTCTTTCCATTAAAATTTTCCATTTGTAGCTTACTATCTTCTGCCATTGCTCAACTCCCACTCAAATAGAAACCCTGTGAGTAACCTGTAATCAAAACACACTACCCAGATCTAAACCAATCTGTTAGTATCCCAACCAAAATCTCTGATACCAGTTGTTAGGGGGAGAAATCCAAGAACAAACACACCTGTTCTAATTCCACCTGTTAGGATCTTGCTCCTCAGAAAGAGTACAGTATGATTACCAAATATAAGCAATTAAATATGCAGAAATAACCAGAAACACAAGTAACTAGAATTCACCAATAGCACAGAATATGAGAGACAATACACTATCTTGTATTAACACTTTATAGAAAAGAATACAATAAAGAGCCGCCACACTCTTCCACCTTACAGAGGTTTCCCACACCTCAAGTGTACAGTAATTCTTCTCTCACACACACTCTCCTACTCAAAAAATGGTCCCAACAACCAACTCACACATAGAATTGGTGTTCACCTCACCAACCAGTCAGTAATAACCCTGCCAGTACACCAAGCACTCTATAACACTTCAAGCTGATCTCTCATGAACCTGCAACCTGCAATTCAAAGACCAAACTTACATGTAGATCCCCTATGAGCTTGCAACAACCTGCAACTCAATGATCTTACAACTAGAAGGAACTCTTCCTTTCTATCTCATACATAAACAATACATGCCAATGGGTCTATAAATAGATCCCTAACTTAAAAAATAACTTAGACTCTTAATTTAGACAATTATCCTCGCAGCCCAAGACTCTAACTAGTCTTAACATGCAAACTCTTCGTTCACTTAACTAACTATCCATGCAACGAGCAGTTCTGGAACACACAGGCGACCGACGCCGGTCCCTGCTTGTCTAGTTCTGCCGACGTCAGCCGACTTCCTGCCGTCGCCAGTGGCCTTCTGCACTGGTCTCGACCGACGTCGGTCCTGCTGTCGATGCCGTTGCTCCTGGATCTCAGCAACCTTTGTTCCTCAATTTACAAAGTGTTGAAGCTTTTAGCTCCACAACCTAACAGGAAGATCAATCTCCACAATAAGATGTCGTAATGGCTTGTGATATTGGAACATATATAAACTCAACCACATATATTTATCTCAATAAAAGATTTGAAACATTTTTGAATGCATGGATATTATCCAAATTAACAATGTCTATTATAAATACAAAAAAATATGCCAACCTTTTGGAGGCCATAACTCTATTTAAGCCCTTCCACTTGCCAAAACGATTGTATCAAAAAGTTCATTGCTATCCTAGGAAGTTCTAGCTACCTAGAATTTTTTTTGATATTTATTGGAGGCCATATTTGATCATCTAAGGGTCAAAAATTCTGATTTAATTCTTATTTTTTTAGTTATTTCTATTTTTAAAAATGATATATTTTTAGGACCAGACATTAACATTAGTTGAATTTCATCCCATAATCTAATTATAGTCTTTAGGATATTTTAGGATATTTTTTGATCTATGCACACTCACATGCAAACTTAATTTAAATAGCACCTCTAAAAAATAAGTGTTTTTTTAGGTTTTAATTTTTTTTTTCAAATTTTGCATGTAAACTCTAATTTTGTTTTTGGGCTTATTAAACCATGGTTTGGGTTTGTAATTATTTCAAATCATTCAATGCATATCAATACAAGTTATTATTTGGAATCTTGGCCTATTGGTAATTTTGTTTGTCTTTTTAATTTTTGAGTTCATTAATTTTTTAGCTGAAGGAAATCTTGGATAATTATTGAATTAATAATTTCATACCAAGATTTAGATACTTCATTTGAGAATGTTTCAGTTATATGGGATCCTTAATATCACTTTATGGACTATGTGAAAATGCCATGTGGGTGCCCATGTGCATCATGGGACTAAATAATCTCATTAATGGTATTGAAAATGAGAATGATAATTTTTATGATAAAATATATAAATATTTAGGGATAATTGAATGCATTCTAACTGTCCTATCTATTTTGCTTCAAATATATGCTCATAATAAAAATACTATTTGGTAATGATTTAATAATCATGCTCAATTTTGAAGGAAAATTATTGATCTTTATTTTCTATAGTAGATAATAACTAGCTTGAGAGAATCTAGGTCAATTTATTTTAAATACTTAGAAACAAGATTTTCCTTATGAAATAAATACTTATAAGCTGACCTAATTGTTTGGCTTCATGTTATATTATAAATGATGTAATTATTAAGAATAACATACATATCCATAGATGTTATATATTTCATTTCCCTTAGGAAGCTAAATAAATGATAATAAATGTGAATCTTGATCTTGGATAAATCATGGAATGTTATTCCTTATTAGGTTTGAGATATACAACATTTAATCAAGGAACTAATAAACTTGATCTCATGATGTTGATATGTGTATAACAGAATGTTTATTGTTTGGTAAAAATAAAATATTCATGCCATCACAATGTAAGGCAACCATTTCCAATGGACATCTATGTCTCCCTATGACATTAGAGGGGGAAACTAATTTTTTATCTTGAAAATAAATTCAATAATAACAATAATGTTTTATATGCCTACATTTTATATTTCAATCCTCATCAATGAATCAAAAATAAATATATGTGTTTCTCATTGTTATGTTAAGGAAGGATTGAAGAAGTGTGTGTGTGTGTGTGTGGGTGTGTAGTGCACAACTATGTATTTGGATAATGAAGGATGAAATTATAAATTAAATAGATTTATAAAACTTATTTGTCTTCCTCATAAAATAATATATTAATAATAAAAGTGAATAATGTTTGTAAATCTATACATAACCATCTTGAAATAGAAACTAAAAATATATATATGATTATTATAATCACCATGATGAGGCTTGGACAAATGATTTATGGTATTTTTTACTCATCTATCAGTCGAGTATAAATTATGTAGACCCAATAAAATATTTAAAATCTAAGCATAAAGTTGTGACATACTTGGAAATCAAAAGGGGAAAAAATCACCTATTTTGAATTTATTTATTTTAATTTATTTTATTGAAATTCCTTTGAAATTGTTTTCTTTGGAAGTCCTTTTATCATTTAGGCTTAAGTAGTTAAGCAACTATTTTTAAGCCATTTGTGTTTGGTTGATTGCCAAGACTTGAAAGTTGGATTGGTATTTCTATCTTTAACTCTATTCATGCTTGGTAAATTATTATTTCCTTAGTCATTGGTGTCATAATGGGATTTTTTTTCCTTCTTTGTCATATAGAACTCTACTTAGTCACTTAATGTAAAACTTTGTCCCTCTATTATTTTGGTAAACCATTTGAATTAGGTAATTTCTATTTTATCTCTAACTTATTTTTGGCCTTATATTTTTCTCACTTTTGCATTTTTTTAATTTATCAAACATTTATTATAGTCACCCTGACTAACAATATATTTAAATCACATTATGGCACAACTTACTGCATTTTTTCTAAGCCGAGAATTAGACTTGGCATCTCTATTCCAGTTTGCACATTTTCACATATTTTTGACATGTCATGCATTGTGTGTAGTCTTATGAACTTACCATACATTATTGTTGTATCATGAGACAACACTTTTCAAGTCTATATAAGCCATCGATGTGTCTTGGTACCTTCATGCCATATGTCATTATTCAAGACACTATCACTCCTCCAAGTCACAAGGAAAGTTGGAATATAGCTCAAGGCATATGATCTTGTTGGGAAATTAGAGATCACAAATTTTAAAACATACACTAAGTTTTAATTTCACAAATTTTGACCAATGCATTTCCTTTGAGTTGTCTGTGGACTTATGAAGTAGTCACATGTCAACATGTGGACTCACAACTCAATCCCAAGTATAATCAAATGAAATCGCATTGTGTAGTGCCATGTGTAATAATGCATTAACACCATATTTTATCTAAATCCTTTATATCAATGACATTTGTATGCCTAACATGTAATATGCCATCATCACATGGTGTAATTTCATAATGCTACGACTTCATAAATTTTGGGGAATAACATTGTAGTAAGGGATACAACAAGATTTTGAGGTAATCACATGTCATCGCATGGTTTTACATCACCTATTTCTCAGTATAAATAACATGAGGTCCCCCACTCTAATTCACATGTCTCTTAATCATAATTTTGGAACATAGTGTCACATGTCTTTATGGATTTTCCCTAATGAGCTTATGATCTAATAATATGGCACCATGAGTCATCAAGGTGTTTTCTCTCAAGGTAAAGAGTACAATCTATTTTAAAATTATCGACCTATTCATGATTATCTGAGATGTTTACATGTAGCATCAGACTCATATTAATGAAATAGAATATCAGTCAGTTAATAGGGTTTGTTACTTAGTCAGCCATGTCGATCTATGAGATGAATATTAAAGTTGATAGGTGTTATTTTTATATAAATATCAAAACATAGATGTCTTATAATTACATAAGTATCTATATTATACTTTTGTCAACTTATCATCCATGCATAATGATATGATCATGGAAATTTTATCCTCCAATGATACATATATCATTTAACCACATGTGACAAAGTTGTTCAAGTATTTGATCTATCATGATGGTTTTGCAATGACCATATGGATATTTATTTATTTAAATATTTAATGAAGCAACATAAGCAATGTTAATGAATATTTAATAATATGACCATAGCCCTAATTTTGAGAGGAATATGTCTTATGTGGGTTCATAACCCACATTCCCAGGATTATAAACTAATGATAGATTTTTTAAATCTAGAGTAAGTTGGTGGATATTACTTATTAATCTAAAATGATTAATAATGTATTAAAAACATAATATTGAAATAACCCCCCAAACAAATTCAATAATTATTAACAGAGTACATAATAGAACCACTTGTAGAGCCTACTACATAAACTTACCATGCATGATGCAGTCATCATGATGCTACATAAGATAAGTAGACAACCTATAAATGAATGGGTTTTT
>JARHVA010009615.1:40000-72500 GCA_037957365.1 Torreya grandis | reverse complement strand
ACACATTAATTTTTATTTATTATTGATTTTAAATAAACATGGTTTTTGTCATGTATATTATTGTGATATTGTTATTTTATGTTAAAAATTTATGTATTTTTTATTTATATGTTGATTTTGTATGATTTTGATATTAGAATTTTACTTGAAAATTGATGTTGATAATGGATGTGTATGTTACTTTTAAATATATAACAATTAATATGAATGTGTATTTGATTTTTGATAATCCATTAGTCCATGAGTTTATTGTACATGATGGTGTTATGGGTTTTTATTCCAAGGATTATTCCTCTTAATGGTTCATATATTAAGTTATTATGGAAATATGCATGCCAATTTTTTTAAATGAGAAATTGAAAAACATGATTAATTGATATAGTCATTCTATAAAACACCAGATGGCGTTATAGAATATAATTTCCATCCATGATGGATGTTTGATTTATATGAAATGAATATTTTAGCGATGAATTATTACTTGGATATTGAAACTTACCATGCATGATGGATGATTTCTTTATATGAGGTGGCTATTGGAATGCTAAAATTTTATTTGACAGCTAAAATTTCCATTTTAGATGTTTCATTTCTATTATATCTTTATTGCGATGATAAACTATTTATTTTATGTCATAGTTACCCATGCATTTTGAATGTTTTATTAAAATATGTCCCTCATTTTGTACCACTTTTAAATTTGGAGGAGAAGACATTGAAATATTTTATGATACCCTGTATGAAAAATTGTATTTTTGTATCAGCAATTTTATAACCATACTTTGTTTAAAAACTAGGTACACTAATATTATAAATGTTCAAGTATTTAGATAGGGTGTTAATGACATCACTAATGTTATGATGATGTATCACTGGGTGTGCTTGGTAATCCTCGCCGCTACCTCATCGATGGATTTTAAATGTAAAACTCTAATGGCTTGTATTCCATTAGTGAGATATTATCTAAATTAGTGTTAAACTAACTATCATGCTAACCCAAATTAAAGTATTTATGTTCCTTTACTTATTATCTTCACATGAATGAGATGTTATGTTGATTTCATAATGTTTGGTTATCCCTAATATTGGATGGATGCATATGTGAGTATAATTATTAAGACAAAAAAACATTTGGATAAAGTTTGATAAATGGGGTAAGTAAATAATGAAAATATTATCCATGCCTTAGCATAGGCACATGGTTTAGTATTAATAAGGGTTGAACCCATTGTTATTTCATGTTTTCATGATTTTTATCATTATTTAACTTATATATCATCTGATGGATTTAATGGATCAAGAAATTGGAGGTATTTATTATTTATATAAATAATAATCTTTTTATTAATTCACTTTTATTTATATATCTTCATACCATAGAGATGTCGTGATGTCTCTAGTGCACGTGTAGGAGAAAGGTGTTTATAAATGGGTGGTAATTTTATATACTAACTATGATATGGCCTACTTTGGTTTGAATTTAGTTCATAATTATGTTATCTAAGTAATCATGGAAAAAGTGGTAGCTTCATAAATGTATAGATAGAATAAGCATAGATCTTAGCAATAGATTAGAAATGAGGTTTAGGTTATATGAAACCAAATGTATATCACATTATATTACTAAGTCATTATCACCTTATGCCTATTTGGCATGAACATAAGAGGAATATTTCCATTTGATTGTAAATAAAAAAATATGAGATTATTAAAGGTGTTATGGTCATAAAATCAGATTATAGTTATGAATTATAAAATTAATTTAAATTATGGTCACCTATAAGGTATTGGACACCATTAAATCCATAACGGCTATTAAATGTAAATATGTAAGTGTACTATGAGTAGACTAATGAATATGTAATCTTATAAAATTACAATGGACATGATGATCACAAGAATGTATCTTCTCAGAATAAAATTAATGGCACATAATAAAAAAATGGATAGAGGAAAATTTAAGAGAAGTATGAAAATGACTATGATAAATGAGAACTTACCCTATAGCCTAATTAAAAATTAAATATGATCAAGATAAAATACATCTATAAGAAATCATGAATTAAATAAATAGAATGAAACACAAAATTGGATTGATTGTAAGTGGTTTAACATGTTTGAATAATAAGTAATAACAAGGAAACTTAATAAAATAGGAAGGAAATATGTGTATATTTCAGCCCTTGTATGAATCCATTGATTTCATAAGAGAGAAATACCATTAAATTAATACTTAGATGAGAGAAAGGTTAGAAAAAAATGTTATAATGTTGGATCAAATCAATATATTTTATAAAGAAGCACATTGACTAAAGGAGGACAAGCCTCCATTACAATACCTAATTATGGTTTATGATATTTAAACATATAAAAGATCAACCATATATATTTACCTAAAGGAAAAATTTGGAATAATTATTGAATCGATGGATCTTAGCTAGATCAACCATGTATATTAGCTGAAGGAAATATTAGAGAATTATTGAATGCATATGTTCCTATGTATGTATGTAATTCCCATCTATTTATATGGATAATGAAGGATGAAATTAGATCTAACTTAGATCCATGTTACTTATTTAGCTTCTTCTTAAAAGAATATATTAATAATCAAAATTTAGAATGTCTCTAATGAAATCCATATCCATCATGAAATGGATACTTGATCAAAGATATGCTTTATTTTCATTACCAAGTTGAGACTTGGAAAAATGATTTATGGGATTTGTTACTTAATTTTAATTCAAATATAGCTTGTGTGGATCTACTAAAATAATTATAACTTGGGTATATAGTTAGGCTATATTTGGAAATTTAATGCAACAAAAAATAAAAGCTCACTTATTGATATTTTTCTATTAGTTTCCTTTTCTAAAATTTCATATAATTTTTTATTTCTATTCATCCTTTTGTCATTTTGGATTAAAGACTTAATATTTTAGTTTCTCACCGATAACATTTCATTGCCTATGTGTTTAGCTTACTCACAAGGATTTAATATTTGGATTAGTACTATTTCATTCAAATTTATATGTGTTCAGTCAAATGTTCATTCCTCATCGGTTGGTGTCAAAATGGGCTTTAATTTAATCCTTGGTCATTTCCACCTATTCTTAGTCACATGGCATAAAACTTTGGATGCAACCTATTTTGGTCATATTTTTGACTTAGCCTATTTTATGTTTATCAAGAACATGTGCATAAGTTGTCACCTATCTCCTTTTCATATTTTCCACTTCTATTTTTTGGTAAAAATAGGATAATATATTAAAAAATAAAATGAAAATTATTACATAAATATTTACAAATAGAAAAAACTATCACAACATCCCAAATGGAAAAAATCCAAGGAGGCTTACAACTATCCCACCACCTCCAACAACCTAAATAAACCACCAAATTCATGTTACTAAAATAAATATGATAATCAAGAACATAAATATCCATTATAATGATTAAAAAGGATCCTAAAAAACTATAAGGATTGTATAAGAGACAAAGAGATATAATATGTAACATGCCAATCACAATCTGCATTTGAGGCCCTTTAGGCTAAATAATTAGATACAATATTCAACTCTCTAGGGATATGATTAAAATGGATAAAATTAAAATTACATGAGATACATACAATATGTTTCATAAACATGGCCAATCTCTAGGTATATCCATAAATCTTCTCTTCATTCGACAAAGACACCAAAAACATTGAATTCATTTCATAAATCACCCTCTTCCATCCTAAATAACTAGCTCATTATAAGGCCACTAGGACTACCAAGTCTCCATCTCATTATTAGTGCCAACCCATAAAACTAAAGATAGAATGAAAAGAATTGATCTATTACTATCTCTCTTAAATCCCTCAATTCATGTAACTATATAATTACTATGAGAAGAACCATCAATATTAATTTTATGTAATCCCAATTGAGGGGTAGACCATTTAACAAGTCTATCCACCTTTTTAGAGGAGATGACATGATGGCCACATTGTTTAGATATAATCATCTTCTCCATTTTTTTATTTTTAAAGATCAATTTATTATATGGCATCAAGAATTCATCAACATAGCACTTAGCCATCAGGGTCTCTCTGAATGAATCCAAAATATTTTACCAAACATAATCCATTAATATAAATTAACCTTTTAATATCCTACAACTTCACTCTAACCAAATTTTCTATAGAATAAACATAGGACCAATGTCCTATGCTACCAAGATAATTTTATGATCCCACCTTTATATGATCTATTTTACAATTAAAACATTGTTAATATTGTTGTTGTAAAACTATCTACTAGTTGTTTACTTTAGTTGGATTATATGTTGGTACTTGGTACAGTGGTATTTGGACTACATGTTTAATTCTTCATTTAATAATTTTATGGAATAATTACTACAGTTGATATTATGAAAAATCTTAATTATTTATTAATTTTTTGATATGGTACTATTGATGTACTTTTTGTGGTCTATGGTTCTATCTTTGAGCTAGGGAGATGTTGTCAGTGGTACACCTTGTACTAAAAGAATTATGAGCAGTCAGATAAGTTTGACATGTATACTTATTTCAGCTATGTTTTGTATCCTTTGGACATCTTGGTTGGTCATTATGTTTGTAATTATATTAACATTGGTAGTTATTTTATTTTTTTGTTTGTTATTGTACTTTCACTTTATTATCACATGTAATTATTTACCATTATTATTGTAGCTATAGTCTTTTATTCCACCACTATGATTTGATTCAGCATGCTTCTTCCATGCAAACTCTTGTTCACGCCTACACACCTACATGGCCCCTACTCTCCTAATTATATTATTTCCATAAGAAATACCTAGACATACCTTTGACACCCTTCGACTAACCCTTAAACTATATAAATACCTTATATCCTAAGTTATTGGCATGAAAGTTTCTTGGCTTGGTTATGTTTGTGGTGGTATTGGCATTAACATTTTAACATGGTCTAATTTATTTAAATCTTTTTTTAATCGACTTAAGTGGCATATTGGGGTCATTTGATTTATTAAAATTTATTTTAGCTTGCGATATAGGCCATAGGGGTTAAGATGGTAATCTAATTTATTATCATTAATTATATGGTTTAATAACTAATATACATTTTCATTTTTTGGTGTTTTGGTTGGTCGATCGAGTTTCCTAGATAGTAAAATTAATGACCATCATGGTGAATTTATTGGGGGATTTCCTTGTGGAATGGAGGAATAATTATCTCTCCTCACATTCAATGTAAACAATGAATGGGTATGGAAAAAATGGATGGATGGAATGGGGAGTTGGATGATAGATAAAAAGAGTTGACAGGGTTAGGAAGATGGAAGAAAAATAGGGAGAACAATGGGAGTCTGACTAGTTTTTAGAGTGGCCATGATGGATATTGGACACACAACTTGTTTAGGAAGATAGGGGCTTCAATTTTGTATGTTATTGGCTTTTGTATTTTTCTCTCTACAATTTTGGATAAGTTATATTTTTCCTAGTTATTTATTTTACTATGAAAAATTTAGAAAACAAAAGGGCTACGTACATAGTCAAAAGTCTTAGGACCTCAACATGCATACACAAACCTTGGAAAGAATTGAATATATTTGATGTTGGCATTGACATATAAATTTGAAAATGGTTGTGTGTGTGTGTGTGTGTGTGTGTGTGTGTGTGTGTGTGTGTGTGTGTGTGTCTTATTGTTTTGAATCCATTGTTTATCTATTAAAGATTCAGTGTCTCTTGACCCTATGTATATGGAAACATTTTCACTGGTTTCATGTTTTGATACCTTGTAATGTTTTTTTGTTCTGTATTAAATCATTGGTCGGTGGTTTGTTTTGATCACCATGAACGTATATCTTTATATGCACTATTTAAGTTGTGTTGCTTTAGTTTGTGTAAATATACGTCATTATATTGACTTGGTTAGTTGAATCCAACTGTGTGTGTGTGTGTGTGTGTGTGTGTGTGTGTGTGTGTGTGTGTGTGTGTGTGTGATTATGTGGAATAATAGAGATAATATTTGTTGTAATGTTTGGTTGTTATAAAATCATGTTGTTTTCTTTTGGACTACATGCTAAAACCTTGTAGGTCATTTTATTCTCCAAAATGGTGACAATGTTTTCTTTTCTTTTGGATGACTCAGGTTTGTATTTGGGATTTAATTATTATGGGTTGAAAAAATTATGGTATGTTCTACACACAATGAATCTGAGTGTAACTATGCTCATTTGAACCACTTGATGATCAGTTCAAGACTCAAGTGTGGTATATTTGACTGTGTAAACGTTTAGTATCATTTTTAAAATATAACTATGCTTATTATATTTTAATCATGAAATTATTAATTAATAGGGTTTTTTTATGGACTCCTTTTTGAAATATTTTTCATGTGAGTTACTAAGCTCGTGGTCATAATAAGTACTTTTTTTAAAAATTATGTTATTATCCTATGTTATATTCTCATGATTGTATTATATTGATATACTTCAGGTTTTTGTGTCACATCTTTGACTGTGTAATAAATAACTGTGACATGAATCTTTTCATTAACATCAATTGATTTTTTTTATTGACTACGTTTATTATTTGGGTGCCATTGGGATTTTTTATATTGAAGTATGTTAACATGACTATATCAAAAAAATTGAATATATATGTTGATTATGTATATATAAATATTTTGTCCTTGAAGTTAAGTTTATAATTGGGTTTTATTATTGGTGATTACATTTTGATCATTATGTTCTGACTTTTAAATGCTTAGGTTTTATGATAGAGTCTTGTATCAAATATTTTGAATATATGATAGATCTTTGGTCTTACACTTCGATGGGGTTTCTTTACTATCTTTGACTATGTTTCAAATCAACGGGTTATAATAATTTAAGGTAGAAGTTGAATAATTTTTTGAAGTTAAACATTGACTATATTTTAATAGTCTAATGTGTTTGAACATGTTATCTTTGAAGCCATGTTTAAGTTGGTTACTTTTTTATGATTGTCTCTTGCTTAAGATTTATTGAGTCGCTTTTATTAATTGGCATGAATACACTTGGTTATGTTCTATTGGGTTTCAGAGGATATTGAAAAAGTCTGAAGGAGTTTTAGTTTGCTTGTATGAAATATTTGGATTTATGTTGAACTTATAAAAATTAGAATGTTAATTTCTAGTTTGAATTATTATTATTGTCTAAATAAGATAAGTGAATTATTTGGATGTTTATGTGGTTAATTGTTTGGTTGTATATTATTTAGTTACCATTCCTAGACTAGACCTAAATGATTAAATTAAAAGGGTATATTAAATACCAGTATACATTGGTAGTTAGGATGGTTAAGGCTAACTGTAACTTAGATGGGGATCGATGGTGGTTGATCAAAATACTATATAATGGATTAATTATGAATTCATTCTATATCACTCAACAACCCTAATGGTCATCTCTAATTTTGATCTATATTGAGGATGGATTAATTATTCCCATCTTAGCTCAAAATGGAATCATTATCTTTCTTCTATTATTTTATCTTCAAGATATCTGTTAGTTGGAAATCTGATTGATTATATTAAAAGGGTATATTAAATACCAGTATACATTGGTAGTTAGGATGGTTAAGGCTAACTGTAACTTAGATGGGGATTGATGGTGGTTGATCAGAATACTATATAATGGATTAATTATGAATTCATTCTATATCACTCAAAAACCCTAATGGTCATCTCTAATTTTGATCTATATTGAGGATGGATTAATTATTCCCATCTTAGCTCAGAATGGAACCATTATCTTTCTTCTATTATTTTATCTTCAAGATATCTGTTAGTTAGAAATCTGATTACTCTAAATTCCATTCACATCCCTGGTTACCCTAACCACCAACATGTTGATGGTTGGGGTGGTGAGGACCATCAATGGTTGTGCTCAAAGGGCTGGCTGGGAGGGCTTGTTCAATTCATTCACTTCCTACTCCATACATCGATGTTGTCACATTCACGTGAAGTAAGATGGTAATAATTTAATTATGTTTATTTACGTAGTCTATTTCAGTATTGATATTTTAATTAGATGGTACATATTTTGATTAGTAATGGATAATTATATTAATGCTAACCTATGTTAATAATGCGATGCAAAATTTAAATAAAAGTTGAATAATGCTGGAAAGGTAAGATGGCCAAATGGATGTATGTTGATAAAGGTAATATACTTAAGGTGTGTTAAATTATTATTCATTTAGTTTCACTCTCTTTATGTTGAGAATACATTATATTAATATTATCGATTGTAGAATCACTCTTTTAATATTAATTTATGATCAAGTTAAATTATTATAAATTCTTGTATATGGTCAATCTATATAATCATTATAACATTGATTCCTTGATTTAAATAGATAACTTGGATAATCAAATTGATCTATGGATATTAT
This sequence comes from Torreya grandis, assembly GCA_037957365.1. Taxonomy (NCBI): domain Eukaryota; kingdom Viridiplantae; phylum Streptophyta; class Pinopsida; order Cupressales; family Taxaceae; genus Torreya; species Torreya grandis. Next base: position 64,051 of record JARHVA010009615.1, on the reverse strand, counting down.
TCTAATAATAATTTAATTAGATAATTATACTAGATATATTAACCACATAATATGTATATCTAATTTGAATATTGGGCTTTCTATTCCAATGCAAGAATAAAACTTTTGAATATATTCTATAGTCAATTAGATATATACTATGTTGTTTTGACTCATAAATACATACTGTTAATTTAAGCATGAAAACTAGCATAATAGTTACTTTTGGTTTATGACATTATATATGGTGAATCCAATTGCATAAATTCATGTATATGGATTTCTCTGTCATTTCAGTTATGCATAAACTATTCAAATTATTGGTTGCTGGTACATGTAGAAACCATACTAGAATCCTTCCATCTATCTCTCATTTTAGACATAAATAGTTGCATGTAAGGTACACACACACACCAGATCTGAAAAATTATTACTTTGTTCTTGGATTTAATACAGAGTGAATTAAAAGTGAATTTTAAATCTTATTTTTAATCTAGATATTTCATAAATATGTCCAATATTTATACATAATATAATTATGTAATAAAGTGAAGTTGAGAGATCTTAAATGAATTGTTTTTGTCTAAGATCACCATTATGAATCAATTAAATGAAATAGGTATGTTTCATAGTGTTTCTATTTCATGTAATGTTCCATAATTATATAACTAAACCTACATGCTTATTGTTTTGTATTCCTTCAGCTATGTATGCTTATGTTTTCCATTTCGATAGCTGAACATGCTTACTGTTAGGAGGTGGAGGTAATCCAAGAACAAACACACCTGTTCTAATTCCACCTGTTAGGATCTTGCTCCTCAGAAAGAGCACAGTATGATTACCAAATATAAGCAATTGAATATGTAGAAATAACCAGAAACACAAGTAACTAGAATTCACCAATAGCACAGAATATGAGAGACAATACACTATCTTGTATTAACACTATACAGAAAAGAATACATCAAAGAGCTACCACACTCTTTCACCTTACAGAAGTTCACCACACCTCAAGTGTAAAGTAATTCTTCTCACACACACTCTCCTACACAAAAAATGGTCCCAACAACCAACTCACACACATAATTGGTGTTCACCTCACCAACCAGTCAGTAATAACCCTGCCGGTACACCAAGCACTCTATAGCACTTCAAGCTGATCTCTCATGAACCTGCAACTTGCAATTCAAAGACCAAACTTACATGTAGATCCCCTATGAGCTTGCAACAACTTGCAACTCACTGATCTTACAACTAGAAGGAACTCTTCATTTCTATCTCATACATTACAATACATTCCAATGGGTCTATAAATAGATCCCTAACTCAAACAGTAACTTAGACTCTTAATTTAGACAATTATCCTCGCAGCCCAAGACTCTAACTGGTCTTAACATGCAAACTCTTCATTCACTTAACTAACTGTCCGTGAAACGAGTAGTTCTAGAACACAAAGGTGATCGACGTCGGTCCCTGCTTGTCTGGTTCTGCCGACGTCGGCCGACTTCCTGCCGTCGCCGGTGGCCTTCTGCACTGGTCTATACCGACGTCGGTACTGCTGCCGATGCCGATGCTCCTGGATCTCAGCAACCTTCTGTTCCACAGTTTGCAAAGGGTTGAAGCTTTTAGCTCCACAACCTAACAATCTCCCACTTGGAGATAAATAGTTGCAACTTGTACCTGTACCTGTACTCCATCTAGTTTGTTACCTTGGCTATGTATCCCTCCTCAAGATCACTCTTGAAGACCAACCACCACAAAATCCTGTAGTGCAAAACCTGTCATCCAAATTACCTGCCACATCCGCATCTACAACCATGTAGAAAAAGAACTTGACCCTGCATAGCATGTGCACCTGCTGCTGGTCCCACTGAAATGCCCTTCAGTATTACTTTCCCGAATTGACTCCAAACTTGTGACAACTCCCACTGCTTGGGAAAACTCAGGTTTAGTACATACCATGCACTCAACCTCATTATGTGAATCAAGACACCTGTTCTGTGAACTGTCTAACCATCGGCGTGCTAACCGGTTTCACACAATCATCCTAAAACAAAGTCAACAAGACCTCCATGTCTCTAGAACACACTCATGCCAAATAATCTTGCTGCTCCCAGATTCTCCATGACACACACCTGAACTAGCTTTACCTTTAGTTCAGCAATACCTATATATGTAACCCTGCAACAAGCACATCATACAAAAATAGGATAATGTAGCTAATATTATCCAACCTGGTAAAGAGAAACACAATGATCAAACCTCCATTGCCATGCAGCTAATACAAGATCATCTACCCTGATCTTCCATCTCACGTATCCATTTCCGCTCTTCTTCATCTTTAACATCCATTCGTCTCTCAGTGCTTACTTCTAGCTGGTAACTCTACCCAAAACACCTATTTGGTTCTCCTCCAAGGAATCACATCCTCATCCATGCCAAGCTCCCACTGTTTCCTGGATCTACCTGTTCTGCTTCTTTAACAACTTCCTGGTCCTATGCCATAAGTGAGCAACAAGTAGTGTAAAGAAGGGAAATGATGAATTTAAGAACTTACTTACACCTTCAGTCCTCCATATGGGCGCTTGAGACTCCATGACAACTAGCTGTCCACCCAAAATTCATCTCAGTGACCGATGCCAGTCACATCTCAGTCTACAGCCGACCGATGTCAGTTCTCTGCGACTGCCTCCCTGCCGACGTCAGTTTCCCCTGGCCGACGCCGGTCCTTATTTGCCCTGAGTCACCGACGTCGGGCTGCACATAGTCGACGTCGGTCCCTGTCTGGACACTGACGCCAGTTTTCCTGCCGACGTCGGTCTCTGTGTTTTTCTTGTGAGACCTGACTTTTTCCCGCGACCTCTTTTTGGATCAAACCCTTGTCCAAATCACCCTTGCTCTGCTCAAAATTCCTCTGCACCTTGTGCTGAACTCTGTCTGTCACTTTCTCCTTGAAAACCAAGGCTTTTCTGTTCTTGTCACTAACATCAGATTCCTCAAGAAACCTCACCTTCTTCTTCTGCATATAGAAACCACGATCCATGCCTTCTAAATCTGAAAGCATACTCTTTGACTCAAGAACTAGCATCTCCTTCTTATCTATGTGACCAAGCCTATTAAGCCACATCTCAGAATCTACAGCTGAAGTAGATAACCCAGAAAGAGAATCAGTAAAACAAGTAGATAAATAAAGCGTACCTACTTTCTTACCTCTAGCTACAACAAGTGTACCCTTGGTAACCTTCCAAGAGTCCGCTGTGAGAGTTACTGTGCAACCCTCTTCACCCAAAGTTCTAACAAAAATTAGATTCCGCTTCAGAACTGGGACATGCATGACCTCCTTTAACACCCATGTGTCACCTGTTTGCAATTTTAGCTTCACTTTGCCTTTGCCAACAATCTGACAAGGCTTACCATCCCCTACACAAATTTCTCCAAAGTCTCCCTGGACATACTCATGAAAAAATTCCCTATGTGGGGATGCATGAAAAGAGGCACCTGAATCTAGTACCCAAGATTCTACTTTATCCAAAGAACATACCAAAGCATGCTATGTAACGTAATCCACAACATCTGCTTCTTCTCCATGTCCTTCATGCTGATCTTCACCCGATCTGCAATCTCTCTTTAAGTGCCCTTGCTTTCCACATTTCCAGCAGATTATTCTGCCATACCTGGACTTCGATCTTCTGCCTGTCTTCGACCTTGATCTCCCACGCTCTATCTTCTCTCTTGGCCTTCCTCTTCCTTCAACACTCAAAGCATCTCCAGATGATTCACTTGTGCTTTTCCTGCGTATTTCTTCATTGAAGATCACACTCACAACATCATCCACTTTTAAGACTTTTGAAGGAGACATAGTATTAGAAACTGCCATTACCAAACCTTCCCAACTTTCAGGTAGTGAACACAAGATTAAGAGAGCTCTAATTTCATCATCAAATACAATATTGACTGAACTTAACTGGTTTACCAAACCATGGAAATCACTAAGATGGCTATGAACAGATCCACCTTCCAACATTTACAAATTAAATAAATGCTTCATAAGAAATACCTTATAAGAAGCCGAGGGTTTTTCATACAAATTTGCCAAAGATTTCATCAACTCCACCGTTGTCTTACACTGTGATAAGCTGGAAATCACAGATGATTCAAGACTCAATCTAATAGATCCCAAAGCCTTCCGATCAAGAACCTCCCATTCTTCATCTTTCATATCCGAGGGTTTGCTAGAAACCCCACCCAACGGTAAGTACAAATCTTTCTGATACAGATAGTCCTCAATCTGCATCCTCCATAATTGGTAGTTCTTTCCATTAAACTTTTCCATTCGTAGTTGACTGTTTTCTGCCATTGCTCAACTCCCACTCAAACAGAAACCCTGTGAGTAACCTGTAATCAAAACACACTACCCAGATCTACACCAATCTGTTAGTATCCCAACCAAAAGCTCTGATACCACTTGTTAGGAGGTGGAGGTAATCCAAGAACAAACACACCTGTTTTAATTCCACCTGTTAGGATCTTGCTCTTCAGAAAGAGCACAGTATGATTACCAAATATAAGCAATTGAATATGCGGAAATAACCAGAAACACAAGTAACTAGAATTCACCAATAGCACAGAATATGAGAGACAATACACTATCTTGTATTAACACTATACAAAAAAGAATACATCAAAGAGCCGCCACACTCTTTCACCTTACAGAAGTTTGCCACACCTCAAGTGTACAGTAATTCTTCTCACACACACTCTCCTACACAAAAAATGGTCCCAACAACCAACTCACACATAGAATTGGTGTTCACCTCACCAACCAGTCAGTAATAACCCTGCCGATACACCAAGCACTCTATAGCACTTCAAGCTGATCTCTCATGAACCTGCAACCTGCAATTCAAAGACCAAACTTACATGTAGATCCCCTATGAGCTTGCAACAACCTGCAACTCACTGATCTTACAACTAGAAGGAACTCTTCATTTCTATCTCATACATTACAATACATGCCAATGGGTCTATAAATAGATCCCTAACTCAAACAGTAACTTAGACTCTTAATTTAGACAATTATCCTCGCAACCCAAGACTCTGATTGGTCTTAACATGCAAACTCTTCGTTCACTTAACTAACTGTCCGTGAAACGAGCAGTTCTGGAACACACAGGTGACCGACGTCGGTCCCTGCTTGTCTGGTTCTGCCAACGTCGGCCGACTTCCTACCGTCGCCGGTGGCTTTCTGCACTGGTCTCTACCGACGTCGGTACTACTGCCGACGCCGGTGCTCCTGGATCTCAGCAACCTTCTATTCCACAGTTTGCAAAGGGTTGAAGCTCTTAGCTCCACAACCTAACACTTACCTTGATACCCATGGCTTGCTTAAGAGAAAATTATAAAAGTTCCTTAAGTGGAACATTTTATTTGAGTTTTACTAAAATTGTAACCTGATTGAATTATGTTTGCATATGATTTTATTCTATCTATTGTATGTAAATCACTTGCTTCTATATTCTAGTTTATTTAAATATGAGCTTAATTATGGAATACAATGATTAATTGTGTATTCACTACTTAGATAATGATGTATTTTATTACAAAATGAAATTATTTGTTTCTTCTATAGTAATTTGAAAATCCCTTAACTATTGGATTGATACATAGATCCCTTCACTTGTAAATAAGTAATTCAAGACTAATTTATTGGATACCTTGGATGAATAATGTCTTGATATCTCTTGTTTTATAATGTCACATTGGTTATGTCAATATAATATGCTTACATGGATTCATTTATAGACTACCTATAGGATATTGGATGATTAATGATGTTGATCATAACTATATCATTAATCATTATTTTAAGTAAGGGTATTCATTTTTTTTAAATGAATGATGTATGATTTATTTAAATAATGGTGTAGTGACATTAAAAGATGTGAAGTATTTATGACATTGGTTTGTATCACTATGAAACCTTTAGTTTTAATTTTATTTTCTCTTTATGTAATAATAATTTCTACTGCATGACTGATTATAAATCTATATGTAATGAATTAATTTCTAATTGTTGATTACTTGTTTATGTTTATACATAAGGTTAGTAACCTAAACACTAATTTAAACCCATGCTAACCTAAATGATAACTTAGGATGTTAGATTTATCATTCCTACTTAATCTAATATTTAAACTTAACCATCTTCAAGCAGGACTGAACCTCATTGAGGAGAATGAGGTATTTACCTAGGGTTAACAACTTGGAAATAGTTTTATGTGTAAGTATAAGTTCCACTTATAGTGTTTAGGTCCTATTTGTGTATGTGTACACTAATACAACTTCAAACCCATAAAACATATATTAAATTAATGTGCTTCTCCATATCACCTTTTGTATTTATTTACCTTTAGTTAATTACCATAGTTCACCCCCTTTGATTCCTATTATGTGTACATGAGTGCATTGAACATTTATAACTTGTTGTAGAAAGTGAGATAATGTGTCCAATACACATCAAAAATTTACTCTGATATACAATTCAAAAAGAAAATTAGGGTTGTTACATCTAGTATCAAAGTAGGTTTTTGCTCTAAGGAACTTTGGGAATGAATTTATTTTTATAATTTTGTAATATAATGAGTTGTCACTTATAATTATTCGGATGATTAGAACATGTTAAAAACATCCTTGGGAACCCTTTCAATTCCAACCCATTTAGGGGAAGAGGCAGGGGATGAAGAAGGGAGCATCATGGTTGTATCCCCATGTGTAATTAAGAAGAGTTACCCATAAATAATGTTGAAAACATACCAAGGTACATAATACTAAAATATTTAGTGGGAATCCAATTGATAAGCATGAGAATATCCTCAATAGAATCTTGATATCCCTTAATACCTTGTAACAAAAGATTGATAACCAATAACAAAGGTTGAATTATCTTGAAGGAATATCCCAACCCAAATTACAAATGGGTGAAGTAGGTCATGTGATTCAAGAACATAATTTGACCATCATTGAACTAATTATCAAAGAATTGAAGAAGATTCCACCACCTACCCTTTTGACTAAGGAATTAGGTGATGCAACTGATACATGGCTAGTATACTTGTCAAAATATTTTAACTTGCATAACATGCCATCAAATGTGAAAGCTAGGGTGGAAGCATATCATCAAGGTGGTCCTCCATCTTTATGGTGGAATCATCTATGATAATGAAAGATATTGTATGAAATCAAAAATGCATCATGTCTATAAACCAATCCTGGCTTGGAGAAGATAAAACATACCTATACTTTTTATTAGGTATACATTTGTTAAGTGGGAGCAAGACCAATATGGGGATCTACTAGACCTAATTAGGGGATCATTTGTCACAGCATATCATGATAGTAAAGGTTCCAAATCCTATAGTCTAACATAATCAACTAACAACCCTAATAGATTCCTAAGGTTTAAAGTATTCATTCTATTCTAATAATAAGAAATCTAATCTAATCTAGTGCACACCAAAGCTTGTGGCATAAAGTGAGGGTTAGAAAACAATTAAAAAATATTTATATGAAACTTAAATTAAATTAAGTAAGAGTAACACCCTAATAAATGAAATATAAAATATACTATTATCAAGCCAACACTTATTCTACTTATATCTAGTAAAAGAGAAGAGAATAAGTTAGAATATACTTACCTAAATGTGAACTTGTCGAGACTCAATCTCTCCATTGGTCAATATGGCTTTGCAAATGGTTGTTGTGGTTTGTAAGGATAACTAAGAAAGGTCAAAGCATCCTAGACTTATCCACAAGACTAGATTCTCCAAATAAGAAACCTGAACTAAGTATCCCCAAGTAGAATTATAGAAGAATAGATTGTGAAGAAGTATGAGTGAATAATAAATCTTGATTGCACATATGAATAATGACCAAAATGATTTTGTATATATAGGTGGATCTTGCCCTAAATCCTTCTAGAATTGTTGGCTATATAGTGTCGACCCAGTCAACCCTGTGTATTTTTAGGGATAATTCACTAGGTCTAAGCTGGGTCAACTGAAAGGCTAACAAGCCAATAAAGTAAAAAATACCCCTAAATTGTACTGAGTTGACCTAGTCAACCTAGTATAATTGACTATCCAAAAGGTGATCAACACAAGAAAAGGAAGAATGGAAAGAGGAAAAGACTAGAGGAAAACTCAAGGGAGGAGAAATATCTTAGGAAATAGTTTTAATGGTTTGTTAGATTGGTAATAATGTTGTAAAAAGGAAAAATAATCCTATGAAGCATTGAAGGTTTGCCCACCCCTTTCACAGTGCACCTTTTAGGGTATGAACTTAGAGAGATTGAGTCTCGATGGGTTTTTTCAAGATTTAAACCATCAATAGTTGATAAAATTTGAAAATATTATGCATATACATATCCCCCACTTGAATTTCATCACATGTTAGTAAGACACAATAACGGATGGTGCTTTGAGAAAGAACATTGTAACACACAATGCTGACGCTAAAAAAATTTTTAGTATTTAAATAAAAAATAACTGAAAGTAAATGACGAAAAGAGAAATTATTTAAGAAAATTAAATGACTAAAAACTAAAATAACTAAAAAGTAAATTCAATGTGTACCTTGACTTACATTTGTCATGGGATGGTTTCCTACTATGTTATTATTTTTTATTTTGTAGGGCATAGAGACTACTTTTGACAAACCCAAGAATACAAAACTAAATAGTAAAAATAAATAAATGTAAGAAAAGCTAATATAGTTAGTTCTATAAGGATGGGATGTACTTAATATATTTGGTAAGCTAGGGTGATAGGTACTATGTTAGACCAAATGACCAAGTCAAACAACAAGAGTAAATTAGGTAATAAAAAAGCCATGGCTATTAAAGATTTAAAAACTCAAACAAGTTATCCTAAAGTAAGAAAGCCAAACATACCAAGTCAAACCAAGGATACATGTCTAACAGGATGATAAAACAAACAAAATGGTAAAATAAGAAACAAAAATAAAATGGTAAAATAACATTGATGAGTGAGTAGTAACAATCCACATCTCACTCAACAATGGAAAAAGGGTGCATAAAAAGGAAAAATAACATTGTTAAGCGAGAAGTAATAACCCAAACTCACTCAAAAATGGAAAAAGGGGTACAAACTTAGATGTCCATAATAACAGGAAAACAAAATCATGATAAATGGTAAAAGGAAAGTAAAGTATGTTTATTAAATGTAAAATCATGATATAAGATAAAAATCTAAAGTTACTCAAACATGTTATTTTACTCTAAGGATAGATAAAACTAAAACAAAGTAATTTTAGCATGTTTTTAAGAAGTGAATAAGAAGGAATTAAAGAAGAGGGAAAGTAGATTTGGAATAATGGTTTGTCTATCAATGGGGATATGAAATGGGTGGAGAAGAGAATGAAGTAAAAACCAAGGTAGAGGGAACTCTTTGTTGAAGTCAAGACACTTAAATTACGTTTATCAAAATAAGAGGAATTTAAAACTTAAAGAGTATGAATAAATTTTCTTAGCCACACAAGTCTTAGGTCAAAAAATAAAGTATATAGATCATCCCATGGAGGCTAAATGCACTAAAAATAAAATGGACCTAGCTCCCCATGACATGTCCTAATTCCTTAGGACCCCTTACAGACCCATCAATCTACTACAAAGATTGGGTACTTGTGTGAGAAAGTAGGTATCACCATAGAGGTTTTTGAAATACCTTATTCCAGTCTCCTATCTTACGACACCTCAAAGGACCTTGACTCTATGTAAGGCCAACATTGGAGTTTGAGCTTTGATTAGAGATAGGAGATGTTATTGAAATCATGTCTTTTGGTATGAATTTGACTTTTGAGATTTATTTTTTTAATTTTAAATATCATTTCATTTTGTTTCAAATGATTTAGATTTTAACTTTCTCGATGGGTTTTTAAGTTTCCTCTTCCATACAGATTTGGAAAACCAAACATGGGTGCCAAAGATGACTTTCATTTGAAAACTTGGGACATGGTTACTAATAGATAGAAACTTAAAAGAGAATGGGGTCTAAAAGTCACATAAATATAGGAGAAATATATGTACTATTTTAACCTCAACCTTGTTTTATAAAATGCACAGTGAAAGGAAGGGAAAATCAATAAGAATGACACATGGAACAATTTGAATTACTTTAAATTGCAAAAAAAGTGACAAAGGGTAAAAAGGGATATAATTATAATAAAGTGTGATTCCTTATCATAAGAATAAGGGAAAGGGATGAAAACATGCTAACATAGATTATTGTGCAAATTTTATCTAACAAAAGAAGTAAATGCTAAAGCTTGAAAACAAGGATAAAGAACATGAAAAGATGGAAATTATATGAGGAGGGATGGGTCCTATCCATGGTCTTACAAAGCAAATCACAAAAGAGAAACCCACGATGGTGTCGATAAGCAAGTGAAAGATAAAGTGAGGTAAGAAACAAAAAGGTAGTTTTGTGAGGAAAGTTAGGTCTTATCTGTAGTCTTGCAAAGTAACTTAGAAAATAAAACCTCAAAGGATGCCAAAACAACATTGACAAGCGTAAATAAGAGAAAGAAATTATTAAAATATGGTAGTTTTTTTAGGAATGTTGGGTCCTATCCATGATCTTACAAAGTAACTCACAAAATAAAAACCCAAGGGGTGTGAAAAATAAGAGAAAATGGAAGAAAATAATGAAGACTATGGTACATAATGAAACCAAAACACCAAAAGGGAGAACTAAAGGTTTATGAAAAAGAGGGAACTAATGGATAGGGAAAGATATATGATTAAGTAACCTAAAAAAAGTGTTATATAGATGTAGATAAAACCTAACAAGAAGGAAATGTTTAGGAAAAATACTTTTTGAAGAAGTGTGCATTAGTTGGTTATTTGAAAACATGGCCTTCATTGGCTTGAACATAGTAGGTTATTGGACCAATAATATATTTAACTAAATAAGGGCCCCATCATTATTGGGCTTATTTACCTTCTTTATCATTAGTGTAATCTAATTTAATGACAAGATCACCAACATTAAAAGTGTGTACTTTAACACATTTTATATATTTTTAGGCAATACAAGCCTTATATTAACCGTTATGTTGCAAGTTTGAAAGATGATATTTATCAAGTAGATCAAGAGCATGAAGATGACCTTCACATAATTCTTCATCAGGAATAATAACATGGAGAGATATATGAAGATAGGTAAATTGAACTTCTAATGGAAGAACTAACTCAAAACCATAGATTAGTGAGAATGGAGTTACCCCAATAGCAGTATGTATGCTAGTATGATAAGCCTAAAGTGTAGGGTACAGATTAATATTCCAATCCATATAGGTTTCAGAAATTATCTTTTAAATAATTTTTTTGAGAATTATATTGGTTGCCTCATCTTGACCATTTTATTACAGATGGTAAGGCATGTAAAACTTTTGATTGATCTTCAAATTTTTGAAAAGTTGTTTAACATGTTTATTTTTTAAATTACCACCATTATCTAAAATGATGGTATGGGGAAAACCAAAGTGGCAAATAATATGATTAATAATAAATTTTGAAATGGTTAGACTGATGACATTAACAAGGGGAATGACTTCTACCCACTTGGTAAAATATTTAGTAGTGGTGATGATAAATACATGCCCATCTTGGAAGTGATGAATTTTACCAATGAGATTGAATCCTCATGTGGAAAATGGTTAAGGAGATTTGATAGTTTAAGGCTCAAAAGGAGGTGAATGGATAAGATTATCATGAAGCTAACAAGGAGTATACTTTTTAACATATCTGATTTTATATTTTTTAAGAGTAGGATAAAAGTAACCCATATTTAGGCATTTGCATGTTATAGAATATTTGTTATAGTGTTCACTAGAAATTCCCCCATGTTCTTGTTTAAGAAGAGGAGAGACCTCATCTTGCATAACATAATAGAGCAAGGTACCTTTAGCATTGTGATAGTAAAGGATGTTGTGTCGAGATACAGACTTGAAATCTTATTTATGAATGTGTCTTCTCATGACATTCTAAATTAGGAGGATAAGTTTGATTATCTAATAATTGAATGATATCTTAGTACCAAGATCCTTATCAAATGGTAATAAACTCAATATAATAAATAAATGAGTCTGGTGGTTGAGTTGAAGATAGAGATTTTCTTATTTTTATAAGCAAAGAAGGATTAGAAAAAACTTGATGTGGATGAAATAGAGATGCTGAAGAGGAAAGAGAATCAGTAATGGAATTTTGATCTCTAAGAATAGGTTCAGTACTGAAAGAAATAAAATTCTTAGCAATAGTGGTTACAATTTGATGATAGGTAATGAATTTTTCACTCTTATATTGATAATTACCACTAACTTGATGGTAAATAAGTTGAGAAACACCTAAAGCATGAAGGTATTAAATGTCTAATTCAAGGGTAGCTCTCATGTATAAGAAAAGATCTTTGTACTTAGCCATACTATTGGTGACATCAAAGCTGAAATGTAAAGCTATAGGAATGATTTTATCGAGAGTTGTGAGAATGCAACCTGCCCTAGTTCATTGAAGGCATTTAACACCATTAAAGAGAATGGTCCAAGTATCCTCATGCAAGTCAACAATAATTATAAGAAACCCCTTTATAATTAATTTTTGTTTAGTATTACCAGATGGAGCAGAAGATTCATCAAGTTGATTAGATTCAAGATCAGTGGTAAAGTTATGAAAATAATCTTCAATAGAAAGATATTGATTATGAAATTCAATGTAAAGGATATTATCATCTAGAAGATCATCTTGAAGAGAAGAAGTGGTTAGAATGGGAGCTATAGCAAATTGGTCATCTGTGACTTATCCCTTGACAATTTTTTGCACGATGATGCAAAGATCAAATTCCATAAGTAAAACCATCCATTTTCCAATTCTATCTCTAGGAAGAAAGGCTTTGGAGAAAAATAATGAAGGGAGTCAGAATGAATAATGAGATAATGAGTTTGGTAAAGAATATAATGGTGAAGATTTTTATCTACAAAATAGATGATGAGAAAATCATGTTCAATTTTTGTATTATGTATTTCATAATCAATGAGGCCTCGACTAATGTAAGAGATATAATACTCTCTTCTCATATCATCTTGTTGGAAAACCATTGCCCCAATTGAAATAGGTGTGGAAGAAGTATATAGAATCAAAGGTTTATCATTAGAAGGAGGATAAAGTGTAGGTGGATGAAGCAATGACTCTTTCATGTTATCACAGGCTTTTTGACATGGATCTACCCATTATAAAGTGGTACCTTTCTTGAGAAGGAAATTGATGAAGTGAATTTGATATGCCATTTTGAGAACCAATTGTCTAATTTCCCTAAGTTTGCCTAAATAAGTATAAATGTTGAGAATAGAATGAGTAATAGGCATGTTAATTACAATATTAATTTTGGTAAGATCAATGTTAATGTTGAGGAGAGAGACTAAGAATCCTAAAATTTTTCCAGATGTGACTCCAAAGACACATCTATAAATATTAAGTCTAAATTTATATTTAAGAAGATGTTCAAATATGATAGTGCAATTAGAAAGATGATTTTTATGATTTTTATATTTAGCAACAAGATCATCCACATAGGTTTCAACAATTTTGTGAATGATTTTATAAAGGATGTGAGTCATTGCATGTTGATAAGTGGCTTTAGTGTTTTTGAGGTTAAAGAGCAATTCGATATATCAATATGTGCCCCATTCTATGGTGAAATTAGTCTTGTGTTGGTCCTCAGGAGTGATATGAATCTGACTATATCTTGAGAAGCCATCTATAAGAGATAATACTTCCTAACCAGTCATGGAATTGATGATGGCATCTATTGAAGGTAAAGAGAATTTGTCCTTAGGATATGCAAGATTAAGATTATAGAAATAAATGCAAATATGAATTCCCATAGTGACATTCTTCTTAATGGGAACAACGTTGGACACTTATTTAGAATAATCCACTAATTTAATAAATTTAACATCAAGTAATTTTATAATTTCCTTATGACATAGATTGGAAACTTTAGGTGGAAATTTACATTATTTTTTATCCATAGGTTTGGCATCAGGATAAGTAATGATGTTATGCAACACAACGTTAGGGTCAATTATGGTCATGTCCTCATAGGATCAAGAGAAAACTTCATGATATTTATCAAAAAATAATCTAAAGTTATCATGTCTACTAGGTGAAAACTCTTAAGAAACTATAATTGGTTGAGGATAATATGGAGTGCCCTATTCAATGTGAGTAGTTTCTTTCATAAGCATGATATTACCATCTTGAAAGATCTATGGTGTGTTAGGTAAGGCTGAAATTGGATTCATTTTAGAATTAATTCTAGCAATGAATTTGTTGAAGTAAGGAGTTTTAGTCTTGAAATTCCCAAGTTTATGATGCTATTGAGGAAGTTGAGGTATTCAGGCCTAAAGTAACTCAAGGATAGCTTTGTCACTAGGCAAGGTAGGAAGAGGACCATAATACTCAACATTTAATTCAAGATCTTAAATTTTATTGCCATGGTGATCATACTTAGAATAAATTAGATGGATATTGGTTTCCTTGACATCAAGTGTAATGTCAAGAGCAGATGAGGTATATGGATCTAAAGATATTGGAATATCAGTGGATTCAATGTTGGGAGAAGGATCTGATGGAATGATTGGATTCAAAGGTGTAGGAAATTCTTGAGGTTTGAAAAGCATAATTTACTCTACCACCTAAGGAGTATCGATAAGATGAGTATTGATGAGAGGCATATGACCCTCAAGATCTAAGGTACAATCCACAAAAATGATATGTACATCTTAATTCAAAGCATGAATTTGGGATAAAGTTTGGTATTAATGGTATGTAATGGTAACACTAGACATCCAACTCTCTACATTGAGCTTGGGCCATGATATAGTTGTCATCATATGTTTGAGAAATTTCACATGCTTAAGAATTAGGGGTAGTTTTAGAAGGTGAAATATCAGTGTTTATAAATGTATTAAGAGACATGATGAGATGATCTTGAAATAATTTGACCATGCCAAAATCATTGCAAGTGAAGACAACTTCTGGTAAAGAAGGATGTTGACCATTTCACAGAGGGGAAAGTTAGTAGTCTCATCAATAAGAGCAATAATATGGTCCCTTGGTAATAGATAAGGATGAATCCATTGAAAAATATATGGAGGTAACTCGGTAGTATTGCAAGTATGTTACAAATCATTAGGATCATCATTATCACAATCCATAAAAGTAACCTATAAATCAGGACTCATGTTGATGAACTCAGGTAAAGGAGTATTGTTAATTTTAGGATATTTATGAATACAATATTGAGGTTTAGGATTAGGAAGCTAAATGGTCCATGGACTGGGATCAATTTCATGCTTTTACCATTTCCCATTATATAAGAATTTAATACATTGACTACCAGAAGAAGTAATGTCTCTCAATTGATGATTCCATGGATGACCAAGAAGGATATTGTAAGATAAAGGGATATCAAGGACCATAATATTTTCTTGAATGGTATTATGTCCTATGTTTAATGGAAGTCAGATATAACCAAGTGTTTTTTTATTAGTCTTGTCAAAATAATGGAAAGTGAAATAGGTTTTTTTTAGATGATTCTTACTATAGCCAAGTTGTTGAATAAGCCACAAGGATGTTACATTAATACCAGAGCCTTCATCAACTAAGAATTTATGGATAAGAGTGATATTAATAGCTATTTTGATAAAGAGTGGGGGATCACTAACATGGAAAAAATTCATCCTTGATTAAGTCCTCTT
Organism: Torreya grandis; assembly: GCA_037957365.1. NCBI lineage: Eukaryota > Viridiplantae > Streptophyta > Pinopsida > Cupressales > Taxaceae > Torreya > Torreya grandis. The sequence goes on along the minus strand of JARHVA010009615.1, from coordinate 48,241 downwards.
CAATAAATTTAACAGAAGGTTTAGAAGAAGGACACATAGTTTCATTGGTATTGACATTAGTAGGTTAAGAATTAATAAAAGGTGGTTCTTCATCTATGGAGGATGGATCTTCAATCTCTTGAAGTTGTTACATAAGTAATTTATTATGACAGGATGAAGTGAAAACCAACTCCATTAGAGGAATCTCGAAAGACATATAGTTTAGATCTTCTAAAAAATTCCAATGAGATTTAGAAGAACCAACATGAGGTTTATATGGTAAATTAGTTTTGGAAGCTATAGATGTGGTTTGAGGATAAGGAGGGAGTTATTCCTTAGGTTATTTTGAATCAACGTTAGTGGTGGTAGTATATTTAATAATTTATTCTTCAAAATATATGTCATTAGGCTTGGTAGCAAGATCTTTGTGAGACCATTTATGATGATAATTGACCTTGGTAGTGTTTATATATTGAGACTTATTATAATATTTGTCATAATTGGAATCAATGACATAAAACCCCTTGATATTTTATAGATTATTAGAATAAGATTTTTGGTTATTAGAAGTAGAAGATTTAAAAGTTTGTCATTTTTGGGAAGTAGCAGTGTATTCTTGATGGCAAAGATTGATCATAACTTCATGATTAATGAATCATAAAGCATATATGAGATAACAAATTTACTAATCCATTTATAAGATTCATGAGATCCATTCCTTGTAAAGGTTACCAAAGGATATAAGAAATGAGGTAGGGTATTTATTCCCATCATATTTGATAGTTGGAGATATGTTATTAATATCGATGAAAATAATGAATGGAGCTAAAGGCTCATTTTGAATAGTTTTAAACATCTTGTTATTAATTATGGGTTATAGAATAACATTACCTGAGGCATCTTAAAGAGTTTGACGAATGAAAATAAGATTAGTTTGAGGATGAATAGTTGGAGATTGATTATTTATATTGATTAGATGTTGTAGAAGTTACATCATTTGGTTGGTGTTAGAATTTTGCATACTGTTCATTTATTTAATAACTTAGGCTAACAATTGAGTTGTATCAAGAGGTCAATTGGTGTTGGTAGGAACACTCCCTAAATTGGTATTAGGGATATGATTAGAATAATATGGACTAGTACTGGGATTATTAATTAAACTTGTATCAATCAATCACACATTGGTTTGACTATTTTGAAGCTGAGAAGTTTCTTGGTAAGTAGATAAAGGATCAGATCTATCAACTTCATCTGGAGATGTTATTCACACCATGTTATAGTTCATAAATGAAAGAGGAGAAGAGGTGACCTAAGAGTAATGGATCTCTTGGTAATAAAAGAGAGAAAGAAATTAACATCCCATATAGTATCTAAATGGATATAGACTATCCAAAAAGATTTTGATAGGAGATTTCAACTTGACTAAAGAAAGATGAAAAAGATGTAGAAAAGGATAGATGGGAAGCTATATTGATTAATAGGGAAGGAAAAAAATAGTACAAGGTTGATAAAGTCAATCTAATATAGAAAATAAGGCCTAAAAATAGTACATGGTTGACTAGGTCAATTTAGTATAATAATCAGGGAGAAAGAGAAAGATGATAACAAGTTATGAGCTAAAACAAGACAATTGTTGCAACTAATCTAGGAAATAAAAAGATGAAGGGAACTGAGCAGTCAATTAGATCAATATTGACCAATCCAATTGAGGTGCATAAAACAAAACCTTGCACCAATGCTAGCTAATGCAAATTTTTACACACACAATTTGAGAAAAGAGTAAGCAATCAACTTGAAAATTAAATAGCTAACTAATTAGTCAACTTAAGATATTTATTAGATTATTAAGAATATGATTTTTAATATGATTGGAAGTTGGCTATAAAAAAGGTACTAGATACAAATCTAAAGATGGTTTCAGGGAGCTTGGAATGAAAGAGACTATAGTAGAAATGATACATGCTTGGTATTAGGGCCTACCCCCTCACTTCACACACTACATTGATTAGGGTATCAAGTGCTTAGTTAAAATATAACATTAACCATGCTTAATACTTAGTAGAGCATCAGGTTAGCTTCCCCCTTATGATGAAATCCAGGTAGGTTGGCCTAGGGTAGACAAATGTTAAAGTACTTGTTTATGCTATGTGATTTGGTCATTTGTGCATAAAATAGAAATAGTGAAACTAAGAGATTAATTAAAAATTGCTTAATTAATTTATGTAAACTATTATAAGCATGTAAAAAATAAGAAAAGAATGTGCGTTAGCTAATTACTAAAAAATATAAGGTTGATTCAAAATTTCAAATAAGGTATGGTGCTGACACTACATACACAAAATATAGAATAGGGTTGACAAGGTCAAACCTATACTGGAGAAACAAAGTATGAAAATGAACTAGGTCAGTAGTGTCAATCTAGTTATTTTAGACAACACATAGAACATAGAATTGGGTCGATAGTATCAATCTAGTTGACCGTGCAAGGGTAGTTTTGAATACTTCAAACTATGAAAGGAAAGATTGAAAAAGAGAGACGTAAAAAACGTTGAAAAGAACCTTGGTGGATCATAGATGTAACAAAGGAAAATTGATGATGAATAACCTTGAAGTATGTTTGAGAAACATGCAAACTAGGTTGACAAGATTGATCAAGCTATACAAGAACCTACTAAAAAGTGATAAAAATATAAGGGGTTGACTGGGTTGACCTATTAGGTTAAACTAGAAACCTATAGTTCATCAATTAGGTCAATCAAGCTATCTATTCTTGGAAACCTATGCATAGAATAAAATAGATGGGTCAACGAAATCAATCAAGTATGTCAAAATACATGATAAAAATGATTATCAATGTAATGAAATAAATGAATTAAAATTGAACAAATATTTAAGTGGTTATTTCACATTAGGTTCACCAAAATTTATATAATCAAAAATGCATTAGGTCTATAGATCAATCTTGGTAGAAAAATATAGATCATACCTACACTTCCGATTGGGGTTACACTTATTAAGTAGGAGCATGACTAATATTGGGATTTTCTAGACCCAATTAGGGGATCACTTGTCACAAGATATCATGCTAGGAAAGGTGCCAAAGCCTGCATTCTAACATAATTACACAACCTTAACGGAGTCCTAAGGTTTAAAGCATTCACTGTATTCTAATAATAAAAAAGTAAATCTAATCTAGTGCACACCAAAGCTTACGGCACAAAGTAGGGGTTAAAAATAATAAAAGAAATATGTATAAGGAGATTTAATTAAATTAAATATGAGTAACACCCTAATACATGAAATATGAAAGATAGTATTATTTGAGCCAACATTTATGTTACTTGTATCAACTAAAGAAATGAGAACAAAGTTAGAATATACTTACACGAATGTGAACTCATGGCCACTCAATATCTCCCTTGGCCAATGGGGATTTCCAAGAGGTTATTTTGGTTTGTAAGTACAACTAAGAAAGGACAAAACATCCAACACTTATCCATAAGACTAAATTGTCAAAATAATAAACCCAAACTAGGTCTCCTGCAATAGAATGGTGGAAGAGTAGGTTGTGAAGAAGCACAATGGAATAATAACTCTTGATTGCACATATGAATAATGAAAAAAATGATATTTTATATATAGGTGGATCTTTCCATAAATCCTTTTAGGAACATTGACTATACAAGGTTGACCTAATTGATCAAGTGTGTTTTTAGGGATAATTCACTAGGTATATAGCTGGGTCAGTTGAAAGGCTAACAAGCCAAGAAAGTAAAGACTACCCATAAATTGTACTAGGTCAATGCAATATAGTTTATTATGTAAAAGTGGATTAAGAAAAGAAAAGGAAGAATGAAAAGAGGAAAATACTGGAGGAAAACTCAAGGTAGGAGAAATAGCTTAGGGAATGGTTTTAAGAGCTGGTTACATTGGTAATAATGTGGAAAAAGGGACCAAAATACTATAAAGCACCAAAGGTATTCCCACCCCTTTCCCAATGTACCCCTTAGGGTGTGCACTCAGAGAGATTGAGTCTTTATGGGTTCTTGTAAGATGTAAAGAATCAATATTTGATAAAAGTTGAAAATATTATGTGTGTATATATATCATCCCTTAAACCTATCTTGGTCTATTTTTAAGACTCTATTTCACAAAAGATACTTGAATGCAAATTATAAATAGTATAAAATCACCTATTTTTATCTTCTAAATCAAGAAAACATGTTTGTTTCTAAGTATGAAAATAAGATTCCTAAATTTTTTGCCTCAGGTGAACTATATGCATGATGAAGAAATCAGGATTACTAAGTTCAAACTTAGGATTAAGTAAATAATGGTACATTCCATCAATATAATGAACCTAATGTCTATGGCTATAGAAATTGAATCAACCTCCAGGGTTGAAGAAAAAGAAAACTCTTACAAAAATGCAAGACAATAATTTAAGACAAGTAAGTAGTAGTCTAAACAAAAAATCCTTTCTCCTATGAGAAATAACTTTCAAAAATTAGATTAGAACCACATATTTTTAGGTATCAATAAAAATTTCATCATGTTTTATAATTAGAATAAAAATTTCAAGTCCCATGGACCCTTTAAATCTAGCTCATATAAGAAGGAACAATATCAAAGCAACCAATGTGGACCTGCGATGGGTTCTAATATTATTTTGGGGCATCTTCTAGACCTATTGTTTACTGGAAATGTGGTGACAACCACTATAAAATTGACTATTTTAAAATGAAATTAGGCCAAGTAGCAAATCATAGGGTGTATGTTGTTATTGATAATCACAATTCCAATTTGTAGTCCACTCCAATGAAAACCAGAGGTACAATAAATGGCTTTCCCTTGACTATATTTATCAATTCAGGTACAATAGATTGTTTTATTTATTTTTTGTTACAACACAACGTAAAATTAAACCCAAATTGATAAGATAAGGTTGGAAGGTTGATTTTTATACTGACAAAAAAGTGCCTATTCTATAGTGCTTGGAAAAATAAGAACTTGATCTTGGTGTTTTTAAGACCAAGGGGAACCTTCTTATTATGCCTTTAGGGTCTTATGATCTTATCATTAGGATGGATTAGCTACATGAACATCAAGATAATATTGATGGTATGGGAAAAAGAGTGCATTGTGCCAATGACCTTGGCTAGACTATGGAATTTCAAGGAATACAAGGATCCATAAGACATAAAACACTCTTAGCCTTATAGCTAAAAAGGGACATTAGGAAAGGCTACAAGATTTATACAGTCCAGCTAAAGTAATTAACCAAGGAAAAGGAGTTATTACATAATGATTTTCCTATCTTTAGGGAGTTCATGGATATATTTCCTAAGAAACTACCTAGTTCACCACCTAGAGATATGCCCCTACTTCTAGAGCCCCCTCCTGCATGAATGTGGTTGACTTGTAAGAGATAAAAGATTATTTGTATGAAATATTGGATAATGGAAGCATTTGACTAAGTGTTTTCACTCTGGATGCTTTAGTGTTCTTTATGAAGAATAAAGATGATACATTGAGGATTTATATTCATTATCACTTACTAAATAAGGTAACAATAAAAAGCTATTATCATTTACCTAGGATTGATGACTTGTTTGACCAAATGAAGGCTATTGTATTCTTCTCAAAGATTGATTTGAGATCAAGCTACTATAAATTGAGAATAAAAAAAGAATGCATTCATAAAAGAAATTTTACAACTTGATATGGACATGATGAATTCATGATTCTGCCTTTTGGAATAACCAATGCACCTGAAACTTACATGAATTTTATGAACAACATATTTATAGAATTTTTGGATAAGTGTATGTTGATTTTTATTGATGACATTCTATTTTATTTTAAAAATGAGGCTAAGCATGACTAATACCTTTTTTTAGTCTTACAAAGAGTAATACATCATACACTGTATGGAAAGCTCTATAAATGTGCATTTTATGAATATGAAATTCATTATTTGGGACACATTAGTTCTAAAGAGGGAATTGTTATTGATCCTAAAAAAATTAAAGCTATTTAGGATTGGCCTAATCCTACCAATGTGAATCAAGTGTGTACCTACACGGGTTTGGTTCATTATTATCAGTGTTTTATTGAAATTTTTTCTAATGTGGCCTATTTCATTACCTCTTTACAGTGTAAAGGTATGAAATTTATATGGACCCCTCATTATGAGGAGGCATTTAACAAGATGAAAGTGCTACTTATAAAATACATATTCTTATCATTCCAAACCCAAATGGTAACTTTGAAGTTTGAGTTGCTAATTATAAGGTTATGGCATCTTGGACTAAGATGGTAAAGTTGTGCCTTATTAGTCATAAAAAGTGAAGGATCATGAAAATAACTATCCTATCCATGACATGCAGCTTGATACCATTGTTCATGCACTCAAATAATGGAAAAATTTCCTATTGGGAGTACCTTTCAAGGTGATATATGATCACCATAACCTTGAGTATTTATTTTCTCAAGATGATTTAAATGCATGTCAGCATAGGTGGCTAGATTTTTTGAGCAATTTTTAAAAGAGAATAAATTGGATGATGCACTTAGCAGATACACATAACTTGATGCCTTGCTAGTGTTACAAGGCAATTTCAAAAGTGTTGACTATTGTATTGTAATAGATGGCCTTATAAGTTATAAATATATCATTTATGTACCCATTTTGGGTTGCTTGAGAAATTATGTGCTTAAATAAGTGAATATAACACCTTATTACACTAATCAAGGGGTCACAAAGATGATGCATGAGCTGAAAAAGCTCTAATTTTTGCCTGGAATGAAACATGATGTTGCTCATTTTCTAGCAAAATTCTTTGAATGTCAGTGGATTAAAGTCAAGCATTGCCATCCAAAAGGGTTTTTTTTACCCCCATGATATTCCAAGGGATAAGTGGGTTGTATTCTCACTTGGTTTTATTAAGAGGCTACCAAAATCACGTAAAATTTGTGATACAATCCTTGTGGTGATTGATAAGGCCACTAATGTTGGCCACATCATTTTTAAAATCTTAATGAATGATGCTTCAATGTTTGCAGAACATTTCATGAAGCGGTTATACTTATGGTATACCTAAAATAATTATTTCAGGCTGTGACATGTTATTTACTTCAATATTTTTCCATATATTTATTACAGCCTTTTAAACAAGACTAAATTTTAGTTATTCAAATCATCCAGAAATAGAAGGAAAACCTAAAAGGCTCAATTAAGTGCTTAAACATATGTTGTACATGTACGTCATGGATCAAAAAAATAAATAGGAATATCATCTCTATTTAGTTGAATTTTCATACTATAATTCATACCATTCTGTAATAAAGATGGATCCATTTGAAGCTTTATATGGGTGTAAATGTAGAACTTCACTTGGTTGGAATAATTTGGAAAATAGAGTTATAGCTAGACTTGATTTCCAACTAGAATTTGATAGGCATATGGAATTAATAAGGCAAAATTAAAAAAGAACTTCAAATTAGGAAAAGAGTTATGCTGACCAAAAGATAACTCAACATGATTTCAACGTGGGGGACAAATATTTTTTACATGTTAGACCATATAAAAGTTTTATAAAGCTTGACAAGGCTTCTAAGATAGGTCCATGATTTGTTAGACATTTTAACATTGTGGCAAATATTAGTCCTATTGATCACTAACTGGCTCTTCCTACTTCTCTATCACGGATTCACGATGTATTTCATGTTGCTTTCCTAAGAAAGTATATACTTGATCCATCTCAGGTTTTGGATTGGATTGATTTATAGGTCATAGCAGAGGAAAAGATCAAGTTGGAACTAGTAAGAATCCTAGACCATATAGCAATAAACTATGAAATAGAGATATATAATAAGTTTTGTTGTAATATGACCCACTAAGTGAAAGGAGGGCTACTTGGGAAGATGCATATCTTCTTAGGTAGTATTATACATAATTTTTTGACTAAGTCGCTAGGATGGCTCCCTTTCAAGCGAGAGGATGTTATGATCCCACCTTTTTATGATCTATTTTATTATTAAAACATTATTATTGTTGTTGTTGTAAAACTATCTACTAGCTGTTTACTTTAGTTTGATTATATGTTGGTACTTGTTGCTGTGGTATTTGGACTACATGTTTAATTATGAATTTAATAATTTTAAGAACTAATTACTATAGTTGATATTATTAAAAATCTATAATTATTTATCAATTTTTGATCTGGAATTATTGATGTCATTTTGGTGGTTCAAAGGATC
>JARHVA010009615.1:7500-32500 GCA_037957365.1 Torreya grandis | reverse complement strand
TAATTTCTAGTTGTTAATTACTTGTCTATGTTTATACATAAGGTTAGTAACCTAGACATTAAAATAAACCTATATAAAACTAAATGATATATTAATATTTTAGATTTATCCTTCCTATTTTAAATAATCCTTAAACTTAACCTTTCTCAAATGGGACTGAAACCCACTAAGGAGACTGAGGAATTTACCTAGGGTTAAGGACCTAGAAATGGTCCTATATAGAAGTACAAATGTCACATATAAAACTCAGGTCCTATCCATGTATGCATACATTTATACACCCCAAACAACATAAAACATATATTAAAGTAACACTCTTACCCATAGCACCTTTTGTATGATTTACCTCAGTTCACCTCATTCGATTCTAGTTGAATTTAAGGTAGTATGATAAACATTTATCACTTGCATCATAAAAAAAAGGTACTTGGTCTAATATGAATTCAAAACATACTCTCATATACAATTCTAATTTTTTTAGGGGTTTTTATAGAGAGAGGAAGCTAATAGAGGAGGACATTGTAGTCTAGCCCAAAATTCTACCATATAATTAGCATGAAAAATATGTTGATTCTTAATGTTCAACCACTATATAAAAGGGCCATAGAGAATGTGAAATTGACTAAAACATGATCCATATACTCCCCATTAACTCTAGTATATTTACATGGCCCTTGTAACACTCTATTTTGTATATTATCCCATGTAAGACATTTGTTTTCATAGAGAAGACAAAGGAAGAAATTAAAATTGGTCCAATAATACTAATTTCATATGTTTTTCCTCTAGGGGAATTCATAATATCTATTTGTTTCCTATGCAAAAATTTGATAACCTCAAGACACTGAATAACCACATCTAGGATCATGCCCAATCAAGATCATTTACCTCCTTAAGAGAGATGCAGGGTCAATGTGCTAGAATAGAATATAGGGTAGTTTGATCTCTTAGGTTGCCCCAAGTTTCCATCTATCTATATAATTTTAATAATATATCTAAGAATTTACAACCCACTAGAAAGCTTTAAATTTTTTACTTTAAGCCGTATCGCTTTTGAGATAAATTTTACTCAATGGGATAAGATTAGGAAAATATGTTAGAATCATTGCATAAAGATCTCAAAAATATATCTAGAAAAGATCCTTATATCTCAAGTTAGCAATCTAAAATAGTCCCCACTTTATAAGATATGTTCCCTTCTTAAGAGTTTTCCAAATCATAGATCATATTCCAATCAGACACATTCTTGGAGCCTCATCTACAAGTATACAACATAAATATTTATAGAAGACAAGTTTTTACCATGGTCATTCTTGTTCCTCACACCATCTCCAATAAATGTTAGTAGTTAAATCCTAGATATTAAGCTCATATTTTTGAAGATCAAGACCTCCATTTTACTTGGCTCTACAAACCTAGTCCCAAACTAATAAGACTCCACTTGTGATTATCCAAAATCCCTGTCCATAGAAAATTTATAGAGAGAAAATTAAATTATTTTATAATTTTTTAAGGAGTAAACAAGAACATACATATGTAGATAGGGAGATCCTAAACCACATATTTTAGGAGTGGAAGGTTCCATGTAAAGAATATTAATCTGTACGTCCAATGATTAACTCACATTCTAAATTTGTGAATAATCTTCTTCCATTACAAATTTTTATAAGTCCTAAATGTCAAAGGAGTGCCAAGATAGTTAAAAGGAATATGCCTTATCTTAAACCATAACTTAGGAAATTTGTTTCTGAACCTCCGAATGGGCATTTAAAATATAAATATAGACTTATCCTTTTTTATTTACTGTCCCAAGACAATCAAATGCTTATCCAAAGATGTCTTGAACCTATATTCATCCTAGATAGAAACCACTCCCATTAAGGTAGTATCATCCATGAGCTAGAGATATGAATAAGAATCAATATCAATTTATACTTACCAACCATGAATAATTTTGGGCACTCTCTAATGTGTAATAAATCAGCCCAACCCTTCATCCATGAGAATAAAAAATAAGGAGAAATAGGATCTCCCTATCTCAATCCTATAGAAGTAAGGAATAAAGTGGAAGGGATGACATTAATAAGGAGAAAGAAGGAAGTAAAAACTACATATTTCATGATCTAATAAATCCACTTATTCACATGTTTCATGTACTAAGCCCAACTTATCACATGTCTTCAACACATCATGGTGTATCTTATCCTAATTTGGTACATTTTAATACCTTATTTTTATATGTTACACATTATTCCAAGTCAAAAATGCTTACCATGCATCATCTTCATGTATTTATGCAAATTTGAACAATTATTTCTAAGGAATGGACTTGCCCTATGTATTTTGTGCCACATGCTTGGATTTCATGCATGTGCACTCTAGAATGTCACAAGGAAAGTTAGAATATAGTTTGAGATAACTCATATATTTAAAATGTGCATTTATTTTTAGCTTCATAAATTCTAACTAAAGAATTTACTTCTTGTATTTTTTGGGCCTCTAAAGTAGTCGCATGCCATCATAAGGACTTGCAAATCAAGACAAATTCTAATGGGATACAACTTCATTACTCAATACCACATGAAAAAATGTTATAATCTTGTATACTTTATCCTAAGCTTTAGTAGAAAGACAATACTAGCGTATGCAGAAATAATGCATCACCATGAGGTGTATTTTTTAATGTATCAACTTCATAAATTTTCATTAATAACATTGTATCAAGGGAGAACATGGGTTTGTGAGAATTTTCATGTCAGCATGTAGATTGATGTCAAAAATTTTATTAGTATAAATAATGTGATACCCTTTTATATCCATTATATCCCATTTTTAATGATGAAAAATAGATTATAGCATTATACACATGCACACGTGCACACACACAAAAAAAAAACATAGACACACACACACACACACACACACACACACACACACACACACACACACACACACACACACACACACACACACACACACACACACACACACACACACACACACATGTCTATTCTCCCATAAATATGCAAGTCAATAAGAAGACATCATTTGTCATCATAACACTAGCTCAAAATGTAAATATAAATGTTTATTTTCAAATGCTCAATCTACTCATGATTACATGAGATGATTTTATGTAGCATTTTGACATATTTAATGTGAAATAATGTCACCAAGTTACAATGCCTATGACCGAGTCATCCATGTCAACCAATGGGTGGAGAATTAAAATTAATGGTTGTCTGACCTATGAAAATGTCAAAACATAGATGAAACATAATTATATAGGTAGATATTTCTATTTTATTCAAAATTACACTTGAGTAATGATATGATTTAGGCCATTTTAGCCTCTAATCATACATTAATTATTTGACCATATTTGAAAAATTTGTCCAAGACTTTGATGCATTGTAATGGTCAAGCAATGACCATATTGATATTTTTATATGGAAATACTGAATGGAACAGCTTGAGTGATGGCATAAAATATTTAATAATATGAACCATGGCCCTAATATTAAGATGAATATATCTTATGTGGGCCCATAACCCATAGTTCAAGCATCTTAACTTGGTGACATATTTTCCAAAAAATACTAAATTGGTGGATTTTATATATTAATAAAAAAATTAATAATGGATTGGCTAAAAAATATTTTTTATTACAATCAAAGGTGATATTTTTAATGAATGATTGGGTTCCCTCACTTTCCACAAGTGTAGATTCATATGTTTAAAGGATACAAAATATCATTGGTTTTGGAGTAGCAAATGAGGGTGCTATAATGTCTGAATTTACTCTATGTAATGGTCATGCCATTTTGGGTGCATCTTATTAAAATTTTAATGTATTTATAAGTTTTACAATTTTATAACCATTTTTTATATTAATGTTTATACTCTTCACAAAAGTATTGATAATATCTCCATCGTAAATTGTGTATATGGATATGATAATTTATATGATATGATCAAAGTATATATACATGATGTATATTATATTTCATTGATTCTATTATATGTACACATTAAATTATAAAAAAATTTCTATCATGTGTCCTCTGGCCATTGTGTGATATTATGGCATATTCATGTGTATTGAGTGAATGAACCTTATCCATTGTGTGTGATAGTGACATTAATTTTCATTGAGTCAATGGACATTAGAATTTTCAAATTTTTTATTTTAAGACATTAATATGTCATTTGTGTGTTTTCTTATAGCCCTTTGAGAGATAATGCATTTATTGTGTTTGTGTGTTTGTTGAGATTGTTAAGTTTGATTAGCATTATATCTATATCATGAATTAAATATTGTGTAGGTTTATTCTATTACAACTAATATTAAAATATTAATCGATAAATTTATCTACATTTGACACTTTGGACCTTTATTTATGTATTACATACATTGTTTAAATGAAACATATATTAAAAATGACATATATTTTCACATATGCGATGATACTCGATGATTATATCCATCTATGCATGTTATTGTTAACATTTATTTTGAGATGAGATAATTTTAGGACACTCCTCACATAAAAATGTGTAAAATTTAGTGGGATTTTAATACACAAATAAGCCGCTATTATCAAAAATTATTTTATGGATATAACATATAATTTTAGATAATTTAGTATGGTTCCAAATTAATTTATTTTAATAAATAACGGAGGCATATGTGATTCATGTGAATTAACATTTCATAAAAATATTAACTATTCATTCATTTTTGGTTCATATGCATGGTCATCTATGTACAATATTCAAATGTAAATATGAAGTTTACATCAACTACAGTTACAGATTTTACATTAGCTACATGGTAGCATGAAAAAAATTCATGCACATCATACCATTTTTTAGATTATAGGGTCATGATAATAATTCATGCACACTTATTTTTATAAGTAAAAACTCATAATAAGGGAAAATAATACCCTTCCCTTATTATATGATTTCTTCAACTTTAAAACCTCTATTACAGATATCATAAGAACTAATGAAAAAATTAGAGAATATATAAATGGCATATATATTGGTTGATCTCTTAAGATCATAACGTATATTAAATTATTAGTCCTATTTAACATTATATCTTATTAATCCAATGTGAATTTCAACCCATTTTCCTAAATTTTATAAAAATAAACATCATGAAATTAGTTTTCTATGTCCTTCAATGGGTTCTATTTTATTTACTTTTTAACTTCTAATAATGGATTGAACACCCTCAATTTCCTATGTTTCACCAAAGTAGCTAATATATCCAAGTGATTCATGGGAAAAATCAACTCTCTAATAGAAGTTACAAGAGAAACATTTATTTTGAAAATACATATGTACTCCTTCCTAGAATTTGAAGATCAAGTCACATTCCAATTTTCAATACTAATTATGTACACTAAATAATTTTACATCATTTAAAAATTTACTATGGAACACCTTGAATGATTATAGCTTCCTCCAAATGTAAGTGTGTTACACACACTCAGGTATATATTTACTTTTACTACTATTGTAATTTCATTTATATATTAAAAGGATTGGGGAGGAGAAAATTTAGTGTTAACCTCAACATAAATATAGTTCAATTCAATAAAAATTGGCATTATAAATGAAACAGATAAAATAAATGTGTCATTTGGAGAGAAAGAAAAGTTGAAGAGCCACTTAAAAATTGAAGTGTCTTTTAGGAAACAGAGTAGATTTCTAAGGTTATTTAGAAAAGTAAGTGAAAAAATGTGATTACATGCTTATGTGATAATTAATAAGTAGTACATGGCCTTTCATTCATGGGAATGTTTTGCAAAAGATTTATAATAAAGTTATTTTCTATTATTTTTTTCAATCATTCTTTTTTATCAAGAGTTTAATGTTATTTTTTTATAAATATCAATACCTGTATTCCATTCCAACATTATTATCATGTAAATATTTAGTATTATAGTTAAATTTGGTTATCAATAAGCTATAAAAACTAAACTCATCATTTGTTATGGTATCTAGTAGAATGTCAGCCTAGTTATAACTACAAGATGTGAAGAATGACTAATTTTAGATGTGTCTTGTTGACAACACAATTGGAATATAAGTTTGAGAATAAAATTAATGGATATATGGATAAAAAATATTGTTGGAACGAGCTCAAAAATCATTTTTGGCATCTTCTTTAACACCTTCTTTGTGCACCAAATTTTAGGCCTATGTCTTAGTTGAACTACCTTTTAAATTGACTAGATAAAGTGGTTCCATAAATTAGTGAGATCATTTAAGACACTAGTTCGAAGAGAATATCAAGTTCATGATTGAAATTTTATATAATTCAAGAATAAAACTATTGTTTAAGCATGTGTAATCACCTAGAGGTGGTATTTGGATCCTAAAAGTGTTACTTGAGTTAGTCTATTCATAGCTTATCCCTAAAGTTATCCTAGAGCCTTTGCCACACTTTTTCAATCATTATATAGACCACAATCATTACATGCAATTTAAACATAGTATTAGGACAACATTGCTAGATGCAAATCCAAAGTGCCAAATAGCCTGCCAAGTGGACATTTGAGACACTACAGCCACATGGAATTAGTGTCCCCAACTTGGCACTAGTGTCACCTTCCCTAACTCTTATGAACAAATATTTTTCCAATTTTTTTCCACTCCTAAGGTCAGCCCAAGAACATTTTATTATTTAAAAAATCTATAGATCTCTATAAAAACTATACTTTTTGTCGTCTATTCACTAGATGGAAAATAGATGCAAAAGCTTATTCAAACACAATATAATTTGAGAAAAAATAATGTATTTGATCCCTATTCTACCCTAATTATACATACTACCATCTACAATATCACTAAGTCTAGATTCAAAATATTTCAAAGATAAAGCACATTCAAGGAATCCAGGTTGACTCTAATTCTATAATTTACTGAATATACATAAAGCACTATGTGGGAGAACTACATCAGGATTGATGGCTCCTATAAGTATTGGTATGTAGCAGACTCTTTTCACAATGTGGTGTTCAGGATATATAGCCTATCCCACTAATGAACATACATTTGTTTCACATGCCATACTTTCAAGAAGGATTCAGGTTTGCCTACTAAATAAGAATTTTTAGGCACAATATAGAATTATAGATTTCATGTGCATAGAAACAAAAGTACAAGTTCTCCCAGAAAATAAGAGTAGTCATGCAAAGAAGATACTAGTTCCACTTTGAGGAAACTATAGTAGAATGGGGCTACTCTCCACGTGGAGTGCAAATGTCTAGTGAGAAAACATATCTCAATACCCTATTGATAACATTGAAAACTATCTAAAACCCAATTTTTAAAACCTAGATCATCCATCACAGCCAATTTATAGATAAGTCTATAATTATGCATATTTATAAATATTTTTTAAAGGTAAATTAGGTTAAAATCCATAATAAATCAATCCTTAATTATTATATATTATTTGACTAATCTATACATATTATCCATTTAATTTAAACATAGTATTTACATAGTTAAACCCTAAATGGTTAAATCATTTTGGTGAACCTGATTTACTTCGAATATTACTTCAAACCCTAGCTTGTATTAATTCTAGATTTTGTTTAATAAATTAGGGCTGCATATTTCCAAAAAAAAAATTAATTTTTTGTACAACCTATCTAAATTAAATCAATTTCATATTAGGATTTCAACTTATATAAATAAAATTTAAATTTCTACAATTAAACTATAGATTCAAAAAACCTTAACCCTATATTCTCTTATGGTTTGTATACTTTTTTTGTATATTTTTACTAACCATTATTAATTTTTAATAATTCATATATTGTGTTTTAGTATCTCTATTCCAATTTTTTTACTATATTCCATCTAAAAAATATATCTATGTTCCATTATGAAGAATAACTAGAGTAGGTGGTACTCCTATAGATCATATTCAAAGTCCTTCTATTTGAGCATGGAACATGGATAACAAACCTATTACAACTCCATATATTAATCATTCACACCTTAGTTATGTGATTTCAATGGTGATACATCTAAATATGATCAATACAACCAGGAGTAAGATGAGGTATATATTGAAAATCATGACACCCTCCCTTCACTTAAGAATAATGACATAATTATGAATAAATATGATGTATTAAAAGGATTTAACTATAGAAATCAGGAACAACCCCTTTATCCTGCATAGATTATACAAACCATATTGTAAATCAAGAATAAAAGAAATGATGGTAAATCTTCAACTCCCTTAGTTAATAATGTTGTTACACCTCCAATAAGGCCAACTCAACCAACTCAGATAACACAACCTAATATTTTTATACAACCATTAGTGATAGCTACATAACTTGTGGATATTTATTCCACTTCAAATGTACAATCCCTTATGCATGAGATTCATACTCTACAGTCTAAGGTGGTATATTTCAAGAAGGGAGCCGTTAGGCCATCACATGCCTTAGATTATAACATTATCTTACATACATTTTTCACACATCATATAGCCAAAACTCTTTTTTCTTATGGTTTTTTGGCACCTAAGCTCACATTATATGATGACAATGGTGACCTAGAAAATTACCTTAGAACTTTTCACATAACATGCTTAGACTATGTGACCAATAATAGTTATTTCCACATAGTCTCAAGATTATTCCTTGTAATGATTATATTATTTACTAAATAAATCTATAATGACATTAAATCCTATAGCCAACATGTTCCAAGTACACTTATCTATCAAAGTCATCGATAATATATCATATGCACAAGTGGCATAGTTAAAACAAAATTAAAATGAGCCTATCACAGATTTTTTCTTAATATACAAGAGAATATTATCCAAATTGACTAGCCCCATGTCATACAAACAACTTCATGACATATTTACACAAAGTCTACCACCATCACTGCATGAATATATCTTATTCAAGAAGTTTCTTACATTTATTGATTTGTGTTGCACAATCAAGGAAAGAGAGGATAAGTTCTTATCAATGGGAAAAATAAAGCACAAAAATGGATTAGAATCAATTATTAATAGTTAAAACAAACCTTTATACAAGTTAAGGGCCACAAAAAACAAAAGTGATCAAAAAATTTTAGTTAACATAGATTTTGAGCCATCCCCAATATTGGTTTTATCTACTCCTTTGTGTAGAGTCTTCAATAATTTTCAAGAGTCACTAGCATGGGTTCTATAATAGATACAAGAATACAATGTCATATCTCTCCCTCTTATTAAAGATTTTGATATGGCATGGCCTTTTTCAAAGAGTTATGATTCAATGCATTTTATGAGTATCACAAGGTACCAGGCCACACAATAAATATATGCATTGGCATAAATCAAAAGATATAAGATATCCTTGAGGATAATATTATTGATGTGGGAAAACTCAAAAAGGAACTAAACTAATAAAAAATAAAGGATAAGGTAATAAATATTTTTTTAGAAACCTTCCCAAAGCATACAATGAATAAGGCAAGGGGCACATTATGTGTTCACTATACATACCAAGTGCATTCACCACAAAATTCCTATCACATAACTATAAAAAAGACACATCAATTGCATAAAATTATTGGCATATATCAAACTATAGTGCAACCTTGACCATTTATCACATTTTTAGAGTAGGAGATTGTGGATGATAACATAGATTTACATCTGCTCTTCCTATGACCATACATAGGCCACTATCTTATTCAAAATGTTATTTTTAACAATGAGTCAAGAATAAGCATGTGCACCATGACACTTTTACAACACTTGGGTTACATAGAGAGAGATATTATCTCCATATACATAGTCATTAATGGTTTTTTTGGCCACATTCAGAGCTACATGGGGGTGATTGCACTTCCATTACAGATTGAACCAGCACACATAGCCACTAGGTTCCTAGTAGTACCTAGTGTAGGTTTATTTGATATATTATTAGGAATTGCATGGTTACATTAGCTCTAATCAATCCCATATAATGTAAACTAATGCTTAAATTATATACATGCTAATTAGGTGGTTAAGATTGAAGGTGTCCTATATGAGTATCCTCTTCCGATCCTATAGGTAGTTCCAACATAGTTTCTATTTATAGTTTCTTTACAGAGCCAAGATACAATTTCAACACCATTACTAGATATTTCATATTTATCAATTATAGTAGATATCACAACTACTATGCATACATCATAGTCTTTAGTAGAGTCATTAGTACAGGTCATGTCTACTCCTAAAGTATCTACATGTATAAATATTCTCCCATAGAGACCATTATTAGAGAGACACCTATGTTAGAGATAAATCATAACTTATAGGGGATATTACTCTACTTAAGTTATGCCAAGATAAGTTTTATTGTTCTAGGGTTTCTTAACATAGGGCACCTACATCACCTACAATGTTTTATTCTACCAAATGGTCCTTGAAGACCTCTATTATTCATAGGACATCATAGTCAGTGTCACAACATCATAGCATCATTACATAGGCAACATTGGACATAAATTGTATAACATAAAAAATTATGGTCTCACATTTTCTCTATCACATCACACACATGATCATAATTCCCTTATTCAACATAGGTCATGGTGATAATGAGTCTCTCATGAGACTCATTGGATATTATGATTCCTAATTTTGTACATACTTACTTCTCTCTTTCAATCCTTGTACATAAATTATTTTCATTTTATTTTACATAGATTATTCTGAAAAAACACAAAAAAAACATAACATGTCAAAATACAAAAACATTCACATATTACTCAAAAATACAAAGTTTCCAAATTATGTGTTATTATGTTTATATCTCTACTACTTGCTAAATATTTCATATTGCTAACTATCTTAGTATAGTCAATTTCATCATACACATATGCTTCACTTATTCTTGTCAAGTGCTTATAGATTACATTAAGACTATGATCCACTATACTGATCTAGACTTTCTATCATGTACCCATTGGGGGAATATAAACTTATCCATGGTTATTGATTTGATACATCCTCCCACTCGGGGGCATGCCCTACATTATCAATACTACCAATTTCTATTATTATATTATATACTTTCTAGTTTATTCATTGATATTTCTTCATATTTATCATTACTAATCATTGCTCATTTTTTTAACTATCACTAGTTAGACTCAACATATGTACATCTTAGAATTTGCATAGATTTGTACTACACAGTTATAGATGCTTTTGTTTCTAATTTTTATAGATTAGAATTAATTGTGTTTCATATGATTCTTCCATTTTGAGGGCATTTGAAGATGACATTTCTCTTTGGTTCTAAGATAATTCTCTATTTGTGTGACTTGTAAATGTGCCCATGTACTATATGTGTGTGTTCTTGATTGTATATGTTGACATTTAAACATGTCCTTTTATGTGTCTCTAATTCAACTTACTTTTTCTTGTGTAAGTGGACATTTTAATATGTCCTAGTATGTTTTAAATCTTATATTTAGTGATATGTGCCCATTTCCCTTGTACTATTTTATTTTTTCCTATTTTTGTGTGCCTCATGTGTTTTTATGTATGCTTCATTGAATTCTTATTTACCATGACACTTGTAATTGATTTTTACACACACCAATTTTTGATGTCATGAGGGACCTCATGCATTTCCTTTTCCAACTTGGGTGTCAAGATGGACATCATGTCCCATCACCCTATGTAGATATTCACATTTTCCATTATATATTCATTACATCTATCTTGACACCATTGTGAAATGATAGACTATAACACACATCTTACATTACATACTCATGTTGAGATAATTTTACATTCTTATGTTATGTTTGTACATTGTATTGGAATAGAATATATATGCTTTGGCTAACACATTTTGTAGAGATACTTATTTTGAGGAAAATTATCACATAAGTTTCCCAACTACCTTAAAAAAAGGAGAATTCACAAGGGTTTGTCACAGAAATCATGGTCATATATTGCTATTAACAAATAAATTTCAGCATACATGCTTAATTTTATAAACCCAACACAAGGTAGACACAGGAAAACATAGAGACATAGAAAATAGCTTAAATCACTTAAATTTTAGACTAGGTAAACATTATCACCTAGATTGGGACACTATAAACATAAGGCATACATGGCACCAATGTCCAATAGCCCCAGGTTTAGGGTTGTCTAGATTAGCTAAACTAGTTCGATAGGTACAATACAAATTTGCACATGTAATATCATAGATTTGAAAATTATGTTTAGATTTTTCTCAAATTCATTCATTTAAGATTATATTTTTACTAGTTTCTTAGGTTTTAGGGGCATTAGGGATGACATGATCACCTTCACATTCAGTTTAGTTACATAGATTCAGTTATTGCATACTTAGTTCAAATTCAGTATACTCAGATACATAAATTCTTTTTTGAAGCAACAAATCTCTCCATTTTTAAATAACTTTAATATTTTCCAATATTTTTTTTATGATAATAATTTACTTCATGTTTTTTATATTAGTCATTTACATACATTAAAAATTGGTGTAATCCAATTCATTCAATTAGTAATATTGGTGCTCAATTTTCCATATAGGTGTTTGTTTAGAGTATAAATGATCCATCAAATCAAGGTATAATAATATAAAATTATTATATTCTCCATCAAAGCAATGTGATAATACTAGAAAATTATTGTATTATCCTTTTAAATTTTCCACAATTTTTTTGGTTGATATAAATATTGGACAATTAGGCATTTTTTAAATTCAAAAATAAGTTTTGAATAACACGTTCTTTTTCTTATGATAAAAAAGAACTATTCAATACTCTTCAACAAATTTTAAAAATTTCTCAAGTTTTTAAATGCTAATCAAAGTCCACATGAGAATTAAATTTATGTCCATTCACTAGTGAAATTGTGAATTATATTTTCATAATAAAAATTGAAAATTATGTCACTCGAATAGTCCACATGCTATTGAAAACCCTATTTTACAACTATATGTGTCAAAAAATTTAACTGAATTTAAAATCATTTAATTCAAGAAATCAAAATAGAGTGTTAATAAAACTAAATAAAAATCTAATATAATACATAATATGTATGATATAACCATTTTTTAACACTTTATTCATTGCATATATAACCAAGTTATTGCGCATTATATTATGTCTTAAAATAACTACATCACTATGAATTTATTTGGCCACCATAAGTTAATTAAAATCAACTATAAAATAATTACCAGTTAGTATATAAACAATTATAATTTTCACTACAAAAAAATATTTTATAGAGGTTTAAAATCAAAACAATGACAAACCCATCAATTATCAGAAGAACAAAATTTAATGTAAATGATCAATTGAATTATAAATTATTAACTATTCAATTCAATTAATTTAGAAATACATAATATAATATTATATTCAAATTTCAAACAATATTACACTTTTTGTAGATAATTAAATATGGTATTAATTACTTGACAATGTTAGGGTTCACACACATTTATTTGACATGACTTAAGCCAAATAAAAAAGGTCCTAATCCACCATTGTCTCACATTTTCATGCTATTTTTTTAGTTTTACCCTTTTGTTATGTTGTTACACACCTATAATAAACTCATTGTCTATATAATACCTAGTAAATAACATTTATAGTCATATATAAACCTTTAGTTAGTTCACCTATAAAGAGGTTAGCTTCATCTATTTTGGATAGTATTAATAGTCAATATTAACTGGAATTGGTCTGTACTGAACTTGTCATAGAAACACTATTTTTAAATATAATATATCACCTTATGGTCAACCCATTTTCATATTGTGTAATTGTATTGAGATGGTATCCATTTGGAATCATATGTAAACAAATGGAGATCACATTTAAAATTAATGTGGCACTTGTTTAGATAAATCTATACATTATTACACATTGAAAAAATATTAAATATTCTACCCTAATACAAACCTAATACTATTTTTTTTCATAACCCATGTATTATTAATAATAAATCATGTCAAGGAAAACATTGTCATGCATCAAATACAAATAATTATTTTCACATAGAGCAAAGGATCATGATTTCACTATGACACTAGGTGGGAGAACTAAGCATAACTTGGTTTCCATTATAGGGGTGTTAAATACATAGGTATTAGTAAATTATAAAACTAGGGTGCATATGTTAAGATAATCATATTACACTTTTCTAGTTTATTCAAGTTTATATCCCTCACAAGCACGCCTAGTTTTTTATAGTGAAATATTCTAATTTATGGAGTTATATTCATTATCAAGGTTTGTAATTTAACATATGTATCTTATAAAGATAAAATAAAATGAATATATGGTTATAAACACATATTTAATAATAGGTAACTATTAACCATTAAATCCACCATCAACTTTTGATACTAACCTAAATCTAATGAAACTGACCATGTGTAGATAGAAATTAAGCTTATGAATTTTATGAAGCATATAATGTTTTAGTATGTTTTAAAATATTATAACACATTCAAAATCAAATATTTAAACTAAAAATATAAGTACTCATCCCATTTTTTATGTTTATGATATTCATCAAATACCATTTATCAAATCATTGCAATCAATTCCAAGCTTTTATAATTAGATGTATTCTTGATATACATATATTACAATATCAAATATATTACCAAATTTTTATAATATTAGGATTAGTGTTTATTTAATCCATCTAATTTATTGTAAAACATATTGGTGAACCTATACACATATTGAACCATACTTTCAAATTTCATGTTTTTTTATTATGTTTGAAAATCTCATTTTTTATTTTGAAAGAAGATACACTGTCTATGTGAAAATTATAAATGAGATTAAACTAATATTATTTTATATTATTTCCTTTAGATAGAGAACCATTAAATTATTGTAAATTAAAAAAACCCAAGGACAATTTCATTTCTCACATTAAACCTTACTCGCAATAATCCAAATCAAATGAGGGAACAATATCTTCTTTACCTCTAGCTTCATCACCAACAGTAAATCTCAACAAATATCATTTTGGGTTTAATTATATAAATTAAATGGTTTATACAAGATAAGTATTCATAAAACATGTTCAAGGAATTGTTGATATTGTCATGGAATATAATGGAAAGGGATGTTACGGTCTTAATTTTAAAAAAATCTATTAGATCTATAATTGATGTCATAAGTTAATAATACATATACACTATATTATGTATA
This sequence comes from Torreya grandis, assembly GCA_037957365.1. Lineage (NCBI taxonomy): Eukaryota > Viridiplantae > Streptophyta > Pinopsida > Cupressales > Taxaceae > Torreya > Torreya grandis. Next base: position 17,245 of record JARHVA010009615.1, on the reverse strand, counting down.
TCCTCGTTTGATTGACAACGATAAGATTAATTTTCTACTAATGAATCTCACATATAATATATAGGGAATATGAGGATCTCCCGTCCTTCTATCATAAGAATATGTTTTGTCACAAAAATGTTGCAGTAAAATATTTTGGAAAAAGAGAACATCCTAATGTTCATATATAAGAATATGACACCAATACCATCAATAAAACACCATAAAAGCAAGATAGAAAAATTTATAATAACAAAGAGATAATAGAATATTTTTATATAATATATATAGATCTAATAGATGTAATTTTAGAATATATATTACAATAAAAATTGAAGGAAACACACTTTTACAATTTCTATATCATTACCTATAAATATTCACATGGGCTTGCTATGATAAGATGTTAATTGACCTTGAAATTGCATTACATAATATCAAAATTTATCCTGATGCTAATCAAGTGTAATAAAAGATTTGAAATATGCATATAAAATTAGATTTATTAGTAAAATATTAAATATAGACACTACTAGATGGAGGATTTATTAAATACATTGAATATCCTTAGTGGGTTTCTAATATAGTACTTATTTCCAAGCCTAATGTGTATATTTAGTGTTGTAAATATTATTGAGACTTAAATAAGGCCTATCCCAAAAATAACATGACACTACCAAACATTGATATGATTGTCTATTCTATGTTTGGTTATGAGAGGCTATTATTCATGGCTGTTTATGATTATATAACAAAATGAATAATATTATAATGGATTAATAAAACAAATAATTTACTATACCATGGGAAACATGTTTTATGTAATAATGCCCCTTGGAATAAAAATTTTTAGGGTTAATTATTAGTGAGCCATGATCCATATATTTCTTGAATATAAAATAAAATATCATAATACTATGTGGTTGATCTACTTTACAAATAAACAGAATAACATGATCATACTATATGTTTTGAATTTATTTTGAATATTTGCACAAATAAAATGTACACTTAAATCCAAAAAAATGGATATTTTGTATATTCATGGAAATTATTGGAATACATCATATCTAATTAGGGAATTGACATGGATCAAAAATAGTGCAAAGAGATCTTGAGTAATATCCACCAAAAGTATTAATAAAATTATGATCATTACAATGAAAATATAGGTAGTAAGAGGCTTTATGGCCCAATTATTAATAATATGCAACCCTTCATGTTTTTATTGAATCAAAATAATGTATTCCAAAAGGATTCCATATTTTAATGTAATTAAATAATATCTATGTAATCCATTTATCCTCATGCATCCAGAACTAGTTAGACCTTTACTATAATCCTATGGAAAATCAATATTAATGTCTTAATTTTTATACATAAAATTATGAAACTACATGCTCAATAATTAGTCAAAAGTTATCACAAAGTTGTATGCACTAAAATTCATTAGTTCAAATAAATCATTATAAGGATCCTTGTGTAAATGGGTAATATTACTTTAAAAAATTTATCTAAATTTCATATGTCAAAAATACATAAAAATATGTTATTATAGTCTATATACCTACAAGTACATTTATAGACACCATACCATTGAATGATTATTTTCACAAGGATTTTATTCATATAATAATGATGATGATGTTTGGACCATGCACGTTTATGGATCTAAATTTACTATAGATGTTATTTTTTGTTTAGTCTTTTTGACACCTTAGGGCCAACCTATCCCATTTTTTTATAGAATTGATTATTTGTATAGAAATATCAAATTAGAATATGGGGGATTCATACTTGGGTTACAAACCCCACACAAGTTATAGATAACATCACTATGGGTATGCAGGTATTTTCATCTGGTAGTTAATCGTGTCTTAGACATATACCAAATAAATGAATAAAATGTAATCTAATAAAAATTAATGGTATATTAATTATATACATGTTTGATCCTTTTTCAGTACAAAACATATCTCAAAAAAAATTAACATGATTATTAAATGGCTATTATATCTTCCTTTATTCCCATTGATATCAATGATGATTACATAGTTTTTACTATCTGATAGCTAAAACATCCATTAGTATCTATAGTAGAATTAGAGTTTTTTGATGTCCTTGTAGTTAATCAGATTGTAGTTAAATCAAAAGGGTATGGTGATATTTATAAATTTATAAATAGATATTTTATAATATAAAATTCTTCACATAATAAAAAAAACACAAACTACAAATGGAATAAATGTATTATGTTTGAATTGGAGGATATTTATAAGAAATATAGTTTTAAAGATACCTAATTCAGTGCATTAACTATGACAAAGTTAAAAAATTCTTACTACATTTACATGACAATGAATGTTTATATCATTTATTATAAAACCAAGGCTTATAAACTCTTAATAAAAGGGTATTATTTTCCTAAAATTGAACAATAATTGCAAGAAATTAATAATTCATGCCCAAAATATTACACACATAGTAATATAAATGATGTTATGTCAAAAAAATTATAAAATATTTTTTCACATGCTCATAATCCCTTTGGGTCCTCAAATTGATAGAAAAGATAAATATATAACCATAAGAGTGTAAAAATCAATCATTATTATAGATATAATTAAATTTTTTTAAATGTGTAGAATCCATACCATTATCATAAGCTATAGGTGAAGATAAATATAAATTATTTATGGTGAATACCATTTCATGATTTTGACTATCATCGACAATTATCATAGATAATGGACCCTCATTCATATTAAAATGGTTAAAATATTTTGTACTAAATACAAAACTCATCACACATTATCTATGAGATATTATCCACAAGTAAATGTATAATCATAATAAATAATTAAATCACTTGTAAAGATATTAAGCAAATAAATAACTAAGAATTTTGAAGACTAGGACAATAAGGTTATTTACACATGTTGGGAATTTTTAAATATATTAAGCAAGTAAATCACTAAGAATTTTGAAGACTTGGAAAATAAGGTTATTTACACAATTTTTGAAAGTCAACTAATTATTCATACACCAAGGGTAAACCCTACTCTCTTGTTTATAAGCCAAAGCAAATATTAATTTTATAGATAAAGCTATTATTTTAATTTATTTATTTAAAATATACAATTAAAAATAATGAATATCAAGATAAATGATTCCATGAAATAGAAATTTTAGATGAAAATCACATATAAACAATTGAACATCTTAAATTTTACCAAGATCACATCAAGAGAGGATGATTTAAGAAAGTTTGAAATCATGAATTTCTAGTTGGAGACTTAGTATTTAGAATAAAATTAGAAGAACATTAATACAAATAAATATAACAAAGGTATTTTTAAGACTAATTATTTAGGCCCATTTGTGGTTAGATAGAATTCAGTTACATTATCTTATCAATTAAATACATTGGAAAGGAAACCTATCGGGGACACTAAGAATATAATGTATTTGTGATTATATTACACATAATTTTAAATATTTCAAAAATCTAAAAGTGTTCAAACTATTAAAAAATAAAAAATTAGGACTTGAGGATGACATGATTAATTTATTACACTTGTTACATATGATAATTATCGCATGTTTTGTAAATGACATATTATATTCATACACACATGCAATCTATGGTATATGAATGTGATACAGGACATGCATTTCACACATGGATACCTTGATGTTGGAATTTTCTATGACTAGAGGCCATGCTACTATTAGGGTCATAGTATTTTGAAGATTTCATTATTGTAAGTTATAAATGTTTTATTACATTTATACCTTGTTGAGATACCAATATTACTCACATATTCATTTATATTTATAATGTCATATCTTACATAGTGATACATTAATGTGATATTATACTAGGTTGTGACATTGATACATATAGGTTTTGTAGAATATTTCCCTTGTTGTATGATCTATTTATGATGTTACTCTCTTACATGATAGGATAATTTGTTATTTTATATTATATGTGGCCCATTGGCATTCTTTGTAAGATATTTATGTACCTTTAGTGTGGTCATTGGCCTTATTTAATTTAACATACTAGATTTATATTTTTTATTACATATTTAAGTCCCTTGAAAGTGGCCCTTAGTCTTATTTGTCATGACTTATTTATGTCCTTGTTATGTGTCCTTTTGAATTACATCTTACATTCACACTTGAGTCTTATGTGTTTTTTTGGCATTGAGTGGTGATATGATTTATATCATGCACTTCTATTACATACTCTTATCTAATTATTCTTATTCTATGTACTTAATTTATATATATATACATGACACTTACATGAACTACTTTACATATATTACATAAATCCATCGATTAACATATACATTATTATGAGGAGATACTCTCAACATGAATACCTGATATTACATGATTGTATATGTATGCATGCATTTGATCTAATGTTTAATAAATGAAATAATAACACTTACATTAGATAGAAACTAATAGAATAAAAATATAAGTATATATTAGTAAAGTATATAGAAAATATTGAGTTACAATAATGATTAAAACATGCACATTAGTATATTGAAATAAATAAGTAAAAAAGAATACATAGAAGCTAAGATAGTTTTTCACACTTCCCTATTCTGCATATGCATACTATCTATGTTGATGATGTGTAAAATGGAACATATTATAAATATTATAGAATTCATCATTTCATCTTTTTTGTTTGATATATATTTTTATTAGTCATGATTGAATTTTAATCTGGAATTCTCAAAGTTATATTTGACCCTATATGTGTAATATTTTTAATTATTTTGTGATAATTTACTTGCACCAACAGTGACATTTCCTAAATTCTTAGCAATTTATAAATGTGAGCATGCAAAAGTAAAATATCAAACCTTATTTTTTCTCACAAAACCTTGAGACCTCAAATGGTGGGTATCATGATAGATTAATTGAGTTGGACTAAGCTTGGTTAATCAATGTTGATTAACCAAACATTTCACTATGATTCCACTTTTTTGAAGAGGGATAAGAGTCAAATGTTGTTCTCCCACTAATGTCTATGTCTGTATTGGTGAATTTAATATTATATGCTCCTTATACAACATTACCCATGGCACAATCATTAAAAAATAATTTTTACCTTTCAATGCTTTAGATGTATCTATAATGATTCAATGTAAGTAATATTTAATTCTTTATATCTATTGTAATGTAAGAATTCATGCCCAAAATGTGTGTGTATATATATATATATATATATATATATATATATATACATATATATATATATATATGTATGTATATATGTATATATATATGTATATATGTATATATGTATATGTATATGTATATGTATATATATATATATATATATATATGTATATATATATATATGTATATATATATGTATATATCTGTATGTACGTATATATGTATGTATATATATATATGTATGTATGTATGTATGTATGTATGTATGTATGTATATATATATATATATATATATATATATGTATATATATATATATATATCTATGTATATATATATATATATATATATATATATATATATATTTTGGACATGCATTCTTATTTTACAATAGATATAAAGAATTAAATATTACTTACATTGAATCATTATAGATACATCTAAAGCATTGAAAGGTAAAAATTATTTTTTAATGATTGTGCCATGGGTAATGTTGTATAAGGAGCATATAATATTAAATTCACCAATATAGACATAGACATTAGTGGGAGAACAACATTTGACTCTTATTTTATATATATATATATATATATATATATATATATATATATATATATATATATATATATATATATATATATATATATATGTATATATATATATATATATATATATATGTATATGTGTATATATTGATAACTCCAGGATCAAAATAGATTGAACCTTGTCCCCGCTTAGTGCGAGTGCACAAGTATTTTATTAATTTCAAAAAAATCTAGTACATAAGGGTGCCTTTACTCCGTTAACCCTTTCTCAATGCAAACATGATTTATATAGTTTTTACCAATGACCGGTAAAAGAAACTAACCCTATAACCAACTAAATACGGGAAAACAACCCGTAAAGTAAATCTAATTAATAAACATAAAACATAAAAACTACCTAATAATTAAACTAAGTTTATTTATTTTATGGGGGTGTCTTTATAAAAGATGCATGCCCCATTTACAATAGTAAATTATTTTCTACCAAAAAACTAACCTAACGTTAAGACTTTGGAACAAGTCCTAACAAACCCCCCTATGATCCAAAGTCAGGTCTTTGGACACATACCAAGCATTTTTCTAAATTTTTCAAATTTGATTATGTCAAGGGGTTTTGTGAAGATATCAGCTGTTTGATCGGTAGTTGGGCAATATATTGGATCAAGAGTTTTCTTTGCCACCAGCATTCACAGATAATGGTATTTGACATCCATATGTTTTGTTTTGGCATGAAACACTGGATTCTTGGACATCTTGATTGCACTCTGATTATCAATGTATAACTGTGTAGGAGCAAACTGAGAAACCTAAAGATCTTCAAGAATACGATGAATGTATACATTTCTCTAAAAGCATCCCATGCTGCAATATACTCTGATTCTAGTGATGAATTTGCCACTATATCCTATTTCTTACAACACCAAGCAATGGCTGCTGAACCCATATGCATAGTGTATCATGTGGTTGACACTCTGTCATCGACACATCTACCAAAATCTACATCATAGTATCCAACAAGTTTGAAGTTCTTGTTGCGGAGGTATTCAAGGCAATATGATTTTGTTCCCTGAAGGTAACGAAGTACTCATTTTGTTGCATGCCAATGAATTTCTCTAGGCTCATGCATAAACCTAGATAAAATTCCAACTAAAAATGAAATATCGAGCCTGGTAGTCATCAAGTATATCAAACCTCCCACCAATTTTCTATATGTTGTGCCATCAAAAAAGGCACTGCTATCATCCTTAGACAATTTCAAGTTACTTTCCATGGGAGTGAGGGCAGGTTTGCAATCACTCATGCCAAACCTCTCTAATAACTCAGAAATATACTTAGTTTGTGAAATGAAAATACTATGCTCTTTCTGAGTTACCTCTATGCCTAGATAGTAGTGAAGAAGTCCAAGATCTGTCATCTCAAACCCATCTTTTAATTCGTTCTTCACAGACTTGTTATGATTGTCATCATTACCTGTAATAAACAAGTCATCAACATAGACAACTAATATCACCATTTTATTACCCTACACTTGAAAATAGAGAGTATCATCTGATTCACTGTGATGAAAACCAATGGATTTCAAGTATGAATCCATTTTCTCATACCAAGCCCTGGGTTCCTGTTTGAGCCCATACAAAGCTTTTGTCAATTTACACACTTTGTGTTCAGCACCCACCTGTTCAAAACCCTGAGGTTGTTTCATATAGACTTCTTCCTATAAATCACCATTTAAAAAAGCACTTTTAACATCCAACTGATGTACTTTCCAACCATTTTGTGCTGCTAAGGCAAGTACCATATGAATAGTGTGCCATTTGGCAGTTGGTGCAAATGTTTCCTCATAATCAATACCTTCTTGTTGTGCATACCCTTTGGCAACAAGTCATGTCTTATGTTTATCAATGGAGCCATCTGATTTATACTTAGTCCTATAAACCCATTTACATCCGATGGGTTTAACATGTGGAGGAGGATCAACTAAAACCCATGTATTATTGTTAAGTATGGAATCAAACTCACATTTCATTGCCTGTTGCCAAACATGCTCAGTAGATGCCTCCTCAAAAGTGGATGGCTTAGTGGAAGAAGTAGTAACAACCATAGCATAGTTCACCTATTTTCAAGAATTCCTGGCCCCTATTAAACCAACTTCATCTGCTGTCAAGTCAAAAAAAGTACTTTGAGCCCATTTTGGATACTTAGACAAATTATTCAAATCAGGGACTCCAAAATTCTCATTAGGTGTATCATTCGATGGGGGACTTAGAGAATTTTCAACAATTTCCAAGTCATAAACCTATGAACTTGTAGATGAAGGAGAGGAAAGTGAAGGAATTTGAGTCTCATATCATAACTTCGAAGAGTTATCCCCATTATTTAAACCCTTATCTCTTTTTGCATTTTTCCTCTCTAATCTATCAAGTTGAGAATCAATCTCTGCAGTGTTCATAGTCCCAAATTCATCAAATATTACATCTCGACTCACTATGAATTTGCGTGAATCCTATGCAAGCAAATGAAATCCCTTTTTATCTTTAGAATAACGAAGAAAGATGCATTTTCGACTTCGTGGTTCAAACTTAGTTCTATATTTAGGAGGAACCAAAGCAAAACAAAGACATCAAAACACTTTCAAGTGTTTAACTTTGGGTTTAAACCCATACCATGCCTCATATGGAGTTTGTCCCAAAAGTGCAATTGTGGGAGACTTGTTTCTCAAATACACTGCATTACTAACGGCTTCGGCCCAAAACTTATCATCAAGTTGTTTATAGTGCAACATGGCACGTGTTATGCCCTCTAAAGTTCTATTCATTCATTCAGATACTCCATTTTGTTATGGAGTATAAGCATTACTATATTGTCAATTAATTCCATGTTCTCGACAATAGTCTAAAAATTCATTAGAGGTATACTCACCTCCATTATCTGAACGAAGAGTGGCCTAATGTGAACCTGTTTCTTTTTTGACTAAGTGTAACCAATCAACAAACTTAGTGAAAACTTCAGATTTGTTTTTCATAGAGAATACCCAAGTCATCCTAGAAAAGTCATCAATAAACAAGACAAAGTATCTACACCCACCAATGGATGAATTTTTCATGTCACATACATCACTATGAACTAACTGTAAACATCTGTTAGCTCTCCAAGATGATTGTTTAGGAAATTTTTCCTGATTTTGTTTGCTCAAAACACATGACTCACAAAGAATACTATCTTTACAAAAAGTGGGCAACCCATTCACCATACCATATCTCTGTAAATACACTAAAGAGTGGATATTCAAATGTCCATAGCGGAGATGCCATAACCGCTGTGTAGACATATTACTTGTACCTATATCAACAACTGCTACAAGTTCTATATTGAGAGGAAGCACCTTACAATGCAATCTAACCAAGTTACCATCTTCATATCCTGTATACATGGTTTTATAATTATCCTTCACTGAATTGATGTAAATGAGCCCATTTTCAAGCACAATTTGATAACCTTTCTTTCAAATAGTTACCAAAGAAAGTAAGTGTTTCTTCAATGTGGGAACATACCAAACATCCTCCAAGTATTTTATAGACCCATTAGGAACAATAATGTGAATAGAACCAAGTCCTAGTGGTGTATGCATAGACTTATCTGCTAAGGCAACTAGAGAGAGAGAAGCTTCCTTATAAGACCAAAAGAAATCTCTCCTAAATGTCATGTGTTTGGTTGCTCCTGTGTCTAGAAACCATACATCTGTGAGCTCATCTCTAGCCTCATATTCAACATAATCAATGTGCCCCGAAGAAGTAAATGCAAATTCATGGGCTACATTACTAGATTCATCATAGTCATGATCAGCATACTGATCAGAGTTAGTCTTAGTCGCTTTTTGTGGCCTCTGAATTTTATCAAAAGGAATTCTACATTGTGAGGCAATGTGACCAAATTTTCCACATCTATGACACTGAATGTCAGATCTACCTCGACCTCTGCCCCTATATGAATTGTGACCATGTCCTCGATCACT
>JARHVA010009615.1:0-2500 GCA_037957365.1 Torreya grandis | reverse complement strand
CTCTCTCTCTCTCTCTCACTCTCTCTCTCTCTCTCTCTCTCTCTCTCTCTCTCTCATTATGTAGAACCATTGTGTCTTGTTTTATCTTGGCTCAATATTTTAGCATTATAACATTGCTGATATGAATCATGCAACAAAACCTACATTATATAATCTACAATTTCCAAGCTTGTAAATTAAATAGGTAATGGTTTATATATAAATATTAGGGGCATTATGAAGCTAGGTGGATCAGATAAGCCAAAGGATGAGGTCTTGGTATAGAAGTAGTAAGGTGTTGTGGATCTTGATTGCTCATATAAGCCAAAGGATGAGGCCCTGGTATAGAAATGGTAGGTCATTGTGGAGATTGGTTACTCACATAATCAAAAGGATGAGGTCTTAGTATAGAAATGGTAGGGGCATTGTGGATCATGGTTGCTCACATAAGCCAAAAGGATGAGGTCCTAGAATGGTAACGGTAGTATTTGAATGTTGATCTTGGTGGCTCATGCAATCTAAAGGAGGGTTAATGATATAGGTGGAGGATAAGATGACATGAGTAGTGTGGGGATAAAGATCATACGTCAACCAACTTGAATAAGGTACTATCAAATCTAGTGCTTGGCTTTGTTCCCTATATTGGTGATTGTAAGGAGGATATAAATCTATCTCAAAACCCACTTCTTCACCATAGGGGTCTTGAATAAAGTCAATTTGTGTGGTCATTCTATCATAACTTGGATTGTACATGATTTCACCATAAGTGTAATGATACATATCTACATAAATGATGAACACTCAACAAAAATTCTTGGAGTTATACAAATTCTAAAAAATAATGCCCAAAAGATAAATAATTCAAACTTAGTCTAAACTTGGTCAAAAGGATGGAGTTATAATCTCCTAAAAAGTTCTACACCAAAACTTGGTATAAAATAGTCTAACATCAACTTGCTAATGTTAAATATCTCACACAAAAGGTCAAGTGAATGAGCCAAACTACAATTCCAAACTCTAGGTTCAAAGTGTTCCAAACAAGTCTAATATAAGAAAATAAAAGTTGTTACGTATTTTGGCCAAACGTAGCATCAAAATCTAGGCTAAAATTATGCATGTCCTATGACCTTTGGCAAATCAAGCACAAAATTTAGAATTTAAATTAATGGGTATGATTTAATCTAACAAATATGAAAAACTTTATCATAGACTAGGCATTCAAATTTAGACATGAACCTGATCAATTAATATAAGGCATGAAACAATAGACTTTTGGAGATAGTTTATTTATCCCAAATATAGGCACAAATAAATGGTTTTAAAATTTTGGTTAAAGAATTAACCTAAGTTATACAACCCAAAAGAGAAATATCGATGTCTAGGCCTAAATTACACAAGGTATAAATATAAATCAACTAATATTTTGATTTAAACTTGTCAAGATAAATTGAAAAATCAACTTAGGAAACTAGGATTCTTTAAATAAACATTAAACTAGATGAAATTGAATGATATGACAATACTAAACAAAGATCCAAAAGGCACACATGGCTTTGGGTTTCAAATCGGAATCTTGGACACAAGGCAAACAAGTCTATAAAATGATTTAAGCAGTGTAATGATGTTATTATTCTATAAATATATGATTGATGGTTTGTTTCAATACTCTAAGGGCACACAAATTGAAATGGATTGGGCAGTGTAACGTTACCCTTTCAATTAAATAACACACACAACATTTTTGAAAAAAGGTTCAATGCAAAATTTATGGTGTCAAATGGATGGCATAACACCTACTCAAATAATGGAGTGATGTGGACATAAAACTCATTTTGACATGGCATAAATAAACAAATAGTTTTAGAATCAAATACCAAACAAGTAAAGGTATAATGATAACATACAACTAAGTATAATGTCTAAAGCCCTAAAACTGACAAGGTTACATTGTATCACTGAATTTCATCTATATATGTGCTCTTAGGAGGATATTAACTGTTAATCCAAAAATAAAAGAACATGAAGTAGTAGATTTTTTACACCCCCTTCTCCCAATATATTGTATGGTGACATAGAACTTTAGGCTACTCGCCTTACATCAATAATAGTGTTCATGGCAAGTGGAGTTGTTCTTAAACATAAATTTTAAACCGTCTAGATGGTGACAAGTGTGATTAACACTAGATATGCAATCACATCAATTTATTTCATACCATCTAACTTATTAGGGCAAGGGTCTATTCCTTTGAATAGTGATTCCATCTATGTACTTATTAGTGGAATCCCTAGTTAACTAGACTTGACTCGAGTTTTCCCTATGATTAGAGAGGTTAGCCTCTCAAACCCTTTGGAAATTGTAGTATATTTGACCTAATTTATATACCACAACCATGGAGTGGGGTTAAAAAAATGTCAGGATATGAAACCCTAGGTCAAATCTTCCCTAAACAACTAATGAGGAGAGTATAAACTCCCATTCACAAGCCAAGTTGCATAAAATAAACTATTAGATTTAAGACTT
>JARHVA010009614.1:100000-290394 GCA_037957365.1 Torreya grandis | reverse complement strand
ATGCTCAAATAGATATCCATGAGATATATTTTCCATAAAAATGTATAGGGGGTACCCAATTCTATTCATTCTTTCCACTCCCCCTCCTACCCCAATCTGAGTTTCATCAGTGATGGCATATCTCAACTCAACTTCCCCCTTAGATAGCGATGGTTTATAGGGGGAATATCCAAGCTATCTATTAGGCCATCACCATAGACATAGTTAGATAGGGTGATAAATAGACTTTGAATCTATATAGGTTCCCTCACTCTAGTTATACATTAGAGGCCATTGGGGCCTTCTCCTGTCTCAAGGAATAGTTTACATAGAAGCTTCAACATTGCACACCAAGAATAAATCAACTAATCCAATCTATTATATATCAAATAGTTTACAATAGAGATGTACAAATAGGTAGAATATAGGATAATCCTACCATCCCATGCACGTGGGACTAACTTCCCAAATATAGGTGGAAGAAAAGCATAAACCCATCATCCTCATGAATGTGGGATAAACATAACACCTAAGTAAGATAAAGAGTTGGAAAGTAATATCATACACCAAAACTTATAAACCAATTTCACTTAGGTTTATATTTTCATACATGTAAAATCCCTTATAAAAATTTCAACAAAACTAGTATTAAGTAATTATATATTAATTACCAAAATTTTAAATAGTGTTTTAAGTCCAAATATATCTCATTTTTATTTTAATAAAATTAAAACCCCAAATTTTTATTCCCATATAAAATCAATATGAAACATGATAACATATATATCATACCAAGTAAATCATTTATTCATGCACATTAGCTTCAATTACATAACATATTAAACTAGATACTTACACACACACACACACACACACACACACACACACACACACACACACACACACACACACACACACACACACACACACACACACACACACACACACACACCCACACCCTATACATGTAATACAAAGACAATATTTTTTTAAATATTTTATTTAAGTTACTACTACAAAATCAACAAAAAATAATTGGGTCAATATAACTTCATAATACAAAATGCAATTTCCATTTATCCATTAGCTAACTAATAGCTATAGGATTCGACTATTTATAGTTGGTCTTATAACTATTTAAAACACTAAAATATTCTCAAGTACATTGAATTCACCCAAATACAACTGATGAACCCTTTTTAAAAATATTCAAACCATCTAACTAAATTTTTAGTTTAACTTATTTCAAGGCACATATACATTTGTAGTCTAAAAGTTAATAAGTAGAGTGCTTCAAACACATAGTTCTTTTTTAACTTCCTAAAAAACTAGAATTATAGCCAATAAAGTTAGGACTCAAATAAGTAAGAAATATGAACATAATTTATATTTATCTATCTGAGATTTCATTTTTTCCCATGAACAACTTAAACCAAATTCTTATTCTACATATCTAATATTAGAATGAAAATAATATGTACCCCACTATCAAATTTACGTAGTATTTTTATATTTTCAAACCATATAACTAAATGCACAGTTTAAACTTCTTCATAATACCCATACATATATAATGCAAAGACTAAGTAATACAATATAATAAAACATAGATCTGGTTCACTTCTTCCTATGGTAGAGATAAAAATAATATACTTGAAGCTTTAAAAAGTATCATAATCAACACTAAGTCTATTTAATACTATCATAATAAACTAAAAACAAAAACCCTTGTTCAAAACAAAATTATACATAGACATTATATTATATAAATACATAATATTTCCAACTACTATTTATTTAAATAGAGTTTCCTTATATTTGACCCTATGGATGGGTCGAATCCATCCCTAGGGTTATGTACAAATCACACACACACACACACACACACACACACACACACACACACACACACACACACACACACACACACACACACACACACACACACACACACACACACACACACACACACACACACACACACACACACACACACCACACACACACACACACACACACACACACACACACACACCAACACACACACACACACACACACACACACACACACACACACACACACACACACACACACACACACACACACACACACACACACACACACACACACACACACACACACACACACACACACACACACATTTTAAAAAAAAACTAAAACACTTGTAGGTTCAAAATTACTTTAATATATTTCCAAAAATTGATCTGTATCACTGTCATATATAAAAACCCTTAATTTTATTGAATCCCTAACTCAAAACCCTTAAGTTTATTAAAAACCCTAGCTCAAAACCCTAAGATATATTTTCTAAATTTTAAACATGCACACAAAACTACCTCTAAATAGAGGGTTTTATATGTGCTAGGACCTCTAGATGGGTTATACCCATCCTTAGGGTTGACCATGTATAACCCAATACATATTTTCATTTTAAATTTATCAACATAATTCCAAAAAATCTAGTGTATTTAACCAAAAAGGGAAATTTACATTCATACAATGTATTTATAATGGGAAAATTAGAAACATGTTGCAATAGAACCTACCTCTAAAAATGTAGTTCTAGGCAAAATAAAGTCCAAGAATAGTATCTATTCTTCTTGACACCATCCTCTAATCTTTTATATTTTCCACCATAAATTGCTACATAACCCAAAACATTCTTTTATCTCCTTAAATTTCCAAATGCATGCCAAATTTTTGGCATAATCATTATCTCAAAAATATCTATAGTCGAGTTAACTAGATGAAAAACAAATGATCATTCCATGTAACAAACCGAAGTCAATATGTTTCCCATAATGACTCAAAGAGTCTAGAACAAGCATACCAAATAACACTATATTATTAAATATTCCTAGGAAATAATTTCATTAAAATCTACATGATGGTCTTCGACCCACTAAACTTGCCTAGCTATTTCCATGTAAAATAATATCGATGAAATATTTTTGACTAGTTACTTAATAATCATGGCTTAGTTAAAATTTAAACTATGCCTTCGACTATATCTCAAGCAATATGACTTGATTTTATATTAAAAACCTTTAATAGATTTAGTATGGCCCAAGGTTAAAATATTGAATCAATAAGTTCACACCCTTCTAATTATAACAATGTCTTTATCCTATTCAACTATGTCCTAAGGTTAGTTCAAAAACCTCATACATATGACATCTATTTTATAAACATCTTAATTGCTTAATAAAAACACATTAATTACTCTATGTATAATGTTATTATCATGTTCAAACCAAAAATTTATATAATTAAGTGAAACCATGTCAATATAGCAGGATTAGATTTTGGATCAAAGCAAAATCGTGCAAGGACATCAAATCACAAATTATAATTATTATATGCACAAATTGAAACTACGATAAATGTTTAATTATGTAATCATATTTTAGATATTTTAGCAAGGGTCTAAGAAATATGAAAACATGATAATCAAACACAACCAAATGAAAAAAATACATTAGTAACTAAATACATGATACAAGTAGTAATTATCTACTAATTGACACATTAAAAGTAGTCATCTAATCTACATGGTGTGTGCAGGGTTCTCATCTCATTCTCTTCTCCCCCACTTATCTCTATTTCTATCATCCTCTCCATTGATACCCTCCCTCAGTCATAGTCAAGAGGGTGGAATCCATCCTACATCCACCTCATTACAAATGAATAATAATTAGACCATATCATGTAAAAATCATAATAAACTGCTATAATAAAATATATTATATAATCTTGATAAAAATTTATCATAATAGAATACAAACAACTAACTACTAGTTAATTATCATGATCAAAGGTAATAAACACAATCCATAATCAACACACAACTAATCTAGTTAATTAACACATCAAGTAAACCAATCACTAACCATATAAATAATAATAAACATATTAGTAAGTCTAGAGAAAAAATTGAGATGTAACATGATGAATTTATCTAGTATGAAATTATGATTGGATCCATATTCAACCACCTAAAGCCTTCTAGGTTTTTTTCCCTTTCCTCTAATGTGTTTATATTTCATGCACAAGTTATATCTCTTTTTTAAATGATCAAAACTATAGCTTATTCACCCTTGGAGTGATTGTGAGAAAAATGGGTTAGTGGGCACATGGTATTGAGTTTCCCAAAGGACCCCTCTATAAATGGGCACTACATATGTATCCAATACTCTGAAGGGGGATTTAGACTTATGTATATCTCCCTTATGTGTTGGTTTTTATGTGCATGAGGATGAAATATATGATAAATAAGTACATAGAGTGACCTAGGTTGTAACTAAGAAAAAATGGCTCATGGCATGGTCCTTCAGTACTTCAGACCTATGGGATATTGATCCTATGCTTGATATGTAAATATGGATGAATAAAGTATATTATTTCACTTTAATTCCTCATTAAGTGATCTTATTAAGTTATCTTGTGAGATCCTAGTGTTTATCAGGTATTTTCTAGGTGTAGAATGAATGAGGGTTGATATCATATATGATAATCCCTTTTGAAAATATATCATACTAAAACCCTTAGTCCCACCTTTAGGATACATTTAGTTTTCAAAGCAAATGACTTCTGGAAACTAGACACTTAGTTAGAAAAGGGACACCTACATCAATGTAGGTGTCTGGCTAAGATGCAAGTGTCTAGGAAGCTAGAAAATAAGTACAAGTCCAAAACTAGTAGAGAAGGATAATGAATAGGTTTATAACATTTTGTAGAGTGTATAAGGCATGGTCATAAAAATAATAGAGGTTAAGATTTAGTGTCTACACCCATCAAGGACCATAATTAGAACACACAACATAATTTTAATGAGGAAGATAATTGAATAAACTATACTAATTTACCTAGCATTCTCAATGTTGAACCCATTCTCCGCTACAAAAATTTCATTCCCAAATTTTTTGTAACAAAAACCCAAGTAAATTACTATTTTTTTTGTTAATTATTTTAATAATATTTAATTTTTCATTTTGGTCACAAATAAACCAATGTTACAAGATGAAGGTTGAACAGCAAATTAATTAATTAACTATTTTAGTTAACCCACAACATTACTTTCCATAATCACATTACAAAAAATCTCTAAGAGAAAATCAGGATAAAAAGTGATTTTTGAAATTGCCACACCATGTGAGGGTCAATTTTAATATCATTTATTATCCTTATTATAAAATTGGAAAAATTAACACTAAAAGGTAAATATAAGATACCTTAATAAAAGGGTATCTTTTAGTTTTATTTCTTTTGATTTATTTAGTGCAAGAAGACATACTAACATTCTTCATAGTCAATATTCACAAGTAGAAACAATACTAGACCTAGATTATAAGGTAAATTTGATAGGGATAATACCCCATGACTATCAAGGGAGAAGTCCATACTATAGTACTAAATAATCATTTCTCAAATAAAGTGCACTATATAAAGGAAATTTAAATTATTGTATTCATCTCAAAGGTAAAAAACTTCATTTCATACTACAAATAATAGAAGGGTCAAAAACATCAAAATTATTTTATCTAATTATTATGTTAGCCATAAATAATCATATTAAAAGGAGTTTGACCTCATATCATATTCAATAAAAAATATTCAGACCACATAAACTGTGTATATTTTAAAATGTTATCCATACCTCTATGTGCATCTATATTCTCCTAGAATATCTCTCTCTCTCTCTCTCTCTCTCTCTCTCTCTCTCTCTCTCTCTCTCTCTCTCTCTCTCTCTCTCTCTCTCTCTCTCTCTCTCTCTCTCTCTCTCTCTCTCTCTCTCTCTCTCTCTCTCTCTCTCTCTCTCTCTCTCTCACACACACACACACACACACACACACACACACACACACACACACACATTTACACACACATAAAATGGGATATAAAAAAAAAATCTAAACTAATATATTTAAAATAAATAAATTATATTCTGTTCCATAAGATACATATTTTTTTTATAAAGATACAAATAGGGGAGGTTAAATTTGAAAGGAATAAATTATTTAGATTTATAAATGCATATTAAGAGCAACTAATTATCTAGTTACTAATTTTTTTTACAATAAAATTAAAGTAAATAATCTTACCTCTCTTCCACCACTTTTCAAAGCAATATCCAAGCCTCAACACTCCAACAAGAATGGTTTCCACCTCAGTTTGTCAATCTCCTTCCTCTAAAAATCTCTCAAAAATGTATGGTAAACCCAAAAATGAGCTATTGGTGAGAAAAAATATAGAAAATTCTTCCATAAACTTTCACTAAATCTCATTAATGGAGGGAGTACCCTTATTAAGAAAACATCACCAATCCTTACAAACCCATACTTTTGATTATAAATCCCATGTGGGTTTAATTTCATAAGTAAACCCACTCTTACACATTTCTTATATGTTATTAAATTTCCTTAAATGATCACATGGGCTTCTTATATGTGTATTAAGTTTTATTACACATTGAATTCCACACTACAACTAGCTAAAAAATCCCACCCAATCTAGGCTAGAATCCTAGGTCTTATAGGATACCTAACAAGCCTACTAACTAGGGTTCATATCCTTCCTAGAAGGACTATACACCCACTAATAAATTTTATAATTAATTTATTTCTCATTCATTGACCAATTTTCATCTAGGTTTATTAACTTGTTTTAACATCCTTAACATTACAAGGAGATTTCAAAATTTCACATAAAGAGGGAACTATATTCAAATTCTCTCAAACATAATGATCATATGAATCAAACATCACCAATGATCTAAGTTTGAATAGGGAATTTCATTCTAATTTAAAATGAATTATAGACTTTAGTGGTCTTTATAGGCTCATGATAATAGTTTTGACTATCCCTTTGGTATCTATCACTTCACACTCTCCATAACAAGTTTTTGATTTATGTGGTCTTCAAAGTTTTCATCCTCTTGGTGTACTACCTTCCATTTACTACATTTGTATCAATATTTATGCTCCATCCACAATTCATCAACATTTTTGATAGATTCAACTTTCACACTACATTTTTCAAACATTTTTGGAAATGCTAAACCCTTCTCACTATGTAATTTTATTACTCACTCCTCCATGATGCCTTCATTTTATAAGATGATTCGATGCACCCGAATCAAGGGTTGATAAAGTTAAAGTCTAGGAAAATAAAATTAAAATGTATGAACAAAAGAATATTTTACCACCCCCAATCAATAATTTTATGGAGCTTTTCATAGATAGCATACCATTTGCATGCCTAACTCTTTAATATTTATTTAAATGTATGTACCCATAACCTTTTAGGAAGTTAACATGCACCCTTTTTCTATGCCTCTTCACAGTTTTGGATATGTTTTTTATGGGATAGATGTTTAGCATTAACAATGTAGTCCCCACATATTCTTACTACTCTGAAACTGAGTGCATAAGCATCATTTGACAATAACCCAAGTTGGTAGACTTGGCTTATGTGTATACCATCAACATATAAAAGTAATGATCAAGTTTTTTATTAAATAACCTAATTATTTTTTCTCCTTTAGAAAACATGTTTTCATATTTTCCATGAGTGCATTAAAATACTCATATCCTTCATAACATGGTCATAACACACGTTTTACTTTACTAAAATGGTATACCCTTTTCATCTTGGGTGCTAATTAGGGAACCCATATCTTTTTACCTTGTGTATACACAATATTTTCAACTTTTATCAAATACTAATTCTTTCTATCTTGAAATAGCCCATAAAGACTCAATATCTCTCAGTACACACCCTAAGGGGTGTAATAGGAAAGGGGTGGGTAGACCTTTAGTGATTCATAGGATTGTTCTCCCTTATTGGCACTTATTACCAATCCATCTTACACCTAAAGCCATTCCCTAAGCTATTAATCCTATTATTCATAATCCTCTAGTCTTTTCCCACTTTTCATACCTCTTCACCTCACCTTAATCCCATTTTTACAGTATACTATACTAGGTTGATTTGGTGAACCCTGTACTATTTTGGGTAAAATTCATTTAGGATCTAGGTCGACTCTTGGCTGACCTAACCCATGACCTAGTGAATTTTTTTCCATAGCTGTACTAGGTCAATTGGGTCAACCCTATTGGATAAAACATTCTAAAGGGTTTAGTGTTAAATCCACATATATACATACAATATAATTTCATCATTATTTAGATAATGAACAAAAGTTATTATTTGCTTACGCTTCTTTACAATCTGCTCTTCCTTCATTATACTTGAGGAGTCTTAGCTTAGGGTTTCTACTTGGAGAATTTATTCTTGTGGAGAATTTTTGGATAATTTGGCTTTTCTTAGTGATCCTTACAAGCCACAATAACATCTTATAAAGCCCTTTCTGACAAGGGAGATATTGTGTCTTAATGGGTTCATCTTTTAGGTAAGTATTCTCTAACTCTACTCCTCTCTTTAGTAGATAGAAGTAGCATAAGTATTGGCTTTGAATAATATTACTCTTCTTCTTCATGTATTATGGTCTTATTCATACATAACTTAATTGAGATTATCCTATGCATGTTTGTTTTTTTGTTTAATAACCCCCATATTGTGCCACAAGCTTTGGTGAGCACTAGATTATATTTATTTACTTTAATTATTATTAGTTTAGTGAGATATGAAAACATAGGACCTAGATAGTGTTATTACATGATTGTACTTGAATAGAATCTTTGGAACCCTCCCTAGCATTGTGTATTATGATAAGAGATCCCCTAATTAGGTCTAGAGGATCCCCATATTGGTCATGTTCCCAATTATCTAATGTATCCCCAATTGAAAGTGTAAGTATGATCTATCTTCTCTGAGTTAGGATTGATTTATATATATGATACATTTTTGATTTCATATATTCTGGTGAACGTAAAATGAATCTAACTTATGTAGGTTTTATATCATATTTTTAATTATTTTATCATTTTATATATTATTTTTAAATATTTTTGATACTAGATTGATATTGATAATATAGTTTTTAAATTTTGTGTGTAGGTTTAAAACACAGTCGCATCAATATGACTCTATTTTATTTATGTAATTATTCATTAGGTATAAGATACTAGGTTGACATAGTCGACACATAACACTTTCAGACTTTCAAATAGGCTATTAGGTTGACCTTGTCAATAAATTACACTTCCAAACCTCCATAAAACATACTACGTCTACACTAGTGGCATAGTATTCTTTATATGTTTTGGCACACATGTGACTGTATAACTAGGTCAACCTAGTTGACACAATTTGTAGAATTTGTAAGTAAAAATCAAGGCACTTCAATAGTAATTTGACTTTCCTCTGCATCCTCTAACCCACCAAGGTTACTTTATCTCCTTCTTTGTCATTTCCTTTATTAATTATAGTTCTATTTTTCATAGTTTACAATCTTTAAAATTGCTCTTATACAACAAAATAGGTCTACTCTATCGACCTAGTTCTATATTTTGTCTTCTATATAGAAGACTAGGTCAACATAGTTGATGTAGTTCTTTAATAGATCCATGCTTCAATAGTATAATAATGATACTATTGACTCTATTATGTCATATCTACATATATTATCATTCGATCTAACACTGTACTATGTTTCAAAGTTAGAATTAACACTTATATGCTAATAATTATCTCATACTTTCACTTTTAGTTGTTTGCATGCTAGAATAGATTGCATATCATAATCAGGTGTTTTTTCAATATACCATTTACTTTCACTATTTTATCTATTTTTTTGCACACACTATCAAATCACATAATATTAAAATGCATTTAAACAATTGTCTACCAAAGGCCTACCTACTTGGATTTCATCACCAAGTGGGAAACACTTGACACCCTTATCATTGTGGTGTGCGAAGTGAGGGGATATGCCTCAATACCAAGCCATTATCATTGAAAATATAGATCGCTTTCAACCTAAACATCCTAAAACCATCCATATATTGATTTTTAGTTCCTCACTTACAACCAACTTCTTATCACACTTAAAATCATACTCTAATAATCTAACAACATTCAGGATGACCACTTCATATTTATTTTCCAATTTGACTACTTCCTCTTTGATCAATTATATATTGTATTGTAAAAACTTGTATTGGCCAGCATTGGTAGAAGGTTTTATGATGTGTGCCTCAATTGGATCATCCTCATTGACCAAATTTATTATGTTTTATTTCACTTCTTTCTTTCAAAAGAACTCAAAATTTTTTCCTTTTTTCAGTACACAATCATTCTAATCGACACAGTCTCTTATAGAATTTCTATTTTCCCTTTCGGCAATACTAAGTCAACCCTGTCAACACATTACTCTTTTCTACTTCTTAAGATATAGAACTATGTCGATCTTATTGGCTCTACATATTTTTCTACCTATTTTAAGCCTAGGTTATATAACTAAGTCAACCTAGTCAACCCTATATACCTATTTTCAAAATTTTTAGTCCCTATTTTCTACACTAGGTCAATGTAGTCAACTCTATAATCTTACTGCTTTCCCTATTTATTTGACTTAGTTCTCTATTTATCTTAGCATGTTGTTCATTTTTTTCAAATCATCATGAGGTCACCTATAAGAATATTTTTCGACAACTTGAATCCATTTAGATACTATATGGGATGTTCATTTATCGCTCTCTTTTCCTCCCAAGAGAACCATCACTCTTAGGTCACCTCTTCCCCTCCTTCATCCATGACTTGTAAAATGGTACAAATCACACCTCAAGATGAAATTGATGGTTCTAACCATTTTATACCTATCAATATAATTTTCATCTTCAAAACCTTCAAGCTAATGTGGGATCAATTGACACAAGTTTAATTAATAATCCTACTAATCATCCATATAATAATAACCCTCTCCATAATACCAATTCAGGGAGTGGTCCTACAAACACTAACCCACCTATTGATGCAACTCAAGTTATTACACAAGTCATACATCAAATGAACATAATGCAGACTTAGACTTATAACACCTCTCAAATGATGGAACTCCAACATCATTTGATTAATATGGCTAATTAACCTCCAACTATCCATCCTCAACCTAATCCCAATTATATTCCTCCACTTCTTAGAGATGCCTCAGATAAATTTATTCCTTAATCCATAATGAATAACAAGATGCTTCAAACTATTCAAAACGAGCCTTTAGCTCTCTTCATTGTGTCCATTGATATTGGTAACATATCTCCAACTATCAAGTATGATGGAAATAAAGACCCTACCTCATTTTTCAAAGCCTTTGGTAACCTTTACAAAGAGTGGATTCAAACTAATACCTTTACCAAAACTAAACTCTTAGTTAAAACCTTCATCGATGATGTATTATAATGGAATAACCAACTTCTTAAAAATTAAATTTGGAAACTTGAAGATTTGGTCAATCCTTTAGTTAAAGAGTTTCAACATAATGATCTTCCTAAAAATTATCTTAGACACTTCATCAATGATAAGTAATCTCCCACTGAATCAACTCATGACTTAATCAAAAGATGGAAATAATTGGCACATAAAGATGACCATAATATGACTAATGATAACTTTTTAAAACTCTTTATAACTTCCTTGAACCCTTATCTTCATTATAAGGTTTGAAATTTTACCCCCCAAACACTTAATGAAGCTCTTGACTAGGCTAAACGTCAATACTTTCTCATGAAGCAATTCAAACCTAATCCCAAACTTCATAAAGTATATTTTCAAACATATCTAATAATATCACCAATAATAATCAATAAACCAAACCCAAAGTTACCAAATTCAACATTCCTTCATCTTCTCACACACCACTCTCGGTGTATCAAATGAAACAATTTTTACCACCCTCTAAACCTTTCACTTATCTTAACAATCCCCCTAAATGGTATGACCCTAATCAATTTTTTTGGTTCCATGCTGACATTGGTCACTCCCATGAATTTTGTAGAGGCTCACTAGATTTTTTGTCTCCTATATTCTTGGAGATTCATTTAATCATGAAGCCATGATTAATTTTCATCATCAAGAGTACACTGCTACTTCTAAAAAATGACAAGCTTCTAAAGCTTTTACCTCAAAGAACCAAAAATAGTTTTCCACTACTAATAATCAACAAACTGCCAAGGATGTTTATGTTATTGATGCTGATTATGATCAAGATTAAAATAACTATCAATATGATAACATTTTTAAAGTCAATTATTATCATAAGATGTCCCATAAATATTTTATTACCAAACCTAAGAAGCCATAATTAGAAGAAAAAATTATCAAAGATGCTACCACCACTAATCTCACTTGAGAATATCCTAAGGAATAACTTCCTCCTAAACTCCCAACCACTTTTATTCCTTCAAAATATACCTTACCCCCTAAAAATCATTTTGGTTCTTCTTCTAAATCTCATTGGAGCTTTCTTCAAGAACTTAATTCTATGCCTTGCAAGATTCCACTTATAATGTTAGTTCATACTTCCCCTTATCATCTCAAGTTTCGTATGAAATAATTGAAAGAAATTGAAGATCCATCTTCTATAGAGGAAGAACTACCTTTTATTTAACTTCAACCTACCAACGTGCATGCCTTTGAGATTGTGTGTCCTTTCAAACCTTCTATTGAGTTTCTTGAAGAAGACATGATCAATGATGAAATTCTTTTTCATGTCGATGATCCACCACTTTTTACTGAAATAGCCATTAATACTAGCCTCATTCATAAAGTTATAGTTGATGAAGTCTCTGGTATTAATGTGACATATTTTTGGCTTATCCAACAACTTGGGTATAACAAGGATCATCTCAAGTAAACCCATCTCACGTATTATGGATTTGATAAGATAAATCAAAAGACACTTGGTTGTATTTGGCTTCCCCTAACCATTAGACTTAAGACCATTCAAACTAGGCTTATGGTCCTTGATTTACCCTTATCTTATAACATACTCCTTGGTCACCCTTGAAATCATTGAATGAGGGCCACTGCTTCTTCTATTAGCCGATGCATTAAATTATTATATAATAGAAAATGTTATAAGCATAAGGCTGATCCCAAACCTTGGAGTATTCAACTTCCTAATCCTAAATCTTAATATCATATTCCTACCATTCCTAAGATTAATATTGCTCCTTTACTCGATTTGATCAATATCAATCCTTATTTACAAGTTAATCTTACTTGTTCAGATAATGATGAACCTAATGAATTATAACATACTTGAAATATTACCAAGCTACCTTCCTACATTTTGGAGTGGCTTCCTCCTTTATTAACTCAAAACTATACTATTCCTCTCAATGATGAGATTATTGACTTTCTACTTCCATGTAATTTTCAAGAGCCTTCTTTACCCAAAGATGTTTTCATTTGCAATTACTTTTGAGTAGATAAATTATTTCAAGATCCTCTCATCATGTCTTCACATATATTTTGTAATATTGGGATTTCACCTTCTGAAACTCCCCTTGAATCTCAAGCATGTATAATTTCTCTAATATATGATCATAATTATATTATGGACCAAGATCAATCTTGAGACTTGGATGTCCAACATTATTATAGAACCTTATCTAAAATTCATGCTTTTAATCAATATGCTCATACCATTTCTGTAGATCATGAATTAGATCTAAAGATCTTGTTCCTCCTACCAATTCTCTACTTCTTGATACTCCTTATGTGGTATAAAAAATCATACATTCCAAACCTTTGTACATTATTGCATCCTATCTACCACCTAAGGATCCTATCTTTGCATTCGATCTTTCCCCTATCATAAAAACTAATGACACACGAATCCCTTCTAATCCATCTACTTATACTCCCAAGATTATACTAGTTTTTAAGGCAACCAATGTCTATCAAATGAATTATACATATGATAACCATGGTAATCAAATTATATATCTTGAAGTATATGTTGAGTGTTATGGTCTTCTTCCCATTTCACCTAGTGATGAAGCCATTCTTGAAATACTTCATGCCTGAGAACCTGAACTTACTCAACAACATCATAAACTTGGGAATTTCAACACCAAAACCCATTATTTCAACAACTTCATCTCTATCATCTATACTATAAATAATCCAATTTATTATTTACCTAATGCACTATACCATTAAAAAAATGGAAAATACATGCTTATCGAAGAAACTACTTGCATTGAATATGGTACTCTATGATGCCCTCGACCAATTATGGTTTCTCACAAACTCTCACCTACTAAATATGATAAATTTATCTTATTTTTTGATAAATATAAAAATATATTTGTTTGGTCATATGAATAAATTCTTGGTATTGACCCTAGCATTGTGGTGCATAACATCATTACTTATCTTGATGTCAAGATTGTGCATCAAAAATAAAGGAATTTTCCACCCAAAGTTTCCACCTTATGTCACAAGGAAATAGTCAAAATTCTCCATGCTAAATTTATAAAACCAATGGATTATTCTAAATGGGTTTCTAACATAGTTCTCAGTTTATAAAATTTCATTATGGTCATTTTCATCTACATTAATTTCCATAATCTTAATCTTGTTTTTCCCAAGGGCAATTTCCCTTTACCTTCAATAGATGCCATTGTTGATTTCACAGTTGGTTATGAAATGTTATATCTTATGGATGGATTCTCAAGTTATAATAAAATTCAAATTTCCCTTGAGGACCAACATAAGACCACTTTTACCATGGAATGGGGCACTTATTGATATGCCAAAATGCCCTTCAACCTCAAAAATGTTGTAGCCACTTATCAATGAGAAATGATTCACATCTTTCATGATCTTCTCCATAAAATTGTTGAGACCTATGTGGATGACCTCATTTCTAAATCAAAAATTTTTAAGACTCATGATCCAAAACTTAGAATTTTTGGTTGATAAATATTTCAAGAACAAATAAATAACATAGTAACAATGAATTCTCTGAGAAGAGATGTATTATTACTCAAGATCGCAACATAACTATATGCTTATCTCTGGTAAGAGATGTCTACTTTTACATTTTAGGTTACATATTTATTTATAGATATTTTTAAATCATGGGGAGGATGTGTAAGGTCACAAATATCGAGGGATATTAAGTGGTTTGACTTCCATGCTTTAAAACAATATAGAATTTGAGGAATTACTATTTTTAGAAACTTACTATTTTTAGACTGCACTACTAAAATTGAAATTTGGTGCACTTCATCAAATGGATCTAAATTACATACCATAGCATTCTCTTCATTATTATCTTTCCAATGGTTCAAACGGAAAGTCAATTGGAGCTACGGTGTAAAACTTACAGATCCCAAAGGTTTTGTCATCAATTGGGGTGGAACTGTCACCCGAATTGTCACCTAAATTGCTGCCTAGATCAACTCATCTCTCTGACCTTGATATCATATTTGACCATATCCTCAAATACCAAGTTATACTAAATCCTTATTAATGTGTCTTTAGTTTCATATCTAAAAAAATGTTAGGATTCCTAGTCTCTCTCCATGGAATCAATGTTGACCCAACTAAGATTAGTGCTATCATCAACATGTCCACTCCTCATTCCATTCTGGACACCCACACTTACCTATTAAAATTTAGGGAAATTAGATGATTCATCCCCAAAATGGCTTACCAAATCCACTCCATCAATTCTCTTCTAAATAAAGGTAATGACTTAGAATGGATGAATCCTTGTCATAAAGCTTTTGATAATATTAAAGAATAATTATTTCACCTACCTACACTTTATCCTCCTTCCAATGATTAACCCTTGATTCTATATAATTCTTCCACAAACATATTGGTTGGGGAAATTCTCACCCAATAAGATGATACTAAAAGAGAGTATGTCATTTATTACATTAGCTAAGGCCTCATTGATTATGAGAAACATTATACGAAATTTGAACATGATCACCTCTCCATCTATTTTGTAGTTAAAAAACTTTGACATTACATGCTTTATCAGACCACTTATGTCATCATTCATTTTTCCCCCCTTCATCACTTCTTATCTAAAGCCTTTCTTCTTAGAGATATAATTGTTAAATGGATGGTCCTCCTTATGGAATGTGATCTCTACATTGTTACTCAAAAAGTTGTCAAGGGATAAATCATAGCTGATCAATCTTCCATAGCTCCTATCCTAACTACCAATCACCTTAAATATAGTCTTCTAGATGATAATATTCTCTATATTGAAGGTCTTAATCAAGATATTTCACTTAAATATTACTTCCATAACTTCATTGTTGATCTTGAAATAAGTAATCTTGATGAATATGCTATCCTCCTCGATACTACTAAACCAAAATTAGTTATCAAAGAAATTCTTGAAATTAATGTCAACTTACATGAGGATAATTAGACCCTTCACTTTGATGGTAGTAAATGACTTTAAGGAGTTGGGTAAGGTTTCATTCTTACAAGCCCTCATGGAAAAATCATTCTTTTATATTTCCACTTAACATTTGATGTAACTAACAATATGGCATAATACAAAGATCTAATCTTAGGAATGAGAGATGATCTTGATTTATACATCCAATACCTACATTCTTTAGGTGTTTTTTAGCTCATTTTCCACCAAGTCATTGGTGATTACCAATGCAAAATTGAAAATCTCATTACTTATCACTAATTTGCAACCACTCTTGCTAAAGATTTGAAAATCTCATTACTTATCATCAAATTGCAACCACTCTTACTGAATATTTCATTTCTTTTATTATTGAACCTATCCTTCAAGATCAAAATTCCATTTTTGATTACCTTACTTCTTCACCATATCTTTTTCATCCCCATCAAGTTACTTCAAATCCCACTTTCTCATCCAAATTAAAAAATATATGTCTTCTATTCAACCATAATATTTGCTTATCTAAAAAATCAAAGCTATCACCATTCAACAAATCCTATGTTATAAAGACATCATTCAATTCTTGGAACACCAAACTTATCCTCCTAACTTAGATTCCCATGAAAAGACTCATATTCATAAACAAGCTTTTAAGTAAGTATTCTGATATAACATCCTTTATTATCATAATGTTGAAGGTACCAAGCTCTATTATGTTATGCAAGATGAGGTTCCTACTCTTATTGAATAAATACATGGGGGCATTTGTGGTGGTCTTTCTAGCATACATGCTACATCATGCAAATGCCTATGTATGGGATATTTTTGGCCCACTCTTGAAAATGATACAATCAAATTCACTAAAAAGTGTACTCCTTTCTAGCTTCATGATGATTTAATTCATTCACCTCTAGTTGAGTTTCAAACCATTGAATCTCCTTAGCCATTGTCCATGTAGGGATTAGATCTCATCAATAAATTACCTCGTTCTCAAGATGGGAATGCCTTTATCATCGCCACTACTAACTATTTTACCAAATGGATCAAAGCTATTCCCCTTATTAATTCCATTAGTAAAACCATCTCCAAATTCATTCTTAATTAAATCATTTTTTATTTTAGTGTTCCCCATACTATTATTTTTAACAATGGTGGTAATTTCAAAAACAAGAATGTCAAACAACTTTGTACTAAATTTAAGATAAATAATAGATTTTCCACACCTTATCATCTAAAATGTAATGGTCAAGCTGAGGCCACAAAAAAAATTCTCCAAAAGACAATTCTTGAAACCCATACGGATTGGCATCTTCATCTTTATCCTTCTCTTTGGGCCTATTAGACTATCACACATACTTCCATTAGGGCAATGCCATTCTCTCTAGTTTATGGTTCTGAGTCAGTCCTTCCATTAAAAGTTGAGATTCCCTCTTTCTATATATCTCTTCATGGTATCATACCTAATGAATAATTATGTGAAGCTCACCTTCATGCTCTTGATATCCTTGATGAACGTCCTCTTTATGCTTTGCAACACAATCACCAATAGAAGGCTCATATTTCCAAAAAACATAATAAATGTGTCAAAATATGCACATTTAATATTAGTGATCATATCCTTAAATTAGACTACACCCATGACAAAGAAGGTAAATATGCCAAAAAATGATAGGGTCCCTATTTAGTCAAAGATATTCTTAGTCCAAGCACCTATCACCTTCAAAACAATGAATGCCTTTTTTTCAAAGAGCCCACCAATGAAAAATTCTTCATGTTTTCTATATGCTATCTATCTAACACTTTTTGTAGGATACTTACATGGGTCTCACCCTCTACACCAGTTCTCTCTTTTTCACAAACCTTAGTCCTCCCTTTTTGGTCTTTTGTGTTTCCTCTTTTTCTCATGAGTTTCATTGTAAAACTATGGATATGACCTAGTCTTCCTCATGATGTACTATAGTCTCTTTGTTTTCATACTTTTTACATGCTTTTTTGTACCCCTAGGGTTTCTAGTTTGTGAGTTTCAGTGTAAGACCATGGATAGGACCTAGCCTTCCTCAAAAAATTCCATCTTTTTTTATCCCATTTTATTTTTCCATGCTTTATGGTACCCTCGTGGGTTTCTCTTTTATGAGTTTTAGTGTAAGACCATCGATAGGATCTAGCCTTCCTCATAAAATTACCATATTATCATACCTTTTCTAGAATGTGTCCTTAATCTTTGTTCTCAACTTTAGATTTTGCTTCTTTTGATAGATGAAATTTTCATAATAGTCTATATTATCAAGTTTTACTTCCTTTCCCTCATTATTATGATAAGGAATCACACTTTTCTATCATTGTATCCTATTTTTCACCCTTTGTCACAATTTTTATGATTTGAAGTAATTCAAATTGTTTTTATGTTTCATTCCTCTTGATTTCCTTTCATTTCCCTCCATATTGGATAAACCAAGGTTGAAGTCAATATAACACTTTTATTTCACCTAGATTTATGAGACTCTTAGATACCATGCTCTCTAAAGTTATCTGTCTTAGTAACCAAGTCCCTAGTACTCAACTGAAAGTCATATTTATCACCCATGTTTAGTTTTCCAAATTTGTATGGAGGAGAAACAAAAAAGCCATCAAGAAAGTTAAAATCCAAATAATTTTAAATAAAAGACACTAATATAAGGCAAAATACAAATCTCAAAAGTCAAAATCATACAAAAAGATGTGATTATAAGCACATCTCCTATCTCTAATCGAATCTCAAACTCCATAGTTAGCCTCAAAATAGAGCTGAGGTCCATTAGGGTGTGGTAGGAAAGTATATTGGAATAGGATAATTAAAAAAAATCTATGGTGCTACCTACATTCTCACATAAGTACCCAATATTCATAGTAGATCAATGACTCTATAAGGGTTCCTGAGGAATGAGGAACATGTTTTGGGAAGGTAGGTCTATTTCAATTTTCATGCATATATATTTCATGGGATGATTTATATACTTCATTTTTTGACCTAAAACTTGTGTATCTAAGAGAAGTGCTTCAGCATCCTTAAGGTTGATAGTCCTCTTGTTTTGAAAAAAATAATTTGAGTGTCTTGAATTTGATAAAGAGTTCTTCTACCTTGATCTTTCCTTCATTCTCTCCTCCACCCATTTCATTTCCCCCTTTGACTAGCATGTGTGATTATAAATCTATTTTCCCTCTTCTATACTTCCTTCTTCACATCTTAAAAAAGTGTTAGCATTAATTTATTTTAGTTTTATCTATCTTTAGATCAAAACAATATGTTTGAGGAACTATGGATTAATTTCGTTGCACCATGAATCTACATTTATAGACTTGATTTGTTTTCTTTTTACCATTTGTCATTATTGTACCACCCCTTTTTAAGGATGCCTGAGTTTATTTCTACTTTCATGTAATTTTTACATTATTGAGTGAGGTTGGTTTGTTACTTCTTACTCACTAATGTTGTTTTCCATTTTTATGCATCTTTTTCTCATTGATGATTGAGTAAGGATTGTTACTGCTCACTCATCAATGTTGTTTTACCATGTTTTGCTTATCCATATTTATTTAAGGACTATTACTATTTTTACATTGATGTTTGATTACCATCCTTTTTAACATGTATCCTTGGTTTGACTTTGTGATTTTTCTTTTCTTACTTAAGGTTTACTTGTTTGAGTTTTTCATCTTTAGTAGCCTTGGATTTTTGGTTACTTGATTTACTCTAAATTTTGATTTGGTCATTTAGTCTAACATTGCACTTGCCACCCCATCTTGCCAAATTCATAAGTAAGTCCCATACACATAGCACCAGTTATCTTGGATTTCCTATTTTTTTTTGTTTTTTATCTTTAGTTTTGTATTCTTGGGTTTGTTGAAAGCAGTCTATGCACCCTCCATAATCAAAACTAGAAACACAATAGACAACCATCCAACAACAAAGGCAAGTCAAGCTATGCATCACATTTAATTTTTAGTTATTTACCTTTCCATCATTTAATTTTAGTTATTTTTTCTTTAAAATACTTCAAACTATTTTTTTAGCCTTAGAGTTGTGTGTTACTATGTTCTTTATCGAAGCACCATCCCTTATTTCACCTGAGTGACACATGTTGAACTTAGAGTGGGGCATATGTATACATATGCTTTTCAAAATTTATCAAATAATGATGTTTTATATCTTAAAAGAACCCATTGAGACTCAATCTCTCTAAGTATATGCCCTAAAGGGTACATTGGGAAAGGGATGGGTAGACCATTGGTGATTTATAGGATTGTTGTTCCTTATTACCACTTACTACCAATCCAACCAACTCGTAAAACCATTCCCTAGGCTATTACTCCTCTTTTACATACTCTTCTAGTCTTTTCTCACTTTCCATCCCTCTTTTCCTCACCTTAAACCCCTTTTTATAGTCGGCTATACTAGGTCATCTAGGTCGACCTTGTACTATTTTGGGTAAAATTCATTTAGCGTCTAGTTCAGATCTTGGCCAACCTAGCTTATGAGCTAGTGAATTTTTATCCATAATTTTACTAATTTGACTAGGTCAACCCTATCGACCAAAATTTTTAGAAGGTATTAGGGTTAAATATTCCTATATATAAGAGATAATTTCATCATTATTTAGACAATAAACAAGATTTATTATTTTCTTGCACTTATTTACAATATAGTCTTACACCATTCTACTTGAGGAGTCTTAGCTTAGGGTTTCTACTTGGATAATCTAGTCTTGTGGAGAAGTCTTGGATGCTTTGGACTTTCTTAGTGATCCTTACAAACCACAACAACCTCTTTCAAAGCCCCTTTGGCCAAGGGAGAGATTGAGTTTTCATGGGTTCATCTTTCAAGAAAGTATTCTCTAACTTTGCTCCTCTCTTTAGTATATAAAAGTAGCATAATTATTGGCTTCAAATAATATTACTCTTCTTCTTCTTCATGTATTAAGGTATTACTAATGCATAGATTAACTGATATTCTACTATACATGTTTGTTTATTTACTAACCCCCATATTGTGCCACAAGATTTGGCGAGCACTAGATTAGATTTCTTTAATTTACTTATTATTAGTTTAGTAAGCTATGAAAACATAGGACATAGCTAGGGTTATTATGTGATTATTATTGACTAGAGGATTTGGAACCCTCCCTAGCATTGTGTATTGTGATAAGAGATTCCCTAATTGGGTCTAGTAGATACCCATATCGGTCATGTTCCCAATTATGTAATGTATCCCAAATTAAAAGTGTAAGTATGATCTATCTTCTCTGAGTTAGGATTGATTTATTGACATCATGCATTTCTGATTGCATACACCTTGCACTCAACTAGTCTTATCATTGGTGATCCTTTATTTTTTTATGCAGTATAAATTATTGATTTTTAGTTGATGAAATTATAATTTTTCTAAGTTACTTCATATGAATATTACACCCATCAGTCACAAGAAACACTTATAATATCAAAGATATAATTTGAATCTCCCTAATATAGAATTCCTTTATTATACGTGTCAAGGTACTTGGTACCTTATGTAGTGATAGTGTATTTGTGTTATGATTCGTCATCTATATCCATACTTTCAACATATGTTGGTCCACATAAGTATCAAGTGGAATGAATACACATTTATCCCCATTCTTAAAGTTAACGTAGATATTTTTTAAGAGAATATCTACATTTTTTACATAACACCATCTTAGACAAGTAATTATAATTAATTAACAATTTCAACTTTATAACTTAATAATTAGCTACAAAATTTAAAAACACACATTCTAAGATATTCCCAATGGCTGTGCATGGGTGTTTTTTTCCATAAACAAAATGTTAGGGGGGGGCTCAATGAAGGGATTATGATCTTATGCTAGGATTATTTCATGATAATGTTGAACTCAACTCCTATGTTGAAAATAATATTACACACTGACCATTCATATATTATTACATCAATTAGTAACTGATGATTGTATCTAATATTTTGGTAATTTTTGACTTCATTCTCTTGTACTAAGCATATAATAGGTACCTTTATAGTTTCCATCACTTATTTTTAAAAGCATTTATTTATTATGAGACACATTATTTTTAAGCATAAAAGGGTTTTTATCTTAGTAAGGTCATTCTTTTCCTCTATTTCCTAAGTTTTTTAATGGAATGTTTCCATTCCCTTTGCCTACATATCTTGAAAATATTAAAGCTTTCTCTATAGGTTTTGAATAAAATAGATGACCTCATAAAATATCTCCTTCTAGTACAACTCATCAAGTTAAGTGGTGGAGATATATGTGTGATTTACCTTCTATTACATCCTAATTTCATACCTCAGATGAAATTACTTAGTCATTGCTACTTTAGGGTGGGTAGTGGCTCCACTACACATTATAATATTAAAATTTGACATCTATTACGTCATTAGGTGTATGATGGTGATCATACCCATAAATTTTCTTGACATATCTCTTTGTGTTATATTCTCATATAGGTTTGGACGTTCTTCTAGTCAGTAATCATTATGATGATACCTGTAAGTAGGAAACTTCAAGAATTCCCTTTGATAATGGTCTAAAGAAGCAAATTTTTAATAATTAAATGATGAAAATATTACATCCCATACCTACCATATATTCCATGCTAAGGGAACTATCTACCATAATATCCTTATATTTATTCTAAAGTCTAGCCATTGCTTGATGCATATGCTAATTACATGCATCATGAATTTTAACTATTACCTCGAAGCCCTTGGTGTAGTGGGTGGAGGATTCACATATATTAAATGAACTTGGTCTATGTTTATATTTTCAATAATGGTCATGTGTGCATATCATTATTTTCATGAAAAATCTCATAATACTTAAGTAACACACATACATAATGACGTAAATAATTATTTTATTGTGTCAATCAATTTTTAAGTCAGTGCACCATAAGCCACTATGAATATCATGCACACTTTTAAAGTTTATCTTATATAGTTGTGAGGACAATAACATAATAAGTACTTCCATAAATTTACTAATTCCTATATCCATATGTCTAATATCCTAAACCCTTAGTGTTGCTCCAAGCACCTTATACGAGTATGTGAAGGTCTTAATTGGAAAGGAACACCTAAAGGGTAGTGGTAATCCCACTAAAACCCATTATAAATATTGAATTAGATGAATCTCATATGAAATATTTGATCTTAAGGTATTAAAGATAACATCATAAGAATAGACTCTCTCACTCAATTCTTATTAGATTTCCTTTAGATAAAAACTAATTTGTTATCCAAATCACATGATATCAAATTATTTCAAAAATGCATATTTCAATTGGCCATAATATAAAATATACTAATGAGAGTCATGTTAAATTTAAAAGTCACCCCTTTAGTAGGTTTTGATCTCAAAGGGACCCCATAAATAGTCATTTACTTGAACATTTATTGAGTTCCCAAACAATACGTCTACACATAGATAATTCCCATCTACTCCCATAGTTGATAATCATCTCAGGGCCACACATCAATTAAGTGTTGATCCACATTCATAGGTAGTTATTAAGGTGTGTCCCATGCAAAGTTACGTCATCACATCAACATGGCATGTAGGTCAAAGTGTAAAGGTCTCCCCAACTTTAAGTAGTGAAAGAGAGAAGTGCATAGGGAGTGGTTCTAGATCATGAAGTGCATACTTAAGATCTTCTATCTTATTACACGATCATATTAAGATAATCAATCACACTCAAATGATGAAGTATCAATCCAAATCATAAAATATATCATGCCATTGTGCCTTTCCACTAAAAATCACCCTCAACACCCCTCATGAATTTATAGGTTCACTATATAGCCAACTCTTTGCATAATCTTTAGTGTGCACCCTTTGCACATAATATACTAAGCTATTTATTCACAACCATGTGTAATAATCTATAAATAAGGAAGTGTGTATGGAATAGTGTGCATATGATCATAAAATAGGATGCATGTAATAGCTCCACTTCTTATGCAATATGGGATTAGAGTAGTTATTACAAAGTGATTGATGATCTAAAATGAACCGTGAGCCATGGATGCTATTTCCAAATTTAAGTCCCTACCTACCACCTATGATGGAAAATTGATCATGCAAGGCCTTGAATTGAACTATATAAACCCTAATTTTTATTGTAAAAGGGTTTACATATTTTGATCACTATGATGCTACCAAAATTTTCCCTCCAAATATCCCTCTCATAGTAAAAGAAAGATCTACCTATTCAAATTTGTATTATTGCCTTAGATTTTGGGATTAGTAATAATTTATTTAATTCATACTTTGTGTTATATGTGAATTCATGGTGGTTGATCTTTATCTATGGATGTTTATCCCTCCCTTTTCCATCCTCCCTTCAAATGTATGCATAAAAATTAAGGTCTACTTAGGTCTCATCCTGTGTATACATGGGTCTAAATAGGAGTTATCTTTGGGCCATATGTCATCCCTCTTAATATTTTGTTGTGTTATCTTACCTCCATATGAAACACTTATGTAGTGCACTTGGTTAGATGATCTTGTATCTAGTCTATTAGTCTTATTGTGTTATTAAATAGGTGAGTTTCTTACTCTATTCTTAGTGCATCGCATTTTATATTCCATCAACCCTTTTACATTTTATCTCCCTTTTCCCCTTGTCAATTTTAGGTCTAACACTAGATGTATATTTCATTCTAATCTTGGTAAGTTTGTGTGCTAGTCCTAAAATAGGTTCATTTATAATAAAAGGAAGTTGGCCTACTCTGGAGGTTCATTCCAAGGAGTGTGATAGTCCCAAACCTTGGGGGACAATCACATTGTTACAATGAGACACCAAATCACTCTTTGGCATGTAGGTATAAGGCATTATGCATAAAAGATCATGCATAATCAAGCATGAGATACATTCACATGTGGGTGTATGTTGTGAGTGATAACAAATTTTGGCACACCCAATGGCACTAAGTTTAAATGTTGGCTGAGAGATTGGTTCTATTCCAAGTGATTTATGTGTTAAAAAAACTTTATAGATCACCTAGAGATTCCAAACATTCCTAGATAATGAAGATCAACCTTCCATTCACTTGCTAATATAGATGGGATCATCTTCAAGGGGCATTTATTTTCATTTCATTGAGCTACCTATAATTTATATAAGAAGGAAAATTAGAGTATCATTGTCCCCCATTAGGAGGGAAAGTGATGCAAGATAACCTTCTCCAAGAGCTTAGTCTATACTTATATTTAGTCAATTCCCTACACATAGAGGAATATTACTCCCTATTCCCTTCATGGACATGTAGATAAATTAGCCCTTTGTTCCTTTTAATGGAGGAAGCCCATTGATCCTTCCCTAGTACGATGATATTCCCATAACTAATATTAAGAACATCCCATATTTTAATTAAGATAATTCATCTATGCCTATAGGACACATATATGATATAATTTTTTTTCCATCCATAATGTAACAAAAGACAATGCCATAGTACAAATCCTTGCCTCATCTTTGAAAGGGAGACCATTTCAATGGTATCATATCTTGTGGCCTAGTTTTTATTCACATTTGGGATGAGTTGGGAAAATCACTATGAAAACTATTTGAATAAAAGAGTGATCACCTGTCACTAATAGAACAATTCACAACCATCAAAAGGGATCCACATGAGCAAATGGTCAACTTAAATTTTAGATTCTAGAGGAAGTGGAGCTAAGTTCCACTCCTAGTAAGACCAAATCCTAACAATGTGTTCTTATATTTATTAAGAGTGATGAATAATGATGTAGATGTAATGATTCAATATATGGAAGGAAAAATATTAACATATGCTTATGATGTCACTATGCATGTAGATAACTACTTGATTCAAGCAGGGTTAAATTATGCCCAAACCCCCTATGCCTTTATATCTTAATCCCCCATTCACAAGTCAATCTACCCTACCTCCCATTGTAGCTCTGGCTCCTAATCCTATTATTGTTAGCTTACTGATGCCTTCAATTCCTATGCCTTTGAGTGAGCTTCATGGGGTCAAGTCCTTATTGAAAGGCTTTGGGAATGAGCTAGTGAAACTCAAAAGGTGGTAATCATAGAATTATAGGCCTTATCAACCCTTCAAGAAATAATACTAATCGAACAATCATCCCTACCAACATGTTATGTAGACTCAAAATTAACTAACATATAATACACTTACCTATGTGCCAAACCGTAACACCACAAACACTTATAAGGCTATTTTACCTATGCAAAATAACATGG
This sequence comes from Torreya grandis, assembly GCA_037957365.1. Taxonomy (NCBI): domain Eukaryota; kingdom Viridiplantae; phylum Streptophyta; class Pinopsida; order Cupressales; family Taxaceae; genus Torreya; species Torreya grandis. Next base: position 263,764 of record JARHVA010009614.1, on the reverse strand, counting down.
CATAGACTATGAATGGTTATATTTGAGTGATTAGCCACATGATCAAGTAATGTGCATGAATGGAGTGATAAATGAGGCACCTAAAATATAAAATGTGCCACTTCCTCAAGAGCCTCCATCTATTTCATATCAAATAAAAGTTAAACTATAGGTGTGAATGTAAGATCAGGGCAAATATACCTTCCTAAATTGTTAGGAGGGTGAATTGAATTATGTGAATTAGAATAAAATTTCAAGTGAAATAAGTAACCTAATTTATTTTAACACAAGATTTAGAAAGAGAGCAATGGTGGAGGAACCTTCTTCTCTGAGACCATCAACTTCTATGCCTCAAGTTGTATGCATAGATACCCAAGTCAAAACACTTATGTAACTTTTAGTGTGAACTAATGAGGTTATGTTGAAATAAATCCATCCCTAAACTAGTATATAGGCATGAAAAAAGACTAAAATTCAAAAGGCATAAACTAAAAGAACTCAAATCCCTTTTAACATAGTTGATAAAATAAAAAATTGGATTGTACATTTCCATGTGGGACACTCTTGCTATTCATTCCCGAAGTAATTTATTTTAGGATGACTACATAATATTCTATCCTTATGATCTATCATAGAGTACATCTACTATGCACACAAGTATATGTCAACCTAAGGAAGAAGTGCATAGAAATAACAAGCCACCCACATTATACATCTCCCTAATCATTGATGATCATCTTGTACATAACTAAATGATATATTTGGATGATATCAACTCAATAATATCAAATAAAATTTCAAACATGCTAGGCATAGCATATTCTCCCATCTTAAAAGGGATCATCCAATTAGATGGGATAATAGTAAAAACTATGGGAATTGTCAAGGATTTGAGTCTCACTCTACATGAGTGTCTAAGCCTTTTCATTACACAAGACATCATAGTCACTGACTTACCCCCTTACTTTTCTATATGCCTCTCCAAATATTTCAATATGAAGTTTGGAAGATATCTATCTTTGGATTAGTTGTACATGTTATTCAAAACTAGATATGGACCAAGGTGACCATCAAGGCTGAGTCTATTTCAAAGAATCACATTGATCCATACACTCTTAACCCATTTGATACAAACTAAACTTTGTTTGATTAAGAATAGAAATAAGTTCTTCATGAGACTAACACATCCCTTGAAGAGGTCCCAAATTACTTAGTTGATGAATAGGCACATGAGCATTATGAGTGTAATCTGTATGACAATTCAGGGGAAACATGGCTAGGTGCATATTAAATTCTTGAGGATGCCTTAGTACCTAACCTTGTAATGGCATAAGAAGACCTAGAAGCTATATGGAAATTATACTTTGATGGCTCCCAAAGCAAAAATAATGTAGGATTTAGTGTTGTAATGGTCTCTCCTCTAAAGGATGAATATTTCCATGCATTTATATTGTAGTTTGACTATAAAAACATTGTTTCCAAGTATGAGACACTAATTCAAGGTCTCTAATTGACACATAAGAAAGGAATCAAGATACTACAAGTTTTTGGAGACAATAAACTAGTGGTAAAGTAGGTAAGAGAATGAAACATGTACACAAATAATCTACTAAGATTTTAAAAACATAGGGCCTAGGACATGATTGAGTAATTCAATGCTTTCAATATCCATTCCATACCAAAGGCACAAAATTATGATGATGATAGGATCACAACTATGGGTGTGCAATAGACCTACTATATGGTATAAATAATGATTTTGAATATCTCATAAGACTCGTATTTAGACTAATAATTTTAGATAACATAATAAATTTGTAAGTGTTCAAGAACAATGAAAAAATCATTAATTTTATACAAGATGAAGTTGAGTTTTGTGAAAATAATAAACCTTTATTCCAAGCTCAATATGAAGAGTAGATCATTTATCTAAAGGGAAATAAGCTACCTAGGGGCTAGTCATGCTTGAAAGCATCTTCAATTATGATGACCAACTAAAAGGCAAGAGGATAAATATGGTAGTGAAGGAGGAAATATTTAGCCTAGTGTCCATCTTTGATAACAATTTATTGAAAGTTGGTAAGGTATGCTCCCCACCTAAAATAAAATAATTCATTGAGCTAATAGAAGGGGTGATGATATCTTTATATGAGGATATAAAGACCTTAGAAGCTTTGATTTAGGATTAACCCATCATATGATAGAGCTTGACCCTAATACTAAGCTAGTTAGGTAAAATTAGAGGTTATTTAATTTGATTTTTGATCCCTTAATGAGGAAGGTGCTCTCAAATCTCATTGAGGCTAACATAATATTTCCAATCAAACATTCCTCATGGGTGGCTGATCTGGTCCTACTGTGAAAAAATAATAGAGATATCCACTTGTGTGTATATTACATAGACCTTAAAAACTCATCCCTCAAAGACCACTACCCCCTTCTACCAATAGAGGAAATTATGCAAATGCTCATAGGCACAATTTTTTTTTCACTACTAGATGGTTATTTAGGCTATAACTAGGTGCTTGTGTAGGAGTGTTATCAATTCAAAACTAAAATCACCACTAAGTAGGGTACTTTTACATACCAAAGGATGCCCTTTAGTTTATAAAATATAGGATCTACCTTCTACAAGATCATGGCTATGGAATTAAAGGGACTCCTCAACAATATCATCTTGGTTTAACTTATTGACATAACTATTTTCTCAAAGTGTGTCGTGAGTAATTTAGGTCACCTAGAGAAAATATTCAAAAAAATCCAAGAGTTGAGGATATATTTGAAACCAAATAAGTACATATTTTTAGTGTATAGAGGTAATATTTTGGAGCACATTATATCCAAAGATGGACTTGTAATTAAACCTAAGTAAGTTGAGTCCATTCTACCACTCCCTCTCCTAAGTCACAATAAGGGTGTCCAAATCTTCTTGGGAAAAATAATCTTCATTAGAAGGTTTGTACTAAGTTTTGTAACTTTAGTTAAGCCTCTCACAACAATTCTCAAGATGAGCACTACATTCAACTAGAGCCAATAAGGCTAAAGCATATGTGAGTCCATCAAGTGTGTCACCACCAAAGTTCCTACATTCATAAATCCATATTATGGTAAGGATTTCATATTTTGTGTATTTGGTGGAGTTGAAGGCATTTCATCTATTATTATATGATATAAAAATGATTAACTAGAGCAAGCTATTACTTTTTTAGCTAGGAATTTAATGATTATGAGCTATGTTATGGCTTCATACAGAAGCAAAACATTATAGTAATAATCAAACTCAATAAATTTATGCACATGGTCTCTAATAACAAGATCCATCTCATGGTATCACAATCAAGCATAAAGGAGTTATTTCTTAGCAAGGACATTAGTGAAAAGAGAGCCAATTGGGTCATAAAGGTGATGAAATACTTTATAGACATCTATGTCACCAAGCTAGTGTGAGATAAAGGACTTTATGAGTAGATAATAGAGGATGTGAAAAATAAAGAATGCATAGTTCTTGCATTACATGAGATCCAACCAGAATATGAAGGCACCTTGACAAGTTAAACTAAGAGCACAAGGATCTACCTTTAGACTAGAGAGTAGCTATAGGTCTTGAATAAATCCTAGTGCAGACACTATTGATTACAATACATTCCTTATGTGCTTGTCAATGGTGCAATTTTTTAGAAAAAACATCAATGGCATTCTATTAAAATGCATAGAGTAACATTAGGTGAATTGAATCCTATAAGAATTCCATGATGGACAATTAGGAGGTCATTATCCACTAAAAACCACTATAATGAAAACCATGTGAACTAAATATTATTAAAAAACTCTATTCAAAGATGTATACACATGGGTGTGAATTTGAAAGAAGTGTGTCTTCTTTATAGGCAAGTAGAAATTGGTAGACATATCTTTATGACTAATACAAGATAATAAACCCTTTTCATAGTGGGTCTTGGAATTCATTGTCATGATAAATTTAATGTCAAGTGCTAGACATAAACATATCCTCAAAACAACTAGCTACTTCACAAGGTGGACAAAGGTGATAACACTAAAAAAATATAATAAGGTATCCATTTTGTACTTCTATAAAAGCATTGTATCTAGATTTAGTGTCCTCACCACTATTATCTTGGATAATACATTGGCCTTCTTTGGAGACAAGATTAGTGAATGGGTGGTCAAACATAACATCCATTTGATCATCTCTTCAAACTATTTTCCCCAGGGTAATGATTTGGATGAATTAACTAAAAAGAACTTGGTTCACATCATCAAGTGAAATATGAAAGATAATCAGGGATCCTAGTATACTACGCTTAAGACATCCCTTTGGGTAAATCTAATAATGCCAAAAAGAGTGCTAGGAATTCATCCTTCATGTTAGTATATGAAAGGGAAGTAAGGTTGCCTGTATTTCTTAGATTTACCTTACTAAATCTAGTTCATCAAATGTAAGTGTATGAAAGTGACCCTATGACATTGAGGTTAGTTGAGCTAATGGAGCTTGAAGAACTTACAACACAAGCTATGCACACTATGGAGATTCAACAGGTATAAACTAAGAGAACATTCAATAAAATGGATGTTGATAGAATATTTAATGGAAAATATGTGGTACTCAAATGGGATGCATATAGAACAAATTTTGGGAAGCATAAAAAGTTCAATGCTATATGGAGTGGAAAATATACCATAGTCAATTTTAAGCAAGCCAATGCATACTAGCTTGCAAGCCTAAGTGGAGAAGTGTTACCTATCTCTATTAATGGGATTAATCTCAAGAAATATATATAATGATCATGAATAAATTTGTAAATAGTAGTTTATATGTTTTAATTTACCTAAGTGTTGCACACACATGTTATTGTTTATAATAGTTTATTTTCTCCAAGTACTTGTGTGTAATTATGCTAAGTTAGTTTTGTCATTTCTTATAAGCACCATTTGGTGTAGTTGTTAACTTTGTTTCCCATTATGGAAGGTATCTTAGTTATTTATAAGCTCAATTTAGATTCTCACACCAAATCAAAATCAAGAGAATGAAGATCAAGGAATTCTAGCTGACTCTTTTCCCAATGGATTTCTTAAAGGCTACTAGATTCTCACTTAGTAAGAAAATAGCCTACAAAGATCACCAAAAGTGTTGAATTTACAAGCCACCCCTTTAGCAAGCACTGCACTCAAAGGGATAAAAAAATATTCACATGCTTTAATAGTGACTGAATTCCCAAAAAATAAGTGTGTGCGTAGATGCTTCCCATCTATGCCTGCACTCAACAATCAGAGCAGGTCCACACACCAACTAAGTGTTTATCCATACCCATAAGTAGTTCCTAAGGTGTGACACATGAAAATATCCTTCATGACATCAAAAATATGTATAGGTCAGAGCACATGGATCTCCCCAAATTCAAGTAGTGAAAAAGAGAAGTTCATAGGGAATGATTACAAATCATGAATAGTACACTTAAGATCTTCCATCACCTTGCATGTTAGGTTGTGGAGCTAAAAGCTTCAACCTTTGAAAACTGAGGAATAGATGGTTGCTGAGTTCTACAATAACCAGCGTCGGCAGCAGGACCGACGTCGGCAGAGACCAGTGTAGAAGGCCACCGGTGACGGCAGGAAGTCGGCCGACGTCGGCAGAACCAGACTAGCAGGGACCGGCGTCGGTCGCCTGTGTGTTCCTGAAGTGTTCGTTTCATGGACAGTTAGTTAAGTGAATGATGAGTTTACATGTTAAGACTACCCAGAGTCTTGGGCTACGAGGATAATTGTCTAAATTAAGAGTCTAAGTTATTGGTTGAGTTAGGGATCTATTTATAGACCCATTGGCATGTATTGTTTAAGGCATGAGATAGAAAGGAAGAGTTCCTTCTAGTTGTAAGATCTGTGAGTTGCAGGTTGTTGCAAGCTCATTGGGGATCTACATGTAAGTTTGGTCTTTGAATTGTAGGTTGCAGGTTCATGAGAGATCAGCTTGAAGTGCTATAGAGTGCTTGGTGTACTGGCAGGGTTATTACTGACTGGTTGGTGAGGTGAACACCAATTCTGTGTGTGAGTTGGTTGTTGGGACCATTTTTTGTGTAGGAGAGTGTGTGTGAGAAGAATTACTGTACACTTGAGGTGTGGCAAATCTCTGTAAGGTGAAAGAGTGTGGCGGCTCTTTGATGTATTCTTTTCTGTATAGTGTTAATACAAGATAGTGTATTGTCTCTCATATTCTGTGCTATTGGTGAATTCTAGTTACTTGTGTTTCTGGTTATTTCCGCATATTCAATTGCTTATATTTGGTAATCATACTGTGCTCTTTCTGAGGAGCAAGATCCTAATGGGTGGAATTAGAATAGGTGTGTTTGTTCTTGGATTTACCTCCACCCACCTCTCCCAACAAGTGGTATCAGAGCAAGGTTGTTGGCTCATAGCTTGATACCACCAACAAGTGGTATCAGAGCTTTTGGTTGGGATACTAACAGATTGGTGTAGATCTGGGTAGTGTGTTTTGATTACAGGTTACTCACAGGGTTTTTGTTTGAGTGGGAGTTGAGCAATGGCAGAAAACAGTCAACTATGAATGGAAAAGTTTAATGGCAAGAACTACCAATTATGGAGGATGCATATTGAGGACTATCTGTATCAGAAAGATTTGTACTTACCGTTGGGTGGGGTTGCTAGCAAACCCTTGGATATGAAAGATGAAGAATGGGAGGTTCTTGATCGGAAGGCTCTGGGATCTGTTAGATTGAGTCTTGATTCATCTGTGATTTCCAGCTTATCACAGTGTAAGACAATGATGGAGTTGATGAAATCTTTGGCAAATTTGTATGAAAAACCCTCGGCTTCTAATAAGGTATTTCTTATGAAGCGTTTATTTAATTTGCAAATGTTGGAAGGTGGATCTGTTCATATCCATCTTAGTGATTTCCATGGTTTGGTAAACTAGTTAAGTTCAGTTAATATTGTATTTGATGATGAACTTAGAGCTCTCTTAATCTTGTGTTCATTACCTGAAAGTTGGGAAGGTTTGGTAATGGCAGTTTCTAATACTGTGTCTCCTTCAAAAGTCTTAAAAGTTGATGATGTTGTGAGTGTGATCTTGAATGAAGAGATACGCAGGAAAAGCACAGGTGAATCATCTGGAGATGCTTTGAGTGTTGAAGGAAGAGGAAGGCCAAGAGAGAAGACAGAGCGTGGGAGATCAAGGTCGAAGATAGGCAAAAGATCCAAGTCCAGGTATGGCAAAATAACCTGCTAGAAATGTGGAAAGCAAGGGCACTTAAAGAGAGATTGCAGATCGGGTGAAGATCAGCATGAAGGACATGGAGAAGAAGTAGATGTTGCGGGTTACGTTGCACAGGATGCTCTAGTATGTTCTTTGGATAAAGTAGAATCTTGGGTATTAGATTTAGGTGCCTCTTTTCATGCATCCCCACATAGGGAATTTTTTCATGAGTATGTCCAGGGAGACTTTGGAAAAATTTGTGTAGGGGATGGTAAGCCTTGTCAGATTGTTGGCAAAGGCAAAGTGAAGCTGAAATTGCAGACAGGTGACACATGGGTGTTAAAGGAGGTCATGCATGTCCCAGTTCTGAAGCGGAATATGATTTTTGTTAGAAGTTTGGGTGAAGAGGGTTGCACAGTAACTCTCACAGTGGACTCTTGGAAGGTTACCAAGGGTACACTTGTTGTAGCTAGAGGTAAGAAAGTAGGTACGCTTTATCTATCTACTTGTTTTACTGATTCTCTTTCTGGGTTATCTACTTCAGCTGTAGATTCAGAGATGTGGCTTGATAGGCTTGGTCACATAGATAAGAAGGAGATGCTGGTTCTTGAGTCAAAGAATATGCTTTCAGATTTGGAAGGCATGGATCATGGTTTCTGTATGCAGAAGAAGAAGGTGAGGTTTCTTGAGGAATCCGATGTTAGTGACAAGAACGGGAAAGCCTTGGTTTTCAAGGAGAAAGTGACAGACAGAGTTCAGCATAAGGTGCAGAGGAATTCTGAGCAGAGCAAGGGTGATTTGGACAAGGTTTTGATCCAAAAAGAGCTCACGGGAAAAAGTTAGGTCTCACAAGAAAAACACAGAGACCGACGTCGGCAAGAAAACCGGCGTCGGTGTCTAGACAGGGACCGACGTCGGCTATGTGCAGCCCGACGTCGGTGACTCAGGGCAGAAAAGAGATCGGCGTCGGCCAGGGGAAACCAACGTCGACAAGGAGGCAGTCGCAGGGAACTGACATCGCTCGTCTGTAGACTGAGATGTGACCGGCATCGGTTACTGAAATGAATTTTGGGTGGACAGCGAGTTGTCATGGAGTCTCAAGCCCCCATATGGAGGACTGAAGGTGTAAGTAAGTTCTTAAATTCATCATTTCCCTTCTTTACACTACTTATTGCTCACTTATGGCATAAGACCAGGAATTTGTTGAAGAAGCAGAATAGGTAGATCCAGGAAACAGTGGGAGCTTGGCATGGATGAGGATGTGATTCCTTGGAGGAGAAGCAAACAGGTGTTTTGGGTAGTGTTGCCAGCTGGAAGTAAGCACTGAGAGACGAATGGATGTTGAGGATGAAGAAGAGCGGAAATGGATATGTGAGATGGAAGATCAGGGTATATGATCTTGTTTTAGCTGCAGGGCAATGGAGGTTTGATCATTGTGTTTCTCTTTACCAGGCTGGATAATATTAGCTACATTATCCTATTTTCTGTATGATGTACTTGTTGCAGGGTTACATATACAGGGATTGCTGAACTAAAGGTAAAGCTAGTTCAGGTGTTTGTCATGGAGAATCTGGGAGCAACAAGATTCTTTGGCATGAGTGTGTTCTAGAGACATGGAGGTCTTGTTGACTTTGTTTCAGGATGATTGTGTGAAGCTGGTTAGCACGTCGATGGTTAGACAGTTCATAGAACAGGTGTCTTGATTCACATAATGAGGTTGAGTGCATGGTATGTACTAAACCTAAGTTTTCCCAAGCAGTGGGAGTTGTCACAAATTTGGAGTCAATCCGAGAGAGTAATACTGAAGGGCAGTTCAGTGGGACCAGCAGCAGGTGCACATGCTATGCAGGGTTAAGTTCTTTATCTACATGGTTGTAGATGCGGATGTTGCAGGTAATTTGGATGACATATTTTGCACCACAGATTTTGTGGTGGTTGGTCTTCAAGAGTGATCTTGAGGAGGGATACAAAGCCAAGGAAACAAACTAGACGGTGTACAGGTACAGGTACAGGTTGCAGCTGTTTATCTCCAATTGGGAGATTGTTAGGTTGTGGAGCTAAAAGCTTCAACCTTTGCAAACTAAGGAATAGATGGTTGCTGAGTTCTACAGTAACTGGTGTCGGCAGCAGGACCGACGTCGACAGAGACCAGTGCAGAAGGCCACCGGCGACGGCAGGAAGTCGGCCGACGTCGGCAGAACCAGACTAGCAGGGACCGGCGTCGATCACCTGTGTGTTCCTGAAGTGTTCGTTTCACGAACAGTTAGTTAAGTGAATGATGAGTTTGCATGTTAAGACCAGCCAGAGTCTTAGGCTGTGAGGATAATTGTCTAAATTAAGAGTCTAAGTTATTGTTTGAGTTAGGGATCTATTTATAGACCCATTGGCATGTATTGTTTAGGGCATGAGATAGAAAGGAAGAGTTCCTTCTAGTTGTAAGATCTGTGAGTTGCAAGTTGTTGCAAGCTCATTGGGGATCTACATGTAAGTTTGGTCTTTGAATTGCAGGTTGCAGGTTCATGAGAGATCAGCTTGAAGTGCTATAGAGTGCTTGGTGTATCGGCAGGGTTATTACTGACTGGTTGGTGAGGTGAACACCAATTCTGTGTGTGAGTTGGTTGTTGGGACCATTTTTTGTGTAGGAGAGTGTGTGTGAGAAGAATTACTGTACACTTGAGGTGTGGCGAATCTCTGTAAGGTGAAAGAGTGTGGCGGCTCTTTGATGTATTCTTTTCTGTATAGTGTTAATACAAGATAGTGTATTGTCTCTCATATTCTGTGCTATTGGTGAATTCTAGTTACTTGTGTTTCTGGTTATTTCCGCATATTCAATTGCTTATATTTGGTAATCATACTGTGCTCTTTCTGAGGAGCAAGATCCTAATGGGTGGAATTAGAATAGGTGTGTTTGTTCTTGGATTTACCTCAACCCACCTCTCCCAACATTGCATGCTCTCATTCAAAGACTTCTTCACATGCAAATGATGAAGTATCATGAAAAATAATATAAGGATATTGGGACATTATGCCTTTCCATTTAAAATCACCCTTAGTTCCCCTCATGAATTTATAGCTTCACTATGTAACCAACTCTCTATGTAATCTTCAATGCACACCCTTTGCACAGAATGTGATTAACTATATGTGCACAATAATAAACAAGACTTTGAAAATAAGGAAATATGAATGGACTAGTGTGAAGATGATATCAAAAGGGGATGTTCATAATATCTCCACTACCTACAAAGATGATGAGGTAAAACCCAAAGATACACATGCACACTCCCACATCACCATGGTAGTCTAGGTAGGTTGGTAGGTGACAATCATAAATGGGGATGGTAGTTGAGCTTGATTAGACATAAAGGGGATCAAATTATGATATATTTAAATGTAGGGTGGCTGTTAGAGTGTCAAAATATGACCATATGCCACCCTTGGCTACCTAAATTCCGTCAAGTCTCAGATGAACACATGGATCCATGAGTGACATTCCAACTATTTTAATATTCAAATCATCAGATCTAGGTTAGAAAATCTAGGATTATAGTATTTTTAAAAATAATATTAATGATATAAAACCAACCATGAGCCATAGACACTATTTCCAAATTCAAGTCCCTACCTACCACCTCTAATGGTGAATTGATCATAGAGGGCTTTACCCTACACTATATAAACCTTGATTTTTATTCTAAAAGGGTTGACATATTTTGAGTAATGTAATGATACCAAAATTTACCTTATAAATATCCCTTTCCTAGTATAAAAAATCTCTTCCTATTTAAGTTTATAATATTTACTTAGATCTTAAGATTAATAATAAATTATTTTATATCTTCATACTTTGTGTTTTGTGTGCATTCATGGTCATTGGTCTTTGTCTATGAATGTTTATACCTCTAATTACCATCCTCCATTCAAACCTATACATATAAAAAATATATCTATATGTATCATGATATGTATAAATGGGTCTACATAGGTGCTATCTATGGGTTGTCTATCATCCCTCATAATCTTGCATTATTCTCCCTTATCTCCATGCAAAACACTTATGTAATGCACTCAATTTCAAGATGTTGTATCCATTATATTATTATTATTATGTCATTAAGTGGGTGAGTCTATCACCTTACTCTTGGTGCATCACCTTTTGCATTCAATAAACCCTCTTAACTTTTCTCTCCCTTTTCTCCTTATTAAGTTTAGCTTTAACACTAGCTATAGATCTCATTATACTCTTTGTAGGTCTACACGTTGGTCTTAAACTAAGGGTATTTATAATATAATTAATCCAACCTACTCCATAGTTTCATCCCAAGGATTGGAATAGGCTCACACATTGAAGGATTATCCTATTATTATAATAAAACATCGAATCACTCTTTGACATGTAGGTCCAAGTCTCTACATGAGGAAGAGTTGTGCATAATCAAGCACGAGAGCCATTCACATGTGGGTGCACATTTTGAGCAATACAAATTCATAAGTTTGATGCTATGTAGATTTATTATCCAATAATGTGATATAAAACTATTTCATTTTTATATTTGGATTTGTAATACCCTTTGCATGCCAAATGAGCTAATACTTATACATATGTTTTGTGACATACTATACTCCCCTATATTCTAGAAAGTTTAGAGATATATTTTAGATGAGTTTTATTTTAAAGACTAATTATGCTACTAGTTCCACTAGTGTCATTGACACATTAGAAATTTCTTGGGAACTTATGCTTTGGCCATATATTAGGTTGGCTCTTCTTGAATTATTGATTTTTACACCTTATATGCACACTGCTCAGCTAGTGCCAACATTGGGTTATATGGTAGCTATATTTTTTTCTTGATTTTATGTTATATACTTAAATTCCATTTTACCTCTTGAATTATTAGTCTGGTTGGGTGGATGACCACTCACTGATGATAACATTCCCATCATAGTTGGGTTCTTTATCTATATTGGTTTTTTCAAAATATGTCCCAAAGGATTATAAGGTTTTATTTGATATATAATGTTATTTTATAATTATTGTCTCCTAAAATCCCCAATATATGAAAAAAATAGTCTTTACATACCATGGTTTTATCAAGAGATTAATGGCCTTACAATTTGGGTAGACCTCGGGTGTGTGTCTCCTTCTGTATAGTGAAATGCATATCATTAGGGATTCATTTCTCTTTATCTTCCTTCTCCTAAATATCCCATTACTCAATGGTATATAATTCACCCTCAATAAATCACATTTTTGAAGATTAAGAGCCATACACATGTAATCCACATCATGTGTGGGTCCTTATAGCATCTCCAAAACTCAATTCTCCCCTTTCCATACTGTCCTTAGTATAAATCATATTATTTTGAGCCTCATCATAATTATACTATCTAAATTCACATTTTTTAACATAAAAATAAACTCCTTAATTAAACTAACATCATCCAATTAGTGTACATATAACATGATAAATGTGCACTAGAGGGCCAATAATTGGTTTATTAAGAATGCTCATTCATTAAAATATCAACCTAGGGTCCTTCTACTTTGGTAATATGTCAAAATTGTATATACGCACTAGATTATTATAAAATCTTAAACCATTAATGGTTGCATATAACAAACACACTTTTGCTTAAATGTAAATGACATAATGTAATCACACTTGCATGAAAGGGTAATTACATAAAGGAAATAAATACATAAAGTAAATTAATATTATTTTGGAAGATTCTTATACTTATATCTAAAAATAATTTCTTAAACACACACAAGAAAAAATAATTGTAATGAAATCAACTATGGAAACCAAAGTTGCACACACAAAGATAGAATGTAAGCAAAACTAAATTGAAAGATCTACCTAATGGATGGAATTGTCAGAACAAATCCTCACAAGTAGACCCTAATTGGTTGTACTTGTGATTTATATCCTTATACAGAGACCTATTTCATTATCTACTTTAACCCCAATTTTGACTCTGATACATGCTATTCTTATTATCTTGTAATCTCTCTCTATGTCTTCTCTTTATAGTTCATTCTCTCTTTCTAGTACTTGATTATATAAAATATCCTTCCTATTTTAAAACTTATTTTACACATATATATTCCCTCTTTAGCATTCTTGAATCATCTCCACTAGCTTTTGACACTTACAATCATCATCTTTTGCACTTAATGCACTCAAACCTTTTACTTTAAATCAATCCTCTATATGGAGTTTTTATTTATTTAAAACTTCAATTTTCTATCTACACATCTTAAAAACATTCACACTACTTAGATATCTTCTATTTTCATACAACTCATCTCCAAACCTCATTCCTTCTTTTCAATGTCTCATACAACTATGCTCATTCTTGCATTGTCCTTGTAGCCTAGTATAGACTGGTACATATGAGTACTGAGAAAATAAGGTAACTTTAGGACACCCTCTATTTCCTTTCACCTTTCCATAAAGTTTCAATATATAATTCACGTCCTAAGTACCTTTTCTAACTCATGCTCATACCTAATTACATCCCCTTATGCCACTACTACACACAATAACCTATATTCTATATGTATGGGTCTGTATTGGTCTAAAAACACCTCAATCATTTTATACACCTTGTAATATTTCATATTATAAAGTTTCATCACATTCAATGGTGGAAATGTTAGTTATTCAACTTTTTAGAATTTAACCCTAAACTAGGGTTTTCGAGACTGTTATAAGCTTGAGAGGCTTCTAAATTGATTTGATTGAATATTACTAGTTTACCAAACTTTACAATACCTTAATAAGGTTTTTACCACACCACTACAACTTTATCAACCTTTATCTTGGATTGAACAATGACTAAATTCCTTCAATACATGGTTTCTTAGAATTATGTAGATATTTACTTTCCCTGTGTAAGCCTAAGAGGGATCAACTTGGGTTTAAATGAACCTTTATTATTATCAATCCTTTAAAAGAATTATTTAATGTCTATAGTTTATATTCACACCTTCCTCAATCCTTATCTTATATTGAATGAATTTTATCCACATTTTGTTCCTTGTTTCTTAGTATTTTATCCACACAGTCTGAAGTGTAAGCTTAAACAAGGGCTTTGAATGAAAATAAACTTAATTGATACTTTTAGTCACTCCTTCAAGTATGTTCTTCCTTCATGGTGTCTTTATCCATCATATTAACACCACCCAACCTTGAACATACTTATAATTCATTATGAAGTTCATACACATAATACTTGCTATAACTTGTAATTAAAACATAAATATTAGTGACTTGAATCTTGGATATTTATTTAAAATAAACACACTTTGTATGTGTGGAAACTAAATAATCAGATGCCTCTAGTTCTTGAAATCATCCTCCATTGTATGTTAACTTTATTTACAAGGTTAATTATCACAAATCTTTATAGATTCCAAAGCTTACGTAGAGTTCCTATTACATTCATGTATTACAATCTTTACCATCTACATAACACGGTACTTATTCTAAAAGATTTAAATATTCACACATAAATTGCTTTTATTAAATAATTAAAACTCAAATCCATAGTGGCATCACTTAAATCATTTCACATTTATTGAATTTCATTCATGTACATTGGTTATTCAATCCTTTAGGATAGAAATATAGAATTTTTACTATCCTTCTTTAGTATCCTCCATAATTTTACCTCTTATTTTCATCTAAATAACTCTTTTAAACTTATATCTACCTCTTATCTATGAATCTGCCACCTTTTCTAGCCAAAAACTTGCTACATTTTTCTTACACATATGATTAACTACCTTCCTAGTAATTACCTCTCTTAAAAACAACCTTCATATAGACATTACATTAAAATTTATTGGTGTTGACATTGTCCTCATGACATGTACATAAAACACATTTATAAACTCATCTAGACCCATACATGACCTTATTATAAAATTGGATAACATGACACTCTTTACAACTACTCAAAATACTCCTAAACATACTAATTACATTTCAAATATTCAAAAATGGATTTTTGGTGGGAAAAGTTACAAAGGCCAATAACATCCACTACCAGGCTAATTAATGACTCTGTCAACCTTTTTAGGTCTCTATAAGACCTCTGACACCAAAACTAAACCAAAATGATAAAAACACAATTGATTACATTGAATGTCTTGATGTTCCTGCATCATACTCCTGGGCAAGAAAGAACTTGAGCTCCAATAGCCTACTACACTTTTCTTCCTTGTCTTCCAATTCATTCTCTTTGGATCATTTTTATCTATTTCTCTTCCTTCATGCTTTATATCATCTTTTTTTCTCTCATTCTTTCCTCTATCATAGACTATTCCACTTCCAATCCTCCTTCCTTGCTTGCAATGCTTACTTATAATAACTAATATCTAATGTACACTCATAATTGAAGTTTTTATTTTATCATATGGGTTGGTTATGCCCATAAATACTAATATTGTACCTACATTGTCACTTTTTCTTATTATCATCTACATGATTACATCAAAGACAAAGACAATTACTTGACTACCTGTTGTCTCACTGTAATTCAAACCTCCATGTGGTTCTATGTCTTCAACCTACTATATTGTTGCCATCATTACTACCTCTTATTGTCCTTTACCCTCTATCTAGTGGAATTCAACTATTTTAACTACCTTTTCTTCATTTTCTATCATCTCACCATTCAATTCTCTCTCTAATCTACTATCTCTTTCTCTAACTATTCTTGACTCACATAAACAAACTTGAAATTAGATTTCATACCTTCTCCATTAGTTTGTACCTCTATTTCTAAGCCTTCAATGAGGCCTTCAAATTGAACTTATTATCTGTTGCCTTTCCCATCTCCTATATAGCTACCACTAGTTTATTTTTACTTACTCAAATTCATCTCATCCTCCTTAGGATACTATTCATCCAAATCTTCTTGCTCACTTTGCTTCTTTCTCACCTAAAACCTTTGCATTTCTCTCTTAAGTTACTTGCATAACCAATTTTTCTACTCTCTTTATTCTCTCATGGATTTAATCTTCCTTTTATTTATCTATAATCTTATTTTCCACTTGAATTTATTATTTCTCATGACCCATCCACAACATGGGTTCTCACTTTCCCTCACCCTATTATAACTAGCAAATCATCTAATTACTACCTTACCTCTATCATCTCTTATCTTGGTGCCTTATTGTACCTTTCTCTATTTATGGTATATTTTCTCACTCATGCTCTATTTTCTCTAACCTTTCTCTATCTTCATCTTATCTCTAAATCTATTGGTCTCACCTAGACCTATTCTCTTTGATAAGCCTCATCCACTTGCCACTCATGACCGCTCACTTGGTCTCTCTCTATGACCTCACTTGGGTCTATCTCCTCTCTTGTCCTTTTCCTATGACTTTTTTTCTCTCTATTCAAGATATTATTGAGATATATCTTGAGATTTTTAATATATATCTCACAATATCAAGCCTCACTAGCTTCAAGGCTACTTACCACACTCTTTCTTTTCACTCATACCATCAATACTATCTCATGAACACATCAAAAAATCAAATGAAAGATAAAATAAAACATGTACCTTATTATTATTTATGAGTTAGTTTTTATTCTTCCCATAAACTTGATGCTCTAATACCAAATGATGCAGAGACCTATTTCATTCTCTGATTTAACCATAACTCTAACTCTAATACATGATATTCTTGCTATCTTATAATCTCGCTCTATGTCTTCTATTTGCAGTTCATTCTCTCTTTCTAGTCCTTGATGATATAAACTATTTTTAATCTTTGATAACTTCTTTCACACATCTCTATGCCCTCCTTGGGATTATTGAATCATATCCATTAACTTTTGACAACTGTAATCATCATCTTGTGCACTTAATGCACTCAAACCTTCTACTTCTAACCAATCCTCTCTATGGAGTATTTATTGCTTTAAACCTTAAATTCTCTATTTTCATATGTTTAACACATTCAAACTACTTATATAGCTTCCATTTCTCATAATTTACTTGGTCTAACTCATCTCCAAACCTCATTCCTTTTTTTTAATCTCTCATGTAACTTTGCTCATTCTTTCATATTTCATGTAACCTTTTTGGCTTTTTAGTTGTTACAAATTGGTATAGATGAGTACTAAGAAACAAAGGGAAATTTATCACACCCTCAATTATATTCAACCTTTCCCTAAAGTTTCAAGATCTAATACACTTCTTAAGCACCTTTCCAGCTCATGTTCAGATCTAATTAGGTATCCTTGCTCCTCTGTTACACAGTCACTTTTATTCATATTTATGGGTCCATATTCATCCTAACACACATCCATACTTTTCTAAACCTTTTAATATTTCATATTAACAAATTTCATCACATTTTACTAGTGGAAACATTAGTTATTTAACTTTTTTGTAATTTAACTCTAAACTAAGGTTTCCCAAACTATTACAAGCTCGAGAGGCTTCTAAATTGATTTTAATGAATCTTAATAGTTTAAAAACCTTTAAAAGACCTCAGTAAGGTATATCCCACATCATGAAAACTTCCTCAACCTTTATCTTGGCTTGAACAATGACTAAATTACCTCAATACATGGTTTCTAAGAATTCTATATATATTCACTTTCACTATGTAAGCTCAAGAGGGTGAAACTTAGGTTTAAATAAACATTTCTTCTTATCAATAATTTAAAATAATTAGTTAAGGTCCATAGTTTATATTCACACCTCCCTCAAATCCTTATCTTGTCTTTAATGAATTTTATACACGTCTTATTCTTTGTTTCTAAGTATTTTATCCACATAGTCTATAGTGCAAGTTTAAATAAGGGCTTTGAATGCAAATAAACTTACTTGATGGTTTGAGTCACTCCTTAATGTATCTTCTTCCTCCATGGTGTATTTATCAAAAATATTCACACCCCCACAACCTCCATCATACTTATAATTAATTATGAAGTTCATACACAAAATACTTACTATAACTTGTAAACAGAGCATATATATTGGTGAATTAAGTCTTAGTCCTTTATTAAAAATAAACACACTTTGTATGCATAGAAAATAACTACTCAGATGTATCTAATTCTTAAAATCATCATCCATTATACATATACTTTATTGACATGGTTACTTTATCATAAATTTTCTCAGATTTCAAAGCTTACACATAATTCTTGTTAGAGTCTTGCATTACACAGTCTTTACCATCTACACAACAGGGTACTTATTCTCAAAGGTTTGGAGGGAAAATTTCCTATGGCCAATAACATCCACTACCAAGCTACCTAATGACTCAATCACCCTTTTTGGGTCTTTATAAGACCTATAACACCAAAAATAAGCCAAAATGATAAGAACACACTTGATTACATTTAGTGGCTTGATGCTCCTACATCAGATCCCTTTCTTGATTACACATTATTTAACTCAAATCAATATTAATTTCATTTATCCAAATCTCTAAAAATATAATGATTAATACATAAAAGTATAAATTATTGTAAAAAATTTGTCAATCTTACCATCTTTCTATGTTATATTATGCTATGATAGTAATCACCTACGACTCTATCCCTATATAGGGAGTGTAGGAGATTATTATCTAAATAAAGACATAATGGTTATAACAATAAGATATTATATATTTATAAAAATCAAATAAATTTAAGAAGGATTTTATGATGGTTAAAACCATATGATCGTACAATCTAATAATGAAATCATGGTCCAATGGAGTTCCCATAGAGTTATTAAAACTTATCATCAAATCACATGATTTTTAAAGTTAATGGAGTTAGTTGGAATATGGTTAGAGATGAAAACTATAAATTTTGTTATATTCTATGAATTTTTCCACCTACAATAGTTGCTATGGGTACACTCTACTAGTGGATGCAAGTGTTTCCTAGTTGTGGGAAATTTGTGTCTCCAATTCCAACCAATGAAATGATTTAGGTATATCTAATAGAATGGTTTTAGGATACTAAACATAATTTTTTAAAAAATCTTTTTCCATTCCATTTATTCATGAAAATATCAAAAAATTATTAAACCATTAAACTATATTATAAAAATTGTAAATACCACATAAAACTTAAGATTTATTTTTCATATATATTTTAGAATAAATTTACCATAGTAATATGCTTATGTGAAAGTGAGGTTTTTATCTATAAAAAAATCATATAATTTTTATATTGGTTTGTTAGTTTTTAAATGAAGTTAGTCAAATAAAATATATTATGGATGTATTTCATAATATAGTAGATTATAGATTGTTTTTAGGTTATATACTCATCTTATTTTGTAAGACTATTATGAGCATATGTAGAGTTATTAATATAACTATATAATTCATATTCTATAATAGGATTTTGTATTATAGTGGAAAATTTACATATCAATAATATATTAAAACTCCTATTGTGTAAATTAGATTGCACTTGCAGAGATTATAGTGTGTTTTGGTAGCTTTGAAGCCAAAAACTTCAAGCTAGTCATACAAGTTTTCTTCCACTGTAGGTTGTACACATTCCAAAATCAAAGAATTATAGCTGAAGGAAATTATTTGGTATTTTTTTTACCATTTTTAATTAATTTTCATATTTATTTACTTATTTGTATAACCTTTTTTGGCATTAAAATCCATTCGGTCGAGTTTTGCTCACTTAGCCTACAACAAATCAAATTTTGGTCATATTTGATTGTACGAGAATATTTAGATTCTAAAATTTCTTAGAGATTTATATAACTACAATATGTATAATATTAAATTAGGATGTACACATTTGAATTAGGATATACTATCTTTTGGATGACTTCAACCTATTCTTGGTCATTTTCTACTTGCAGAGCAATATTTTTCTATATCAACCGTGCAACATGAATTTATCAAATCTAATTTTTATATAATTATCTCTAATTATACCAACATCATCCTAAAATTTTCCATAAAAATATGCATCATCCATATAGTATTTTGGGATACTCCAAGATGCATCAAGCATTTGGCATGGAAAATTGAACAGCTGGTTAATTTTTCTTCTATATGAGACATACGAGCTAATTTTTTAAAATCTACTTTTTGTATGGCATTCTCTATTTTGTGTTGGAGCATCCCAAACTATAAATTACACATCCATTTTTTTAAATCAAAGGTGATGTAATCATTTGATCAATAATTTGTCTAACATATCAATTTTCATTCACATATTTCCATATGGATCTATATTTCTATAATTGTTTATTGGACATTATATTTTGATGCATATTTTTTCACCTAAAATCTTGATATACATATGGAATTTTTATTGTATATCTATTTACAATCCTTAAAGTTTCCATATTTTTAAATATTATTGAGTGGAGTAAAAAGAGGCATTTAAATCTATTTCTTCTTTCTAACTCAACCATCCGACGTAGATTTTATTTCATGGAGGCATGATTCACATATAAAACACCATTTTTTAAGCTTCAAATACAACTCTATCCTTTAATAATTTTTAAATGATGCATAGAGGAATTGGGTAATTTGATTTTTTCTAAAATCTAGACATAAGAGGTCTAGAGTTAAAATTAGAAGCAAGTGTAAAAGACAAAACTAGAAAAATACAAATTAGAAAATGGAAAATTTGGAGGGATTGTTTTAATTTTTTCCCTTTACAAAATTTTATTTTCCATTTTATATAATTTTAAATTATACTTTGAAAAAAATTGTAAAAGTTTTTATTTTCAAAAAAATCAAATCAGTGCAAAAACAAAGAGATTATAAAAATCTCATTCATAATGTTTGGTATCAATGACACCTATGCTTCACATTTATAGGTAATGTCATCATTATTTGAACTAATATATTTATAGCCTAACATAGCTGAAGCAACAATGTCTAGGCATTGACCTTTAAATCATCAAGGAGTAATAAGGTTTACAAATATTCATAAACCATCCCTCCATTACCCATTCATTACTATTGATAAATGTAAATCCTGATAGTTGGAATTTCCAAGTATATAGGGAAGTTACACCCACATATGCGAAATTCCTTCTAAGTAGGTGTTAATGATAAAATTAATCTCTTTTATGTATTGTATACATACCAAATACCATTTTGTTATCACATGCATTAAAGTCTCTTTCATGCACTGATGCGTATATCAAAAGGATGAGCTCTTATAATATCGAAGGGTATATAAGAAGGTGTGCATATAAAGAGGTTTGGTATATCGATATGAAAACATATATAAAGGGGAACCTTTTGGAGTTATAAGTCACCAATCCATCTATTTTCTATAGTTTAATTAGATTTACATACATGAATAGAAATGGATTGCATTTTATTCTACCAAACACATAGCTTAATCAAGGTGAAAACTATGTAAAATGAAAAACTAAGGTTAAAACCCAATTTGAATTTAAGGACATATGGATAGTTGTTTATGGCACTTGGACTTGACATGTTAATGATGTTGATTAATAGTGAAAATATGACAAAGACAATTAGAATGCTAAGCTCATAATCATGTTAAAATTCTTGGGATAAGCTTCAAATAGTCTTCAAGGTAAATAATCAAAACCAAATTCTTCATTTGTAAAGCCAAATCCATAGTCTAAAGTTGAAATCCAAATAAAAAGTGGAGGTTTTTATTTTTAGAGTTGTAACCATGTGGGATTCACTTAAAGATTTAGGAGAACCAATGAAATTTGACTCTTTGGTTCCTATTATCCTAAGAGCTCTACCCCCCATATATAAATTTTTTGTGACCACATTGAATGTCATAGGTGAAAAACCAACCTTTGTCTCATTGGTTAACATGTTATAATAGGAAGAAGTTGTGTAAAATGTAGAAGAACTTGATGAAGAGAATGCACTTGGCTCCTTTTAGAAAGGTAAGAAACCAATGAAAAATTATTAAAAAAACCCTAAGTAGAATAATCAACAACACTAACAGGGGAACAAATCACATTCATAGAAGGTTTGTCTTAATTATGGATATATAGCGCATGAACTCAAACATTATAGGTAAAATGGATTCACACAGAGCTCATCCAATAAGAATCCCACTTCATAGAATCCACCTCAGTCACTAGAGCCTAAACTCCATTCTAAAATGCATTAAAAGAATAAATAACATGTCAATGTTGTTGAGGATGATAATTCTTCTAAAGACAATCATGTCTTTACTACATAGACACATGAAGAACCTTTTTATTATAGTTCCTTCTAGTATGTTGGTTCTAGGGCCATAAGACATATGAGAGGACAAAAATAAAGGTTTTCCACTTTACACCAATTAGGATCTTAGGGTAATGTTTCTCTTGGTGATGCCTCATAGTACACTGTTCAAGGTAGAGGTGATGTTTCTTTATATATTGGTAAACAAAATACCAAGATCACATATGTCATATATTTTCTAGGACTCACTAATAACTTATTATGTATAAATCAACTTCTCGATCATAGTATCAATGTTTAGTTTAATCACAACCATGGTGAGAAGTTTTGCCTTATCAAGAATAAGTCTTGAGGCTTTATAACTATTATATGAGATTTGAATATAGGCAAGATGTTTTATCTTTATCTTATACATAATGACCATTAGACACTTATTGTGAAGGGTAAAAATAAATGTCAATTATGGCACAAAATATATGGTCATTTGAGTTGTGGGTATTTGTTTTCAGTAAGCAAACAAAACATGGTCAGAGGTCTTTCCACACTCAAACAATATTATGATCTCCATTCTAGTTTCTTAGTTGGTAAACAATAAAGAGGTCATTTTAGAAAAAGTGAATATCAATCTCATTGTCCACTAGATCTAGTGCACATTAATATGTGTAGACCTATCACTTCTAGCCTAAAAGGATATAAGTATTTGTAACTCTTTATTGATGATAATTATCTCAATATCTGGGTTTCCTTATTTAATACTAAGGATCAGACATTCCAAGCCTTCAAATAAGTAAAGGGATCTTTTAAAAATGAAACTAGTCATAAAATCAAGGCTCTCCATATAGACTATGGGGGGATACACTAGTAAAAATTTCATTACATACCTTGTAGATCATAGAATATGTTGACAATGCCATGCTCCTTATACACCACAACAAAATGGTGTTGTATAAAGGAATAACATTGACATTTTAGAGATGTTTTGAATCATGGTTCAAGATGCACAACTCATTCATATTGGGTAGAAGTAGGTCTCATAACTATTTATCTAATAAATAGGTCACCCACCAAATCTATTGATGGAATTATAAGACAAGAAACATGGAGTGAGATGATGCCAAAAGTCTCTCATATTAAATTTTTTGATTGTAAGGCATACATGCATATCCCCAATAATAAAAGGAATAAATTGGATAAGAAAACCCAAGAATGTATTTTTGTGGGATACAGTAATGAGTTAAAATCATATCAGCTCATTGTCCAAAGACTATGAAGATACTTATCAACATGGACATAGTATTCGATGAAAAATGTGAAATTAATTTATCTTTGACATAAACATCTAATATAGGCATTAAACATGTAAACTCTCCTAATTAAAATAATGGTGATGGTCAGTTAGAAGCTCCATCACCACTACCTACTAGTCAATATATGCCTAAATATTATACGAGTACAATTTGAGATGCAAAATTGGATGGACCTCCAAGAACATCATCTACAAGACTGAGGACTTGTAGTATGGCTTGTGCAGAGATAAATTTAACCTTAATGAGCATTTTTATATAAATATTTTATATACACATAATATTTTCAAACTTTTATTGATTAATAACACTTTGTGTCTTGTAAGACTCTGTCAAGTCTCAATCTCTCTAATTCACACCCTTAGGGGTGCATCAGGAAAGGAGTGGATAGATCATCGATGCTTTTTAAGATTGTTACCCTTTTACCACTTACGATCTAAACACTTGTCTCCTAAAATCATTAACCCTAAACTTATTCTTCTTAGTCCTACCTCTTCCAGTCTTTTACTCTTTCCATTCCTCATTTTCTTACCTTAACATCCTTTTTGACTATTTGGTGTACTAGGTCAACTAGGTTGACCCAATACAATTTTGGGGTATTCTTTACTTTGTTTGTTAGGCTTTAGGATAACCTAGCATGAACCTAGTAAAATGTCCTTGAAAACATACTAGGTCAACTAGGTTGACCCTATATAGTTGGCATTCCCAAAAAGATTTAGGGTAATATCCACCTATATATACAAGTTAATTTCCCACTATTTCATAAGATAATAGTTATTAGAAAAGAAGTGAAAGTGAACATCTAATTATTGATCATTATACTTGAGGAATAAAGCTTAGGGTTCCACACTTTCTTTGGAGATATGGATCTTATCTTATGGAGAAGTATTTAGGATGCTTAGATAGGCTATGTATCCTAGAGATGATTTATCTTGGTTATCCTTACATACCACAAAAATATCTTATGAATCACCTTGGTCAAAGGAGAGATTGGGCCTTGATAGGTTCATCTTCAAAGGTAAGTATTCCTAACTTTATTTATCCTTTATAAGTGTAGATAGATAATGCATTTGTATTCTTCTCTCCATGTATTTAGGATTATGTATACATTGAAGTAAGTATATGTCTTCTAATACATGTTTAGTTTATTTGTTTTTATTATTATTTCTAACCCCTACTTTGTACCACAAGCTTTGGTGAGTACTAGACTAGATTTTACTTTCCTTCTATAAGAATAGAGTGAACATTTAAAACCTTAGGACTCCATTAGGGTTGTTATGTGATTTTGTTAGACTATAGGATTTGGAACCATTCCTAACATGAAATTTTGTTAAAAGTGATATAGGTGATCCCCTCATTAGGTCTAGTGGATCCCAATATTGGTCATGCTCCCACTTAATAAGTGTATCCCAATTAAAAGTGTAGGTGTGATCTATCTTATCTGATCTAGGATTAATTCATAGATATGATACATTTATGATTGCATACATTCTAGTGAACCCAACATGAACTAACCCTTATATGATTTTTTCACTTTTTCCTTCATTTATTTTGTTTATTTTGATAATCATTTTTATCATTCTAGATTGATTCTATTGACTCAGCTGTTTTTCTCTGTGCACAAGTTTGAGGAATAAGAAAATGGATCAACCTAATCAACTAAATATAGATCTATAACCTTTTAGACACCTAGTTTAACATATAAGGTCAACCTATTTGACTCCTTATAGTTTTAATGCTTTTCAACATGTTTTTGTATGGCTTGATCGATTCTATCGACCTAGTTTGTAGGTTTCTCAAGCATATTTCTAGGTTTTGATCCATCAATCTTATTCATTACATCTCTAATCCACCAAGGTTCCTTTCTAATTCTATATTTATTTCCTTTTAATCTTTAATTTTATCGTTTTTAGTCTTTAAAACTACCCTTGTATAATCAATCAGATCGACACTACTAACCTAGTTCTATGTTCTATGTGATGTTTGAAATAACTAGATTGACACTATTGACCTAGTTCATTTTCAAACTTTGATTCCGCATGACAAGTTTTACCCTATCAACCCTATTATTTATTTTGTACATACAGTTTCAACATTATAACTTATTTCAAATTTTCAATTAACATCATATCTATTAGTAATTAGCTCACACTTTCATTTCCTATTGTTTGCATGCTTAGAATAGTTCACATAGTCTAACTAGGGGATTTTCAATTTATCAATTAGTTTCAATATTTATATTTTATGCACACATATCCAAATCACAAAAATATAAATAAAAACTTTAACATATTGTCTATCCTAGGCCAACCTACTTAAATTTCATCACTAAGGGGGAAGTTGACTTGATGCTCTGGTCAAGTATAAAGTGTGGTTAATGGTATATTTTGGCTAAGCACCTGACACCCTTATCATTTTAGTGTGTGAAGTGAGGGGTTAGGCCCCAATACCAAGCATGTATCATTATCACTATAGTCCTTTTCATCCCAAACTAATTGAAACCATCCTTAGATTACTATCTAGTAACTTGCTTATATCCAACTTCCAATCACATTTTAAAATCATATCTTAATAACCTAATTAACATTTAGTTGACCAATTATTTAGCTTTACTTTTCAAGTTGATTTCTTTCTCTTTACTTAATTATGTGTGCAAAACCTTACATTAGCCAGTATTAGTGCAAGATTTTGTTTTGTGTTTTTCAATTAGTTCGGCCAACATTAATCTAATTGGCTATAAAGTTAGCTTGTTTCATTTTGAAATATATTTTTAAGCTTTTTGAGTTCCCTGTATTCTCTATTGGATTCACCTAGTTGACCTAGTGCTTTCTATGCCTTATATACACTGTACTAGATCAACCCAATTAACCCATTATAATTTTAGTCACTTATTTTGACTTTTGATTTATCATCTCTCTTATTTTCCCTTCATCATGGAATTTTTGTTTAGTGATAATATTGAGTCAAAGCCAACAACATGATGAACTTTACTAATCCTAATAGGGTCTCCCATAGATAGAGTAGGTCTCCTCTTTTAGATTCTAGTAATGTTCATATTACCATTTACATAATGAACTATGGGACCCCTCCTCATACCTCTTCATAACATAATCCTCTTTTATCATTAGAAGACTAAATTGAGTTAGAATATACTCCCAAAATTCTTTTATTTATCTCCAAATTTCCTCAACATAGAGGAAAGGATCCTTCTACCCTTTATAACCTCATTATTAGTGGTCAAACCTAAGAGCCTCATTCACCTACTCCTACATTCTCAATGGAATTTAGAGGTACCAATTTATTTGGTTCTCAACCTCTTCCTTCAATTTTTATTCCTTCTTATGCCATGGAATCTTCTTCTCTAACCTCTTCTACCTCCTTACCTAGTATCTCAACTAACATGGTAGGCTCTACATCTAGTGGGACTCTCATAAGTTCCACCATACTTAATCCTTACACTATTTCATTTATTGATACCCAAGGAAATCATGCTTCTATTTCTTCTTCCTCTCAACCATTCATTAGTCCATCTTTTGCTTCACAAGAAAATTTTGCCACTAGTGCCTCAAATTATCACAATTATTCTCTATCTCATATCAATACTAATATTGGTACCCAAACCAATAATACCCATGCAAATACCAATTCTAATGATTCTAATGTTAATCAAACACTTCAATTTTTTTTGCAAACTCTAAACCAAATGAATACCTTCCAAGATCATAACACAAATCAAATGATGAGAATGTAAAACCACCTCTTTAATATTCAATCTCATCCACAACCAATGGCTTAGGGAATACATAAAAAAAAATTCACCTCCTCTTCTTTGAGATTCTTAACGAAATATCATTATTCAACCTCTTTTAGTTAATAAAACCATCAAGCATCTACAAAATAAACCTCTCACTACTCAAATTGACAAAATTTATATATGAGGTATAACACCTACAATTTCTTATAATGGGTCAACCGATCCTGCCCTTCACCTTAAAAAATTTGGAAATATTTACAAGGATTGGGTCAAATTAAACACCATTGCTTATACCAAGCTCTTAGCCAAAACCCTCATAGGTGATGCCTTGGATTGGTATAATAAACTTAGAGGTAATTCCATTTCTAGTTTGGAAGACTTAGTAAATGATTTAGTTCAAGAACTCCAAACTAATGATCTTCATAAAAACACTTTGGCCCATTTAATTAATTGAAATTAACATTAGAATGAAACTACCTAGGCCTTTGTTAAGAGATGGAAGACTTTGTCAAAAAATGTGGACATTACCTAAAAGATGATAACCTTTTTCATCTCTTTACAAATGCTCTTTTTCCTAAAATTCAATATCAAGTCCACACTCTCTCTCCACGTACCTTGGAAGAGGCTATTAACCAAGCTAAAGGATAAGATTTCTCAATGCATCAATTCAAGCCACCCCAACCATATGTGGGTCCTCAGCTATTACTCAAGAATAAAAACTGCAATATCACCAATGATGGTGTTATTGATTCTTATGATACCATTCACAATGTTCAAGTTATCATACCTAACCCTTCTTTGGAACCAATTATTTATCCTCAATAATATACCAATCCTCATTTTTCTTCACCCAATAACATCAATGTTCACAAAATTTTATCCTTGTTTTAATTGCTTAAGCATCTACCCAAGCCTCTTCCATGAGATCTTGACCCTACTCATCTTATGAAATCATGGTATGATCCTAACAAGTTTTCTTGGTTTCATGCTAGTTGGAGTCATTCTCATGAGACCTATAAAAAACTTCATAATTTAGCTATGGATTTTCTTCTTGGACCTAATTTCAATCATGATTCCATTATCTATAAGCATTAACAAGCCTATGAGATTTCTTTTAAGGAATATAAATCAAATGATAAAAATCAAGCCTTGAATCAATCAAATTCTCATTTTGCTATCTATAAGGATCCTTTACCTAATCATCAACCTATCTAAGAAAATCGAGACAAGCCCACCCCTTCCACCAATAACATATAAAGTCTTATCGAACTAACTTCTAAAGAGAATGTGGTTAGCATGACTAATATGCGAAGGGTGGTGGCTTTCATTGATTCCCAACCTATCTGCACTCCTTCCCATAAGACATATTGTGTTATCTATGATTCTTCTCTAACTCATTTAAATGAGTTAGGGAAAGAAGATCTTATTACTTTTGATGATCTAATTTATGATTCCCCCTTAGATAATACATCCCATTCTATTTCTACCACTCTTCCATCATCTTCTAATAAAAATGATAATCAAGTTTCTACTAATATTTCTTCTTCCAATTCTCAAAATCAACTTAAACCAACTAGTTCATCATCTCAACAAGATTTACAACCTTGTTCTAAACCTTCTTCTTCTTGCCAAAAAAAATCTAATGTACTTTGGATCCTTCTAAGGACATCCTTAACCATTACTCACCTATATCTAATAACCTTCTTATGGGTTATGATGTGTGTGATCCCATTGCAGAGATCACTAATCTCCCATCCCAAATTTCAAACCTTGAGCTTATAAGGACCTCTCCACATCATATAAATTGCCTCATACAACTATTATTTGAGATGAATGTCCCTCATCCTCCCCTAGCAATATGGGAGGTAAATTTATCTAGTTTTGAAGATAGTAGTTTATAAAAATCTGAAGAAATGTCTATCAACATCGATGAAACCATTGACACTTCTCTTTCCCTAAAATTTCCCATAGATTTTATGATTCTCAATGAGATTATGTTTGTGTGGATGATCCACAATTATTAATTAGCATCAAAATTGGTAATATCCAAGTCAAGAATGCATTGATTGACAAGGGTTCCAACACCTATGTCACTTCTCTTGACTTCATTAAGACTCTTAGGTATTCTGAATAAAATCTCAAGTCTACACACAACACATGCTAAGGATTTAATAGAAGGCAAATGCCTCTTTCAGGTTGTGTGTGACTTCCCATTACTATTCTACCTATCACCATTAATGTGAAGGTGATGATCTTTAATTTCCCCCTTTTATATAACATCTTTATTGGTAGGCTATGGAATCACCACATGAGAACTATCACTTTTTTTGTTTGCCAATGCATTAAATTCCCTCATAATGGATCCATTTATAGGATTCAAGGTGATACTAACCCTTAGAATTTTAAACAATTCTAAGATCATGGTGTTTTCAATATTCCTACTCTTGAGCCTTTGCTAAGTGTTCTATTTCATGAGTCTCAACATCTCAATTTTCCTATCAATTCAACCCATTATTACAATGGGCATCTTCAGCTCATTGGTAACATTCTTCCTAATATTTTAGATTTTGATGATGATGATCCCAATGAGACTAAATTAAAAATCAAAACATCCATTCTCTCACCTCATTTGATCTTGAAAATTCCCACTTGCTTATAGCCTCATTCTTGTAAACCTACTTGTAATGACATTCACATAGTCTTGACTAAGACTAAGCATTCTATTCACCATGCTTCACCAAATGACAATGTTATCACTACCTATGTCATTGATCTTCACACCCTAGATTATGATGATGGATATTCCTTAGATGATCCATTGTTAGGTAGTCTTGTTTTCATTCATCTCATCATTTTCCTTCACTTATAGTTCCTAATTTTTGCATTTTCCCCCTTTATTGTAGAGTAGAGATGGCACCAACACCTCTAGTTTTTGAGAAGCCACATAGGATTATGATCATTGATTAAGTTATGATTAGGTATTATCATATTTTTAGGTTCCCTGACTCCCTTCATTAGTTTATCCCTAAGGTTAGTGTAACCCTCCTTAGACCCTCTATATATCTTGCCCCTCCCTCAGTAGAGACTGTTATAGTTAAGCCTCTTTCTAAGCCTATTATAGTTGATCGTATTCCTACTCCTACTTTTGATGCTATTAATCCTTCCATTGAGCTTAGTTCTATTCTTTCTTCATCATCACCTTCCCTTGGTGATGGTTTACTTCTTTTGCTTAAGATGGCTCTTCTACCCACCAAATGGGTTGATGAGTGTTCTTTGGCTTATTACACTCTTATTTTACCTTCGTCTATGATTTTTCTCCTAAAACCACTCACAAGTGTATTTTTTGCTTCCATGGGATAAATAACCATTATTCCACCCATTATTACAAGTTGTGAAAATATCTTGATACCTTACGTCTTTCTTCCCCATCATCAGACAAAGTTATACCTCTCCTAAAGGTTCTTATTGAATATTTACATAATTATGGTGAGGTATATTGTCTATGACATCTATACAAAACCCAAAACACTTATCATTTCCACATCTTAAAACAACATCTCAAATATCACCTTATAGCCATTCCTGAACCTTCTACCACTCCTCCCAAAAGATGTTCCTACAAGAAGGCTCTTCCTCCTTCTCATATGGCTCCACATCTAGTGGTTACATCACCTCCTATGGTCCCTTCACCACCTTTTGTGCCTCCACATATTATTTCTTCACCTATGGACCTTCCCTCACCTATGGATTATTCTCCACCCATGAGTCTTTCACACATAGATCCTTCTTTATCTATGATTCCTTCTCTCATAGATCATGTTTCCATGCATTTTCTTGACTAACCTTTGCCTAATTTTCCTCCTCAGCACAATCCTTTGAGAATTCTTAACTTTTTATTTAAGGAGACTAGAAAAGAAGTATTACCTAGTATTCATTGAAGATTGATGAAACCTTAGTAGTAGTTTGATTATACCTTCATAGAGACTTATCTGATGTATTAGATAATGTGTGTGGATAGATTTAATAGTATTTATGAGCACATGCATGGTGTTTTCAAATTTGTATTTGGATTGGATGTGTACTCAAATATTATTTCTATCTATTATATCATTTGACACTATGTCAAATTTATGATTATCTTATATCATGATTTCTTACTTATTAAACTTTATCTTGCTTATATTTTATTTGTTCACATATGATTGTATTTGCTTTATCATTTATTTCCTTCTTCCTTTTCCATATATTTTTTCTCAAAATAATCTTTATTGTATCTTCATGATTATTTTTATTTCTTATCCTTATTTTTCACAGATAATTTGTTATGGTGATTTGGTTATACTTACCTTATTACCCTTGGTTATTATCTCCATTTACCATGTGATTAGTTAGTAAACAATCTATCTCATTACTATATCCTTTTACCAGTCCACTTTAGGATATCCTTTTTCCCTCTTCCTTTTTCTAAAAAGTAAGCATATACATGGTTGAGACTTGAGATCACATGCTAGTTCATTGTCAAGCCTAAGTGTCCTAGTCAGTATTTACCTTTGGTTACTTAGTTTCCTTTAGCCTTAGCTTACATCTAATTCATGTGTATTACTATCTCTCTTATGATTGGTCATTCCAAATATGTATGGAGGAGGGAACTTAGAAAGCCTTTAAAAAAATTAAAATCTAAATCATTTAAATAAAAGGCAATGATATGAAAGGGTAAAATTATTCTTAAATTCAAATCACACTAAAACGCATGATTCAAAGCATATATTCTTCTTATAGTCAAACCTCAAAATAAATAGTTGGTGTCATAGTAGAGCTAAGGTCCTTTGGGGTGTGGTAGGCTAGTATATTAGAAGAAGATAATTAAAAAAAAATATTGTAGTGCTACCTACTTTCTCACATAAGTACCCAATCTTTGTAGTAGACTGATGGCTCTATAAGGGGTCTTGAAGAATGAGGAACACATTGTAGGAAGGTAGTTCTATTTTAATTTTCCTTGTACCAATATAACTTCATGAGTTGATCTTAGTAGCATGCCTATTTGGCTATGAATCTTTGTGTCTATATCAAGTAGGTTCCATTTGTGCATATATGACCACTAGTCACTTAGTGTCTTCTTATGTCCTTAGTATGCTTCTTTCCTCCTAAGGTATTCTCATAATATGTCTAAGTCTTGATATTTACACTCCCTTTTTCACTCCTTATATTCCTTATTTTTCTTCTTGAGAATTTTTTTTTGTGTACTAATCATTCCCCTTAAGATTTAATTTATGAGTTGCTTTATAAGACTATGGACAGGACACAACCATCCTCACAAATTACCATCTTTTCCTTATTATTTACCACACCCTTGATTACCTAATTTCCTTATTTATTACGCCTCTATGGTGTTCTCTTTGTTGAGTTTTAGTTTATGAACATGGATAGGACCTGGCCCTCCTCAAAAAAATTTCCAATACCTAAGTAACCATCCAAATTACATGTGTCAAATTTGAGATAAGATTCAATCGATTATGAAGTTACACATCATTTTATATGCTTCCTAGCTTGGATTAGTATCTTTCATGCTTAATTTATTTTTTTCACCTTTTTATCTTCTTATTTTTTAAGTGCGTGTAAGATTTCAACCATTTTCTTGAATTTTTCATATTTCCTAGCTTGAATTAGTATGACCAATTTAAGACCATTATTTTGTAATTTTGTTTTTATTTTATACTTCCCAACATGATTTAGTATGATTTATTGACTTAATTAATTTTTTTTATTACCATTTGTGATTTTTTACATACCTTCCATTTTATTACTTTGTTTGTTATACTTCCCAATGTGATATTTAGTATGAATTTACTCATCTTAATTTGGTGCAAAATTATTTCACATTGGTTTAAAAACAATTTCCTTTTTACAATATTGTTTTTCCTTTGCTTGGTTCTTTACACTTAGTCATTTTTTATTCTTACACATTTCCCATCATAAAATAGTGTTTAATGCATTTTCTTGATTGATTATATTTTTCCAAGTCCTTTTCACCTATTTCTTTTTAACCATGCATGTGTCTTTCATAATGCTAGAAAAGAAACCACACCTCATATACATTTTATAGCATATACAACAAAGCTAAATACAAGTAATAGAAATAAATATTTCTTCAGCATCCATAGGCTCAACCATAATAAATAACTAGAATAAACCATAATGACAACATACACATCTAAGAAAAATATGCCAAAATTATATATATATATATATATATATATATATATATATATATATATATATATATATATATATATATATATATATATATATCATGAGTTTAATACAATAAATGAAACCATATACAATGCCCTAGCTTTATGGCTCGATCCCATCCTCTTTATCTCATGGTCTAGTGATGTTGCTTGCTAAGGCCACAATCTGACTCCTTTGAATGGTATGCTATAAGGCAGATATATGAGATCTTAGTCCCTCTACCTACTCTTATAGGTGTGTTATTTTGATCTCTGTCTCCATCAACTAGGTCCAAATCTCTATCATCTATGTTACTATAGCTAGATGTACAATTTTCTCATCTATTAGGGCCTACCATACATGTATCTCCCTAGCACCCATCACTATTGGTGGTTACATCCTCCCTCTCTACACTCATATCTACCACATTGCCTCTCGAGCTAATCTTAACCACCTCACCTAAGTTGGGGTAGATGATACACTCAAATCCTCTAGTTTCATGGGGTTGTATGGATGCAAAATCTCATCTAGGACATCATAGATTGATCCCTTCACTAGGGACCCCCATCTCTCATCTTCATCATCACCTACACCTAAAAAATCACACAACATGGATATTAGATCACTATAATATCTCATAATATCTATTTATCTATCTAAACAAAATATAAGCAATATTTAAGCATCTTTCTTTACCTGTCTATGACTCACCTATGATGGTATCACCATCTATGTGACTACCTAGCATAGTCTCCCCATCTGCATGACCTCCTAATACCTCTTCCATAGGTTGGCTCCTTATATTAAACTCAACTATCATGGCTTGTGTTAGTCTTAACCTACGTCTAAGTGGTCTCTCTATCATATCCTCTAACTCACATATGGGGTCATCTGTAATGGTAATAGTCTTCACTTTTTCCTTTGCCTCCTTCCTTCAGCAACATTGTGTCTTTGGTGATTACTATTCATATTAATGTGGATTTAGTAGTGGTACATATTTATCTCTACATCTACATACCTATCCTCTTACTCATCTCTCTATCATGCTTGACCAATCTATGGTTGCTCTTGATGTGGCCTCAGTGTCAACCTCACGACTAGTGGCCCCGGTCCTTTTCTCCCTTATGGCTCCCTCACATTTTGAGCCCACTACTTAGGCATCAGTATCAATGTTATTAGATGAGGTAGGCCCATCTACCCTTACACCTATGTTATTAGATGAGGCTCTCTCCACTAGAAGTAATGTCCAATCACCTCTATCCTCTCTATTGCTAGTGAAACTATGTCCCAGCTTGCCCATGTAGCTATTATGTGCTCATATGGTTACCACATGATGTATAAAAATCTCATATATTATAACATTGGAATGTGGGGCATGACCCATGGTACTTGGTCCTCCCTCTATCTCTACACTTGAGGTAACCTATCATCAACCATATGGTGTAATCCAACTGGTTGATATATAAGAAACCTCTCATAGATCAAAGCTATCAACAATATGATCAGTCTCATGGTCCTATACCCTTTTACTAACATCTCATACATATCATATACTGACTCCTCTAATATCATCATTTATAAATCACTCCTCTAATATCATCCTGCTCAAGGCTACCATGAATAATGGTAATTACCATCTGACTTGTAACACATCACCCACTATGTCATAAGGCTTATCATAGCCTTCAAGATATCTATAATCTATGGTGTATAGACATCAAATATTCTCACCATTTTCCCTCATAATATCATTTTTAAGCCTATATCCCACATGGCTAAGGTTCTCCTCTCCTTTAGACTATCTCGTATCCTTACAATCACCTATGTTCCTACTATAGGTATCCCTAAGATGGTATGTACATCCTATAGTATGATAACCACCTCTACTATATCCCCGTCCACCTCACATCTAAAGGTGTTAGTCAATTATTCCCAACAACTAAGGAACATGACTAACAAGTCAACACTGAGGGGGATCAAACACATATTTGCTATCCCACCTAGACCTATGGATCCTATTCTATCCCTATTTCCATCTAATATCCTATGTATAAAGTATTATAACCATGATGCATCCATAAATTTCTAAAATCTCCATCATCCCTACACCCAAGAAACAACAAAGGATGTATCAGTTCATCCATGTTATGTATTATCATAATATATTCTTTAATACATTCTTTCTAAATAAAAAACAAACCTACATTACCTTACTTTATTCATTTTATATTACTTTATCCTTCTTGGTCCTTCTTGACCTTACTTGGTCATTTTGAGCCATTTTAGCCCTTTTTTTAGCCTTTTGTACACTTTTATGTATCTTTCTAGCTCTTTGGTCATACTAGTTTGACCAAAATTTTCCTATCTTTTTGCTTGGTTGACTCAAAAATTTGAGTCAACCCCCTTATTTTCCCCTCCCTTGTGTTGAGTTTTCATTCTAGACATTTCAAACCACCTGGTAACTCTAAAATAGGTCTTCAACCTATAGAATGTGTAGGGTCGACCCATACCTATAAGGTCAGTACTATGGATTTTGCCTATTTTATAGCCTAATAGGTTAACCTAGTGCTTTTTACCTATCAACCCCTTATATTTTTTGGAAAAAGTGTAAAATTATTACTTTCTACCTAAATCCTTAAAAATCATTTTCTATCTTCCTATTTTCTACCCCTAGAATCTAACTTTGCTTCATTTTGACATCTGTAAATGATTAAAATTCAAAATTACTAAAAAATCACTTAATTCAATATAAATTTCAAAAACTGGTTTGAGATTCTTAGTTGCATACCTGTAGTGCACTTTCTTTCACCTCTAGAGCCTCTCCCTATATAACATGTCATCTCCTCACCATCCTAGCTTTTTTTTTCTCCAAAACTCTCATTTATCTCCTTCACAAATCAAAATGTTAAATGACTTGTATTTTCCTCTTTTAAAAATAGTTTTTCAAAATGCAAATCTTTCAATTATTATTGTATAGATTCTTATTTTTTATTATATCTTTGTTTTTACTCATCCATTTTGGAAACTATAATATACATTAGATTCGTGATGACGTAAAAATTATTTTCCACCAACATATGCCTATATTCTAATTTTTTTGATTTTTGGCTATTTTTTGCACTAAATTCTACAAGTTTGTCTAGTGTTTTCTACATTGGACACCTTTCAATCTCTTACAATATACTTATTTATCTACAACACTAAAGTAAGTTAAAGGTATGCATTTTTCAATTCAGTCCTTTCATTTATCTTATTTACTTCTTACTATACTTTACTTAATATCAACATTGTATGTTATCATGTTTTACCTTGAAGCACCATCTCATGTTATATTTATGTAATAGGTGATGAGATTCGAGTGGGGCATATGTATACACATAATATTTTCAAACTTTTATTGATTAATGACACTTCTTATCTTACAGGAACCTATCAAGTCTCAATCTCTCTGAGTGCATACCCTAAGGGGTGTACTGGGAAAGGGGTTGATAAACCATCGATGCTTGGTAAGATTTATTCCCCTTTTGATACTAGCTATATACATACTTGTCTCCTATAACAATTAACCCTAAGCTTATTCTTCTTAGTCCTACCTCCTCTAGTATTTTCCTCTTTCCATTCCTCCTTTTTTTTACCTTAACATCTTTTTTAATTATCAACTATATTAGGTCGACTAGGTTAATCTAGTAAAATTTTGGGGTATTATTTACTTTCTTGGTTTGTTATCATTTTTATCAACCTAGCATAAACCTAGTAAATTACCTTGAAAACACACGGGGTTGACTA
Source organism: Torreya grandis (assembly GCA_037957365.1). Classification (NCBI taxonomy): domain Eukaryota; kingdom Viridiplantae; phylum Streptophyta; class Pinopsida; order Cupressales; family Taxaceae; genus Torreya; species Torreya grandis. The sequence continues at coordinate 226,304 of JARHVA010009614.1, read as the reverse complement.
GGTTGACCCCATACAATCGATGTTCATAGAAGGATTTAGGGTAAGATCCACCTATATATATTTCCCACCATTTCATTAGAGAAAAATTATTAGAAAATAAGTGTGAGTGAACATCTTCTTATTAACCATTCTACTTGAAGAATAAAGCTTAGGGTTCTATACTTTCTTTGGAAATATGAATCTTGCCTTGTGGAGAAGTCTTTTGGATGCTTAGATAGGTTCTTATCCTAGACCTGATTTATCTTGGTTATCTTTACATATCACAATAATCTCTTGTAAAGAACCTTGGCCAAGGGAGAGATTGAATGTCAATAGGTTCAATTTCAAATGTAAGTATTCCTAAATTTATTTCTTCTTTGTAAGAATAGATAGATAATGAATTTATATTCTAATCTCCATGTATTTATGATTTCATGTACATTGATAAGAGTATATGTCTTCTAATACATGTTTAGTTTATTTGTTTATTTTATTGTTTCTAACCCCCACTTTAGGCCATAAGCTTTTGTGAGCACTAGATTAGATTTTACATTCTTGCCATTAGAATATAGTGAACATTGAAAAGCATAGGAATCCATTAGGGCTGTTGTGTAATTGCGTTATATTGTAAGCTTTAGAACCCTTCCTAGCATGGTGTGTTGTAATAAGTGATACAAGTGATCCCTTAATTAGGTCTAGCAAATCCCTATATTAGTCATGCTCCTACTTAACAAGTGTATCTAAATCAGAAGTTTAGATGTGGTCTATCTTATTTGATCTAGGATTTATTCATTGACATGATACATGTCTAATTGCATACAAATTTGAGCCCTTTATAGTCTATGAAGCCCTAGAGTCCAAACATTGGAAAAATGCCATGAATTTAAAATATTAGTCTCTCATGAAGAATGACACATGGAAACTTGTTAATCTTTCACTAAGTAAGAAACACATCAGATACAAATGGGTCTTTAAGATCAAATACAAAGGATATAGTAGTATAGATAAACAAAAGGCAAGACTCGTAGTAAAGGGATATACACAAAAATAAGGTATAAACTATGAAGAAAATTTTACTCTTACAGTTAAGATAAAGATAATCAAAATGATCCTTAAAATAGCTACATAGTTTGGGTGGAACATTCATCATATGTGAATTAAAAATTCATTTTTAAATGGTGGTATATAGGAAGAGGTCTACATGACTCAACCAAAAGGTTATGTCACACAAGGGAAATAGTATAAGGTGTACAAACTCATAAAATATATGTATTGTCTCAAATAGGCTCCTAGAGCCTAGTATATAAAAAATGATGAGCATATCATAAAGTATGGATTTTAGAAGAATCTATATAATCCCAATCTCTACCTCATAAATCAAAGGGGGAGATTATTACCATTATTGTTTATATTGATGTTCTATACATCACTGACAATTTAGTAAATATGATTGATGCAAAAAATAAATATCTCAATCGATCATTTGACATGACAGATCTCAAGCTACTCCATTATTGTCTTAGAATAGAAGTATATAAATAAGAGTATCAAATATTCATGTAGTAGATGAAGTATATCAAGACATTGTTCAATAGGTTTCAGATGACGGATTGAAAACCAATGGATACACCTATGGAGACAAGGCTTGAACTATCTTATACATATCCATCACCACTAATAGATACCACTCTTTATTTTTATTTTATTTGGAGTCTCATATACCTCACATTTACTAGTCCATATATCAACTATGTTGTCAACTATATTTATCATTTTATGCAAGATCCATAGGTAAGCCATTGGAAAGTAGATAAGTGGGTATTGTGATATATTTGAATAAAAATGGATTATGGCCTAGTATACAAGAATAATTATAAGTTTTTCTTGATAGGATAAAAAGATAGATCATTTAGGTTTAATTGGTGAGAAAAAAATCCACTTCTAGGTTTGTATTCATTTTGCGATTTGGTCAAGTATCATAGGGGATCAATAAGCATAAATTTGATTCTCACTTTATATTGAGGTAGAATATCATATTTTAAGAAGATCTATCTATGAGGAAATATCGATACGTTATACATTATTAATATTGGGAGTTCTATAGACTCAACTAGTAATTTTGAACTATGATAATCAGGGTATTCTTAAACTTGTTTGTAATCTAGTTTTTCATGAACACACTAAGATCATTGAAGTTAAAGTCCATTTAATACATGAAAATGTTAAAACAAATAATATATATCTCCAATATTACCCTAATCAATATGAGTGTGAAAATGTGTTTACAAAGTCACTTGCATGTGATAAGTTCAAGGCATTTATAAGTTCTTTATCTTTTACTCTCCAATCTTTGATAAATTAAGGGGGGGGAATGTTAGAATAAATTTACCATAGTAATATTCTTGTGTAAAAGTGAGGTTATCTTTTAAAAAACTCATGTATTTTTTAGAGTAGTTTGTTATTTGTTAAACTAAGTTAGTTTAATAAATTTTATTATGGACATATTTTGTAATATAGTAGATTACAAATTATTTATATGTTATATGATCATCTTAGTTTGTAGGACTATTATGAGCATATGTAGTGTTATTAATATAACTATGCATTTCATATTTTGTAATCTCAATAAATCATATTGAAAGCACACACACAAACACACACACACACACACACACACACACACACACACACACACACACACACACACACACACACACACACACACACACACACACACACACACACACACACACACACACACACACACAAAAAAAAAAAAAAATGGCATTGGCACTTGTCCTCCCTGACAGCATCAGAAAAGTAAGAGTTTGTCAGTGTCCATAAAAGAGAATATGACCATATCAATTATGTGTATATTTATTTCTCAATTTTCAATCACCTTTTCTATTTCATTATTGCCTAACAATTTGGTCTAAAGTTATCCTTTGTGGTCTTTATACTTGGAGTAAAAATTTAATGTCCAGTCATCTAGCTGAAACTTACTCATTTTAATGAAATTGTCATGATATTTTATCTTTTTCTATTGAATTATCTCTCATTAAATTCCATACCTTTTGATGATTTCCTCATAAATTAATTATTCTACCTTTTCATCACATACACGAGTCAAAGATCTAACCTCTACCCATTTGGTGAGGTAGTCAATACATACAAAAGTATACTCCCTTATTTAAGAAGGTGGATCTATTTATATAATGAAATCAATCCCCCATTTTTAAAAAGGTTTCAATACTAACTATAGCTGAATGGGTATATCATTTGAATGTGTGGGTTCCACATACATTAACATATTTCACATTGGTGTGTATATGTAATATCATCTAGATGTATAGTGCGATAATAATAATTTGAATTAAGGATATATTAGGTTGTCCTATTTATTAAAAAATGACCCCTACTTTGTTCTTCATAACATGCACTAAGGATATCAAATACTTCATCATCTCTCACAAATCCTCTCATGATCAAATCATGCCTAGTGTGAAAGAGGTATCCAAAAATCTATGAATTTGGGATGCTTCTGTACACTAAGTTGCATTTTTTAGTGGGTGAAAAATGTGTAGGTGTATGACCTATAACCAAATAATTATCAATATCTAATTACCAATAAGTGTTAAAATTCAAATAAAATGGATTTTTGTTAGGAAACAAGTAATATACTAATGGTCTATTTTCATCATATTGTAATATAGACAAAATTTTTACAGCTACATTGTATTTACTAGGTATATCCATGATGGTAATGTCAAATTAATATAACAAAAATAACCATATTATTATCTTACCAATTACTGCTAGTTTTTAAATTAATTATTTAATAGAAACATGATCAGTATAGATTAAAACATAATAACTAGTAATTTAATGTCATAATTTATATATAGCATATATTATTTCAAGGAATTTATTATTTATAAAGATTTAGTTTAGTTTTACATGTTGTAGATTCTTGTTACTGAAATATATAACATATTTGAATGACCCATCTATTTACCCAAGGATTGCCCCAAGTGTTGTGTCATATGCATTGATTTGAATGTGGAAGGGTAGCTTCCAATATAGACCTCTCAACATAGGTGATATCATAAGTAAGTATTTGTGTGTTAGAAAATATTCCTAGCATGCATCTATTCATGTAAAATTAACATCTTTTCCTATTAAAAAAATGATGGAATATCTATCTTTCTAAAGTATTTGATGAACCTATAATAATATCCAACAAGCCATAAGAAACATCTCACATATTGTTGATTTTTTGGGGTAGGTAAGTTTTTTATCACTTATATATTAGAAAGGTCTACCTCTATTCATGAATTTTAAATATTGTGTCCTAGTAAAATACATTCTTGCATTAGCATATAACACTTCTCAAGACTCAATGATAGGCTATTATCTTAACAATGTTAGATAATTTTATTCAAGTTGTTGAGGGATTAATTTTAAGTGTCCCCATATACCATGAATTATTCCATATATATTTCAAAATAATCATAATATAGATCATAAAAAATCTCAAAATCACCCCTTTAAAGGTGGTAGGAACATTGCATAACCCAAATGGGAAGATCGATAAAGCATAAGCACCCACAAGGGAATGTAAATGTTGTCTTATCTTGGTCTTCTATGGAAATTATCTTAAAAATGTTAGATAATTTTATTCAAGTTGTTGAGGGATTAATTTTAAGTGTCACCATATACCATGAATTATTCCATATAGATTTAAAAATAATCATAAGATAGATCATAAAAAATCTCAAAATCACCCCTTTAAAGGTGGTAGGAAAATTGCATAACCCAAATGGGAGGATCGATAAAGCATAAGCACCCACAAGGGAATGTAAATGTTGTCTTATCTTGGTATTCTATGGAAATTATATCCACTAATAACATGAATAAAAGAGAATTATTTATTTCTTACGAGGGTTTCAATAACCTATTCAATGAATGGGTGAGGAAAGTGATCTTTCCTTGTGGCAATGTTTAATTATATATAGTCCACATAGATACACCATTTTTAATTATTATATGATATAATAAAAATTGGAGAGAGCCATTGGCTATCATGATAGGGTATATGAAGCTTAAATCTAGGATTTTTTGTAATTTAATTTTTAAAATTTACTGTATAGTATGGTTTGCCCTGTGTTGAGGTTACCTAATGGATTTTCACTCTTATTTAATGTATATTGGTGAGTTAAAAGGTTTGAATGTAATCCTTTCATATTATGATAGTCCCATGTAAATGTTTTTTTTATGTTTTAGTATCATGGTAACTAGCTATGTTTCTTTTGGGGATCCAATTTATTATTAATATTGAGGGTTATTCCAAGTAGTATTTCCACTTGTTCTGATAGGGCTACCATAAATTACTTATTCCTTAGAAGAGTGCCAAGGAAATAAGTGTGAGGTTGAAGGTGTTGAAATATTTTAATATCCTCATTTGAGTTTAAGGGTATTATTCAATAAATATATGAGAAAAGGAACAATGTGTGAATTTAAGGAGGTTATTAGTGTGCTAGTATATTGTATGACATTGGAAGTGACTATGTCTTCCCATAGTGTTTGTAAGAAACAAATGATTTCAATGGTGAGTATTGTTTGTAATGGTACTTGGCCATCATCCTCAACTTCTCCCCATGTGTATTTATCTAATTTTGATGAATGTTGGATAGGTGGATATAATTCTAGTTTATTTTTGGTGTTTCCATTGGAAATCATCATATTACCTAACTTGAAACTAATGAATGTATCGGTTGTAGCTAGCCAAGATTTGCCTAATATCAAAGGGTATCCACCTTTGTTTTATCTGGGTTATAATATCATGAAATCAATGGGATATTCCCATGATTATAATATGATAATAAGGTCCTCTATGATTCCTAAGGTTTTAAAGTTAAACATTCTACCATATGCATAATAGTGGGTGTTTCACGAAGGCCTAAAAGTTTAAGTTTCCTCATAGTTTATTTGGTCATGAAATTAATGGTCGATCCTAAATTAATAAAAGTGTTTTTAATAAGTATTTAATTGATGTAAACATCAATAATTGATCTGATTAGATCATATTATTTAGTTGAGATAATGTTACCCAACATGATATCTACAAGTTTCCCAACCATATGGATAGTCTTGGGATATTTTCATCTTCAACCATGTTTCTTAAGGCAAAGTTATTAGATAACTTTAGTTTTAATGGTAACTTCATTAATTTATTAAAATAAAGTTATTTTTACATAAAAATTCTTAAGATTTCCCACAAAGTTAAATTATGATTATGGCTCTTATTTTTTCAAATTGAGTCCCTCTAGAAAAATAGAACTATTTGATGCTACTTATTTGGTAGATGTGCTAGGTTTAAGAGCATGATTGTTATTGGATGGTTATGGATTAGTTGGTATATTATGGAAATACTAATATTTATTAACTGAGATTTGGGAGAGTATTTCTTGAAAAAATCTAACTATTGTCAAATTTAATTGAATAAGTAGGATAAGTTATCACACCATTATTATATGTCAAATGAACTAACTGATTGTAGAGATTAGGTGTAGGTTGGGAAAGAAATTTTGGTGATTTTTGTGGAGGTAAAGTGGGATTTATTGGTATTATTTTTGGTTGTTTCTATATTTGAGGTTGTGTAAGTTGTTGAAAGGTAGGATTCTGGTTGAGGCAAGGTCTATTCCCTCACCATGATTTTTACCATTGGTTAGTGGGTAATTTCCATTAAAAGTTATATTTTTGTTATTTCCATGGTTAATGTTGAAATTATTTCTAATTGGTTTGGGTTAGAGGATTTTTAAAATGATAATTATGATTTTTGGGATGTGATTGGGGTGGATAATTCTAAAAAGGTATATGCATTCAAATTATGAGGAATACAAAACTATGAATTAAAATATGGAGAACTAGATGACATACCTAAATTCTATGGAATTTATGAAAATAATCTCCATTGGGATACATAAAATATTTAATCTCCATATTTGGCATGAAAATCTCATGCATCAAGATATTCTTATGTTATGCTAACTATTTTGACATAAGCATAATGACATTTGTAATCAATTTTAGTATTACGGTATTCCAAATAGTATATAGTCAAGCCTACTCTATTTCTTCTTAATTAATTAAAGTGTGCAATGTATCCAATTATGTAGCTAAGTGATTGATGAAGTCATTATTAATATATTGTATCAAATTAATGACCTCCATCTTAATATCCCAATGGTGGATTTGGATGATGATAGTGTTTAATCTTGATTATTATGAGTTTTACTTCATCATGGATCTTGAGTAATTTTTACATTTAAGATAGTGATATATTCAAATGAGATCTGTGAGATATATCCACTACTCATTCAATATAATTATTTGAGATATTATTCCTTGATTACTTTTAAGAATACCAACTTGATATATTATTTATCCAAAAAGGTTTAATTATATTTCCATAGACTCAGCATGAATATCTCCAAGTAATCTTATAATGGGTTGTCTTCATTTTGTGACATCTGAAAGATGTCATTCCTTATATAGTCCCTTCCTTTGTAGTAATATTTATAATTGGATATTGCATCTTTCCCAAAATTCATAAACCATATGAGGGATGCATCCTTGAGAGTGGTTGGACATAGTTTAAGCTTTTGATCATCATGATTATAGATGTAGCTATGACTTAGGACATTAAATTAAAATAGAAAAAGTATTAGGATATTCATTAGCTATTCCTCTAAAGTTGGGAAAAGTAGAGGGATATTTTTCATAGGTGCATTACCAACATGGGTATTAATGGGAAAGTCAAAGGTTTTATCCTTGTATATTTCTTCATGATTGTCTCCCATGATTTTTAGACTACTTTTAAACCAAAAAGTTCTGCCACCCACTTTTAAAATATTTTGTCAACTTTTTCCCAATATGCATAGTGAACAGTGGCTATAAGATTTTTAAAAGTAGAAAAAAGTATTATAACTAGGGTTAATAGAGTGGGTATTATTATAAATTATTTTAAAAGTATAATAAATATATCTTATTTGGGTAAATCAGTAGGTTCATTGAATTATACAATTTTATTTGGAACAAGAAGGGATTTGAGTTCTATTTTAGAGAGGAGTTTGGGTGAGGGTGAGGGAGTTGAATACCAAATTACTAAGTGTAGGGTAGCCAAATAGACACTCTTTATAATGGTGAAAATATTTCCTTATTATGGGTATGAATATTCTTATACCCTTTATTATCAAATTATTTAACTACTTTAGCTAAGTACTCCTTTGGTGTTGCTTCTTTTGCCTCCAATAGTTGGTGTGTATAAATTAAAATTATTTATTTAGTCATTGAAGGTGTTATATGTTGTTACATGTGGTATATATATTTATATAAATAATGTTTCTATTTATATAAGTGATTTATCTATTACTACAAATGATATCTATGCTACTAAAGATGATGTACCAACTTCTTCTGTAAAGAAACTTAGTCTTTTAGGGAAAATCTTTCCAAGTAGCTTATTTCACACTAATTACAAATACTTCCACCTTATTTTTTTATACCCTACCCTACACAGGGTTACTTTTAAAGGGGGTTTATTTTTTTGTTTTGTTTTAACTATTATAGTTTTTATAAATTTTAAAATCTAACTTATAAAATAGAAAAATTTATGCTAGAAATTGGAAAATTTTACTTATAGAAAGAAGGAAATTTTGTTATAGGAAAGCATGAAATTTTAATCTAGTAAATTAGGAAATATCACCCAAAATTTGGATATTATAATTATTGACACCTTCCCTAAAAATGGTTCCAAATTATTGGTAAAATAAACTCCACAACTAAATTGACGTAGTCTAACCAATGCATGTACAACATGTCATATGTGCTCTAGAGTGGCATCCACTTGGTTTATTAAGAATGATCATTCAATAAATTATCAACTTAGGGTATATATAATTTGGTAATATGTCAAAATTGTGTTTGAATAATAAATTATTCTAAATTCTTGATGCACTAATGGTTGCATATAGGAAACACACCTTTGTATAAATGTAAATGACATAATGTAAACACACTTACATAAAAGGGTAATCTCATAAAGGAAATCAGTACTTAAAGTAAATTAATATTGTTTTGTAAGATTATTATACTTATATCTAAAAATACTTTCTCAATCACACATAATAAAAATTACTTGTAATGAAATCAAATATGGAAACCAAAGTTGCATACACAAAGCTATAATGTAAACACAAATGAATTAATCTACTAAATGGATAGAATTGTCAAAACAAATACTCAAAAGTGGGCCCTAACTAGTTTTAATTATTATTCAAATCCTTTACTCAATTAAAAATTATTTAACTTAAATAAATCTTAGTTTCATTGATCAAACTTTATAGTAATAAGATGATTTCTACAAAAAAGTATAAAATATTGCAACAACTATTTCACTCTTTCTTACTATATTTCTATGGTAAATTATGTTATCCTAGTAATAACCTAGAATATTCTCCTTATATAGGATATATAGGTTCTTATTATATAAATAAATACATAATGGTTACAACCATAAGATATAAAACTATGATAAAAACTAGATGAAGACAAGAAAGATGTTATGATGGTTAAAACCATAAGGTTGTACATTCCAATAATGAAAGCATGGTCCAATGGAGTTCCCATATATTTATAACATATTTTGTTCATTTTACATGATTATTATCTATTTTGGAGTTAAATAGAATATGGTTGTAGATGATAGCTATAGGTTCTATTATATTATGGGAAATATTCACCTACAACTATTGTTATGGGTACACTTTGTGGCTACAAGTGATCGTGGTTAGTGGCTATGGGTGGTTCCTAGTTGCTATAGTGACCCCATGTATCCAATTAAAAATAATCAAGGCTATGGACATATCTTTATAAATGGATGTGGGCTACTAAAAATAATAAAAACTAGTTTTTCCCTTCCATTTAGTAATGAAAATATCAAACCATTTATAAAACATTTAAATTATATTAGAAACATTATAAATATCATATCAAACTTAAGATTTAATTTACACACACACACACACGTTACATATGCACATGAGTATTTTATGAGTCCTTAGGAATTGAAACTATGACAAAAAGGAACTAGTTAGGAAAGGATTAAATATGTAGATGAGGCCATTTCTAGGTCTCATCATTTGTTTGAGTTTTCCATGATGAAATCCAATTCTCTTTTCCTTATCAACATATGTGAACCATATGTACCCTTTTCCTCCTACCATGTGTGTAACCCATATGTGAAAGAAACATATCCGGGTCATTCATACAATCATAATCTAAAAATATACCATGAGTTTTTTTAATCTCTAAATGGAGTTGTGTAATATAACACCCTTTCATAAGGTTATCCCATGGCCAAACTGTCTCCTTTTAAATATTTTTTTGTATTTTTAACATAAATTTTCACCATAAATCCATTTTATAAATTATTCAAACCATTGAAAATATATTAAATATACTTAAATATTTCATATTATATGTTTGGGGTGATTCTACATATATTTTTAATGATTTTAAAAATGAATAAAAAATAATCTTTTGACAGAAAAATGAACCTTTCATAATTTTGACATAACTTTTCATCCCTACTCCATTTTGAGAGAAAATTATATTTTTAGAAGAATTATAAAGATACATAAAACTTTGATTCAATACATGTTCAATGATTCCCTATGGATGTTTTTATATTTTTTATTCTTTTGCAAATATGAAAAAATACATAGGGAGTAATCAAAAGTGTAGTGAATTAAAGTTGTAGGTATCTTTAACATATTTCCAATGATATAAGTTTATTTCAAAATGGATGTTGAGGTGAAAATTTATGTCAAAATTATGAAAGGTTCCTTTTTGTGTGTCAAAAGATTCCTTTTATTCTTTTAAAAATCATTAAAAATATGTGTAGAATCACCTAATACATATTAAATGAAAGTTGTAGGTCTATTTAATATATTTATAATGGTTTAAATAATGTTTAAAATGGAGGTCAAAGTGAAATGTTATTATAAATATTCCTAAAAAAGGAGACATTTTGGCTATGGGATATTGTAAATGTATTATAACTACAAAGTGGTGCTCAAATACTATACAATCGTACCTTTTCCTCTTGTAATGATATAGTTAATATTTTTTATTGTAATTTTTTTGGTATGAGTGTTAGTGATTTCATGAAATCATGCTCTATGTTATGAGCTTAATGAGAAGTACAATATTTATCAAGTAACTATCTACTCTTGCATTCTATTAATATATATTTGTAATAGTTTAGAAATGATTTACACATATATGTATATGTATGGTACTCAAAAATTATATTATTATAATTAAATTATGGTATAAAAAGGTGCTATGAATAGGCTAAGTATTGGCATGTGCTCATAATATATTTAATTAGTAACAAGTAAATGACATCTCTAAAAAACTAATCCAACTTTAAAATAAAAGTTGATATTTAGCCTCCTTAGGACAAGAACATGTCAAAATTTTAAACTCTAGAAGATAGATATTAAAAGTGCCATGCCACAAAACATCAACTAATTTGGTCTAAAAAGTATCTGTGTGCTTCAATTTTTTTGTGTTATTCAACCCAAGTATAAATATATATGTAATTCCTATGTATTCCCATCACATATGTAACAATGTATGCATGTAATATTCAAGGAAACACGTAAAAAAAAATTGTATAATGGGTAGTGAAAATTATCTTAAAACCACTCCTTAGTTGTTGCTCTATGAGATTAAGATGATTGATTAAAAAACAACACTACATTTTTTCCAATTAAAACTCAATATTTTACATTGAGATATAGTGAATCATCTTTGCTTACCATCTATGTAACTTGTTCAACTAGGTCTTGGAAACATATCCAAAATATTGGGTCATTATTTAACACATCTTAGCTGATAGGCCATGTACATATCAAACAATTTAAAACCCACTATGTCAACATATCATGCTAATTAATAGGGAACTCACTTGAGGTGCATCAAGATTAATAAATCTCAGTTGGGATAGCTATGTAGAGATGTCATTTACTTGTTATTGATTAAATAAATTATGAGCACAAGCTAATACTTAACCTACTCATAACACATTTTTATACCATAATTTAATTATAGTCTCACAATTGTTGACTACCATACATAGACATATATACATAAATCATTTCTAAACTCCTAAAAATATCCATTAATAAAATGCAAGAATAGACAATTACCTGATAAAGCTTGTACTTCTTCTCATTAATCTTATAACATGGAACATGATTTCATTCAATTCACTAAAAATAATATTTTATACCAAAAGAATCACAATAAAAACTATTAACTATATCATTAAAAGAGGAAAAGGTAGGATTTTATAGTATTTTAGCACTAGATTACCATTATAATACATTTATAGTGCCCCACAAGGTGTAAAACTACTTTCTATAAATAAAAGTCATAACTGCTACATATTGAATTCATATTTTAGATAGAATAAAATATTTATGCCATGACATGTGAGATTCACTCTAAGATGTCATGTCTTATTTTTCTTCCATGATGGGATCATTCTAATATCTTGGCTAGTAAATCCTCCTTACATGATCCATGGTCTATGAAATTCCCTCTTGATATTTATGGTCCTTATACTTCACTAACCAATGTTACACCTTTGTGCACTTTAAGACTTAGTCAATATTATACTTATTGCTCTTAGGTATTCAAATACATCTACAAAACCTCATCCTCATGTGTCATATGTGGTCTAATATACATATCATTATATGCTATGTATTCAAAATGTGTGCATATTATACATGCTTCCATTCTTAAACTATGAACATTGATACTTAGCCAAAGTACCAGAAATGAAAATAGACTAAGCAATGTAAATAAAAAGTGGGTAAGGAATAATAACACCTATTTATTGTTATATAAATGTGAGACTATGTATGGACTATGCATACTATGTGTTACCTGCTCTTGGATTTTGGAAACTATGTGATTCTCCAAGATACACCCATTCACTAGGAAAAATTAGTTACTATGATGATCATATTAGGACAAATTTGTATGTCCATGTTTATCTAACTTTGGTTGGGGTTGTCATGCTATGGTCAAGTTTTTCCTGCTGAGGTTTCATTGTCTAGTTTTTATATCACTTGTGTGTTGTATTCTTCTTGTTTGCTTGATACCTTCACTTTATAGATATGTTAAGATTTTTTTGAAAAATAGAAGGATCTTCTTCTTGAGCTATACTGACACTCTAAAGTTAAATAAATAATTATGGATTTGGGAAACTGCCAAGGAAATATTACAAATTATGTATCTAGCATGCACAAAATTACACCTCCGCATAGTTTAATGAGTGTATATATATAATGTCTTGAGTGAGGTTTTATGAACTTCCTATTCCATAGAAGTGATGATACATCTACATGCACTTTAATACCCTACTTTGGCACAAGGAAAATGTTGAGAGACAAACATAGAATGGAAATGTATTAAGAGTATAGGATTTAGTGAATCTTGACTTGAGTGATGTTTTGATTTAGGATTAAAATTGTATGTGACTCAAATATTGATATTCAAATATGTCTTATGCTTTATTCTTGATGATAAATTTATTGGTTAGACATTGTATAAATAGGCTTATGTAAGATAACTTATGCATGATTTATGACTATATTAATGTCAAAAATAAATAGTAAAGGTACATAATTCATGAAAATGGGAATATATGACCAAAAAACAAGAAAAAATTATTAGGGTGTAAAATTTTTTCTAGGATGGACTTGTAAAATGATTGGCTTTGTCTAGGTGATGATTTTGCCTCTATTTTTGAGGCAAGGCTAGTTTATAAATAAAAATAGTCCATGTCTTAATGAATTAATTTTTGATGCATTGAGGTGATTTTAATCTCAATGGAATGAATATAGACCTATTTTAATATTTAATTAATAATAGAAACATGATAAAATGTATAATTTTTCCAAATGAGATAAATTGGCAATAAGACACTAGGAATAAGGGTCTTTTGCCAAATTCAAGTGTCTACACAATGAAATGTCTTTGTCATGGGTGTGTGAGTGATATCCATGTGTGCATAAAATTTTAAATTTAAATAATTAAAAAAATAACCTTCACATACCTAGGAAATGATGAATATTTTTCATTCAAACTCAAGTTATGCTTACATCCCCAATGTATATTTGGTTTACTTGAAATAAATGGAAAATGATACATGCAGTCAAATGATCATGATATGTTTTTTTTAAAAATATAAATTTAATTTTAATTTGAAAAGAGAGAATAAGAAAAAATACACCTTATTTTTATTTCCATAAATGTAACATCAAAAATACTTTTGGTAGATGTTGAAAAATAAACAAATCTTCTATGGCAGACTTTAGAAACCCAACACTTCCTGATCAATGGAGTAGATAAATTTTACACTCTGCCACATTTCCACTTTACTATTTTTAAGATATTGGATTTGTAATTATCATGATATAAACCCTCTTTTTGAGGTGAGGGATGACTGACTTATGTTTTATTCAATCATCTTGAAATAAAAGGTTAAATGCCTCTTATGTTTTGAGAAATAAATTAGTTGAAGCATGTTATAATCCTACAAACATATGAATTTTGAATATTGTAATAACTATAAATTTTTTCATATATGTATAGACACTAATATATGATATTAAAAACTTTAAAATGTCATTCTTGACTCATATTTATTGTACATGGCTTGTGTGTAAATTTATGGATCTTGTACACCTTTCTCTCGTTTCAACTTACCTTCTATAGGTTTGAACTTAATTTTCTATCAATCACCTACATGAATTACCTAATATGTGTATAAACTTATAAATATCATACATAGACTATTTATAAATAATCAAACAAGTATTTTTGTATTTTAGACATCTCTAAACACACTCAAACACCTCCATATTCATGTTGTTGTCTAACCCCTCCAGACACATCCATTATCCAAGAAACATTATAGTTTTGATTCAAATCACATTTATGGGTTGGCCCTTACATTTCACATGTCAATGGCATGAAATGTTACCCAAAAATTTAGTTATTTATACAAGTTTAGATTAATCATATTATTTCTCTAGAATTATCAAGCAAGCATCCATTATCACATTTGCACATTAAAAAACACTTCCTTAGACTTCATAAATTATAAATATGTTACAAGCAGTAGGCCATAACCAAGTCTCAATAAATTTATATGAGTCAAATTTTCCATTTTCAAATGATGAAATATAGATTGCATGATGCATTCATAGTAGTGGATCATGATTAAAATCATTCATTTAAGGAGAAGAAGTAAGTTCACATTGAAATCCTTCCTCAAAGTATTAGACACATTTATAGTGCTCAACTTGGGGATTGATTTGGGATAGATAAATCCATTATTCTCCCTCACTTCTATATGTTAAACTAGTGTCATGAATTGTTGTTGGGTTGGTGCTCGGCAAAGGGGTTGGTGCTCCTGTGGGTTGGTGCTCATGAATAGTTGTTGGGTTGGTGCTCAGCAAAGGGGTTGGTGCTCTTTTAATTTGGTGCTTATGAATATTTTTTGGGTTGGTTCTCATTCATATACTTGAGATTGTTCTCCATGGTTTTTCCCACATTGGGTTTCCATGTTATATCTGGTGTCTCTCTCTATCTTGTGTGGTGTTTATTGTTTGATTTTTATTGCATATCTTGAAAGTTTGATTAAGTGGAATTTGGTTAAGGGAAATTTTTATAAGATATATGATATACTAATTCACCCCCCCTCTTAGTATATCCCATGTTTAACAGAGGAGACAAGTTTCTAGATTTTGTAAACATAGTGAGAGACTAATGCCAAATAGAAATATAGTTTTCAATTGGGCATAATGACTTGTGCTAAATAAATGAGGCATAGTTCACCGTGAAGAATTTGGTAGAATTATATGATTTCATCTAATGTAAGCATACATGTCTTAACAAACTTATATAAATTCCAAATACCTGGTTATTGATTTGAATGACTC
Source organism: Torreya grandis (assembly GCA_037957365.1). NCBI lineage: Eukaryota > Viridiplantae > Streptophyta > Pinopsida > Cupressales > Taxaceae > Torreya > Torreya grandis. The sequence goes on along the minus strand of JARHVA010009614.1, from coordinate 210,237 downwards.
TTAATCCATTTTACAATCTTTTTACTCACCTGCACCTAGTCTTTCACATACACATACAAAAAAAGATAAGTTTTTAATTACCCTACTACTTTCTATAATTATTAAATTATAATATATCACTAATACCCAAATGTAGCAATAAAATTTGTGGTTTATTTATATATAGTGTACAATTTAAATATTAAATGTTTTATATTTTAATAAAGCATTAATATAAATAAGGTAAAACATATTGATGAATCTGAACCTTATATTAAGCATATTAAACCCTAGGTAACCTTAGTGACCATTCTTTATTTCCATTAAAGTTATGACACACATTAAAGAACTAGTTCAACCTAGCTGACTTAGTTTGATGCCTAACGATAATTTTTACAAACATGGTTGTGTTGGATAACCTTGTAGGATAAAATTATAGAAGGGTTAGGAGTTATACATTGCTATAAATAAAAGGTTGATTTTAATCCAATAGAGAGGAACATTCATTTTCATATTATTACAACTCGTAATTATGCTACATCTACATTTGAAGGATCCATTACTTAGAGTTTGCCTGGGAGTGAAGATAACTTATATTACGAAAAGTATTAGATGAAAAGGAGTATTTTATCCTAGAGATTATTTCTATAGTATTATCCTAAAAAAATACACAATAATCTCTTTCAAAGCACCATTATCCAAGGATGAGATTGAAACTTGACATTTTGACTTGAAGGTAAGTATATCTAAAATTTTGCTATTTCATTTGATTGATAGATATTTCACAAAGTAACATGTTTTGAATATATAACTCTTTGCTTATACTACCTCTATTCTTAAAATTAGTATATATATAGGGTCTTTTTTTCTTTCCTTATTTCACCTTAAGTGATTGAGGCCCCCACTTACATACCATGATCCCTTGATTATTTGTTTTTGTTAAACCATCCCCCTCTATGCCACAAGCTTTGGTGAGAACTAGATTAGTTTTATTTCATGTATTAAAAGGCCTATATTGGGTTATTGCATATTATTATTTGACTAGAGGCTTTAGAAACCTCTCCTTTAGTGTTGTGTGATAAGATATCCCTTGGTTAGGCTTAACAAATCCAATTTATCATGCCCCTAATATAAAAAGTATCATGATAGATGTTAGTTGGTTATCTTATCCAAGCTTTCATTTACTAAGTAGGATAAGTTTTATATCAATCTTAATATTTTACATACATTATCTAGATCCAATTTGGTATCAGAGCTATAAAAGCTTAACCTCATTTTGAATGTAAGTTATTTTAGATATCCAATTTTATTCTAAGTATCAATCCTGGATTTTAGTGGCCTACTATAAATACTCAATCTTATGCTCTCACCTTGACCTTAGGGATCTTGGTTCATCATAAATTTGTGAATTTAGCGTTATATTAAAGTTTTGGAAAAAATAATTCCCTATGTGATTTGAAAACTTGTCAGATGGTATTTATTGGCCTCTACAATGAACTCTAATTTTTCATCAAGTATTGATTCAACCTCCATATGATAGATTTGGGTTTCTTTTGGAATCATGAAAAAAAAAGTTATCATTTGGACTTAAAAATTTACCAAATGGTAGATATTGGCATCTAAATAAAATTATCATTATGTCAAGTGTTGATTTAGAATTTGTATGATAGTTTTGGTCTGCATTGGGATTCATGAAAAAATAAAAGTGATTTATTTGACTTTAAACTTTATCATATAGTAGATCTTGGCATCTACATAAAACATTAATTTTGTGTCATGTATGGATTCAACATATTTATAATGTTTTTTATGTCATAAAAATGCCAAAAATATGGGTTGGTATAAGTTTTTGTAGGTAGGTATACTCTATATTTTTAAGCACTTTTAACTTCTACTAAGATTTATGAATCATTAGTTTTTTTATATATTATAATTTACTTAGACACATTATTTTTACATAGAAACCCCTAGGATAGAACCATGTTCTGGTATTTGTAAAACTCATAAGAGCTATCATTTTGGAAAAAGTGTTCATACATTTTACCTAATATTTGGTGTGAGGTGTATAAAAATTTAAAATTACATGTACCTCATGGTATATAAGGAATCATAATGATTTTTATTTTTTCCAACATGAATCCTATCAGTCATTTGATTCTATAGTACACCAGTAAATGGTTAGCCCTAAAATGTTAATCTCTACCTACTGTAGAGATAAAAACTCCATAGTCATTTCCCTTTTAGCCATGTTCACTATTTATGCCTCAGATAAGTATATCAAAGAGCCTATAAACTAAACACACTTATCTTAATAATTCCATATAACTCAAAGGTATACTTATAAGTTTTGTACACTTTTTCCATATCTGTGTTTAGATCTAGAATTATTATTTAATTACAATATCAAAATACATGTTTAGTTAAACTAAAAATAATAATTTTTTAGTTTTGGTTTAGAAATCCTATTATTAGATTCAGTTTTAAACCCAAAAAAAATAAAGGGTAGTGCAAAGGGCATGTTTGGAAAAAAAATCATAAATCAAAGATACATTTTGATCCATTTGGAAACATTTTACTTATAACAAGTTTTTTGAGACACCATGGCACAAAAAAATCCCCTCTAAAGTTCCAACTACTTCAACTAGAAATGATACATTACTGATTTTCTTATTAACAAGGGTATAAATTGTATTGGAATGAATGAAGAAGGTCCACCTTTAGATCTAATCATAAAAAAAAATAGAAAAAATGTTCTAACGAAGTTAAATACATCTTTGGCCAGTCAATATTCCTTAAATTGAATGTCACATCCTGTCCCACTCTATAAAAACCACTTAAGTAATTAATAGGGGACATAAAACTAATTATTTGTATTTTTGATTATTATGTTTGATTTATATAGGTATGTTGTATGATTGGTCATCATTTTTTTTTTGTGATTAGTTATGTTATTGAATATTTGAATATGTTTGTACTATGTTCTATGATCATGTTGATTATGATTTTTTTAAATGATTTGCATTACAATTTTTATTGATACTTATATACTCTAATTATTTGATTACTTGTTATAATCTTAGACAAATTACTTTTTGTTCGATCGAGGTGGTTTCAGGACTATCTTTCCCTCATAGGTAATATAGAGGGAGAGTATCATCAGAGAGGGGTATAGATACCAACATTGGGGATTGAGATAATTAATCTAAACCCGTACATACCACATTATTATTTTTTTAGGTGAAATGAATCGTAATCAGTAGTCTACAAAAATGATAAATATTGCTTGCATTATTTTCCCTTGTAGCAAATCATGCATGTTTACAATATATAAATTCATCACTTCTCATGATTTGCAAAGTATGTGAAGTCTATGTTTTGAGTGGTTGTGTTTCTTAAAATATTTATAGGAACTAAACTATGTTGTGTTAACTTTGAATTCATTCTAGTTGGTAGAAACATGAGTGTTTATTGGTCTTATTTGATTATTTTTATTCTTATCCCTTTTTAGTCGCATAAGGAGGGTGTAAAATAGGGTGAAATCACCCAAAGTAATTTAATTAAAAAGGAATTTTTAGACAAAATTAGCCACCATGAGTGAATACAATTTAAAACTTTGTTGACAAGAAATGTTTTAACTATGTTGATGACCTTTTGATAGGTTTTATCTTAGCTTATAAGTTATGCCATGTTATAAGAAGGTGTCTTGTCAAGTATCAGGTTATCTTAAGGTCTCTTTCATGGTATATACGAGTGAATAAAATCCCATAGTATTTCCATAAATCCCCTTCATGAAGGTCTTGTTTAGGTGTTTGGAGAAATTAAGGTATTTTAGCAAAGTTTAAGGTTACTTTGCAAAGGTTAAGATATGTTGATCCATGGTGAGGTGTTAGTGTATTGACCTCCAAGGTGAAATAATGTCTTATGGAAGATAAGATATTTTAGAGACAAGATATGGAAAGATGGAAACATTTTTATTTCATGTTAGCAAAGGTTAAGGTAGGTTTGGAGAAATTAAGGTAATGGTTGCTTTTGAAAATTAGAAGGATCAAGTGCATTTTGAGGTCTTTAACATGTTTAAAAGTTATGTCAAGGTGTTTCATTACTTAATCATGTTCATCCCAATTAATTTAAATATAAAATGGGACCTTCTAAATGAGGCTAGGAAAGTGAAATATAATGTAGAAATACACTTGCCAAGGACTTATAAAGTAACATTTCAATGTGCAGATGGTTAGTTCAAGTCAAAAATAGATGGTTTCAGGTCCATTTGATGTTTTTAGGGTAAAATAACTCTTTTTGAAGCATTCATAGGTATAAATAAGACAAAAAACATTTCATATCCTCCATCGATCTCCTTGCAAACTAGTGAAGGCCATTTTCAAGTGTTCATTTTATCAAGAGGAAAGAGAATTAGATTTAGTGATATTGGGGGTATAATAGGGGCCATTATTACTTTGAAATGATATAAATTATTTCTTGGTTTTAATGGCTATGATTTATGAACAATTGTTAACCAAATAATCAGTATAAAACCCTCCTAAAACCCCACATGTAGGGTTTTTCTTGTCTTAGTGAGTTTTTAAGGTAATGTATGAAAATTTATGGTTTTTTAAGGTCCTAAATGGTTTGAATATTTATATCACATCATATTACACCATTATTTGGCATGTGTGAACAACCAATATAGAAACAAGTGTTGTTTTTATTATTTTTAAAGGTGACAAGCAATGTTTTTGAATATATGACATTCTTAATCATAGAATAATTTGTGTTTGGAATAAAAAAATTGTAAATAACCCATATAAATCTTCATCTATCCTCATTTGGTCTCCTAAAAGTCCAAGTAAAGGGTCATTTGCAAGTGGTTTGTATAGGTTGTAGGCATAGAGGTGAACAATTATCATTATTTCTATTGTTGAGAAGTTGTTAGAGGATATGAATATATGATGAGAACCATAAAATAATACTAAAATTAATTTATATATCCTAAGACCAAATGAGCATCTACATCTATTTCAAACACCTTCCAAATTGAAAAATGCATAACATGAAAGAGATAGTTTAGGTTGTCAACAAGTCATACCACCATCCAAGGCATGTGAAGGAGGATGTTGTATAATTAAATTTATAAAATATAGTGATAAATGTGATAAATTATACCTAGAATATATGCAATGGTGAATCAGGCCTAATAAGGCTTAACTAGGCCTTAAACCTAACAAGCTCACACACAGGCCTACACATACAACCTAAAGAATGTATGCAAATTAAGGTAGAGTAGAGGAGATAAATCTATTTTATGGTGTGGATAAACTTTGTATAGGGTCATAAGAGGTGTGTGTGTGTGTATATATATATTCTTGTTAAAATAATAACATTATCAAATTTATAGGTAGTCAATCACCCAATAAAGAGCACCGACAACCAAAAACTAGTTTTGCATGAATATAAGGGAAAGGATTGTAAATATGGGGTTTAAACATGAATAATGAGGTTATGATAAGTTTTAAAACAAATAATAATATTTATATAGTAATTTTAATCCAATATATTAGTGTCAAGGATGGTATAAGCTAGTAAATATGAAAGTATTTAGGGTTTCACACTAAAAGGCAAGGTACATGCCAAAATTCTTATTTTAAGGCCTTAAAATAATTTTGGGGGATGATTATAGATTAATAAAGTTTTTTAAAAAATAATAAAACTCTCATATACTACTCCCAAGTATTTAATATTCAAAAAACATGAGAAGACCCATATGCATAGTCATAATAAACAAGACTGTGTGGACCTACAACTAAGGGTCAATTACACATAAACATGAAGAAAATGAGCATGTTTTAGATCGATCATAGGGTTTAAATGTGTATTAAAGTGTGATAATAACTTTAATATATATTTATATTTTTAATACCTCAAAATAAAATAATATATCACTTAATAAGAAACATTTTCAAGCCTAAACAAGAGACATGCTTAATGGAGAGCTACAAGTCTATTCCCAAAAACTCAAGAGAATATGAAATATTGGTATTGAGATTGAAGTTTGGATGGGAAATTAAGGTGTGTGATATTAATTAATGAACATGTAATATGTTTACTATTATTATATAATGATTTAAAATAATAAATAACACCTACAACCCACTTGACAGTCATAAATGCACACAAAATTTTGGAAAACTTGGAATGTTGTAGATGTACAAAGAGTTTTTACATGAAAATAACTATTGAAAGAGTTGAGGGAATTTTTTTCAGACATAAAATAGGTTTTATAATCTATTTAAGTTTTTTAAAAATCTCCCTATCCATTTTTGTTCACTCTTGGCTTACTCAGGCCTGTGACTTTCCAACCTAGGGCTTAAAACCTTGCATTTTGCATAAATAAAGTTATAACCATTGGAATTCCATGAAAAATTTCCATATGATCTTATTTAATGTACCATACATCATTATTTTTTCTTTTTTATTAATAATAAATGGTATTTTATGGTCTTTAGTATTCTAACTTGCTTTAGGCCTACTTGTGAAAGATGGGTGTTGGGTTAGTAGGTCTGTATTGGGAGTTGATACATTAAATTTTGGGTGAAGATGAATAAATATAAAGGGTACTCAAATATTATTTTATTTTTATTTTAAGTTTTATGTATCATAAAAAACATGGAGTTTTGTGTCAAAATAAGGATACAAGGAATAGGCCTTAAAGAGAGAAAATATGAGAATTATGAGGGAAATTATAAAACAAAGGTGAAAAGATGATTGTTTATAGGTATTAAACAAGTTTTAAATATAAATAAAAGTATTTATAACCTAATTATATGACTTGGAACTTCTTAATCACTTATAAGGGGCACTTTTAAGATCTCAAGGATGAATCGTCAAGAAAAATAAAACTCCTACACCACCTTGAGAAGATCATCATCATATGAATTGCACACATGTTGAATGGAGCTTTCAAGACTATTTAATGGTAGGATTTATTGTTTATAACTTGATTAATGATGACATGACACTTTTCATGAGATTATATAATGTCCATCTTCTTTCTCATTCTCATTCTCTTTTATATGTATAATTGATTTTGGCATTTTAATAGATCCTCCACTTGAGTATGGTGAGCCCTGCTCCATTTTTAATCCATTGAAAAAATAGACAAGATAGTTTTACCTCCTCTTATGATTGTATTCTAGTGTTTGTGTATGAATGAATGATTTTATCTAGTGTTGATTTAGTTCTCATTAACATGTTATATCATTCTCTCACATATATGCAATTTGAACTCACTCTTGCAAGTCATATGGAGTGTTTAAGAAGTATTGTGAAGGTTAAGTGAGGCAATCTTCCATTAGTGTCTTTAGACCTCTTAAAAATCAGCCCTCCTAGCCTAATCATCATTTACCACCTTCATATTGAAATACTAATGTAAGAGGAGTAGATTAGGAGTAGTGTATGAATATGTTAGCTCTATGCTCATTGTGAATTTGAAAATGTGTGGTAGTGGTCAATAAATGTGGTGAATCACCTCCTTAGTTAGGTTATTTTCAATTATATCTTACCATTTTTAAATTCTCCTTGACATGTTGTCTCATTATCTCACCTATATGTAGTTTGAACTCACTCTTGCAATTCATATGGAGTCTTTAAGTAGTATTGTGAAAGTTAAGTGAGGCAATATTCCATTAGTGTCTTTAGACCTCTTGAAATTATCCCTCCTATCCTAATCATTATGTACCACCTTCATATTTAAATACTAATGTAAGAGGATTATATTAGGAATATTTTATGAATAGATTAGCTCTATGGACATTATGCATTTGTAAATGTCTGGTAGTGGTCAAAAAAATTGGTGCATCACCTCCTTAATTTGGTTATTTTTAGTTATCTCTTACCCTTTTCCTAGCAAGTAATTTCAAGGTAAATCATCAAGGGGACTATCCCTATCTAGAGATTAAACTCATTGATTAGGCAACCCACATCATAGAGGTGTCTTCATGCTATCACCTAAGTGAGGAGGATTGAACAACCTCTTCAAGGGTGAAATTTAGTGTGAAAACTATTTTGTCATGCCTGGTGGGTCAAATATTTCATCCATTGAAGAGTTTTCGATGTTGCTCTTTAATACATCAGCCTTTAGAGACATGAACACAAGAATCAATGGTTACTCCAAGTGAATCAAAACTATTATAAGAAACCAAGTGCCTAAAAATCATAAATTGGTATGTACTCTTACTCTTAATTTTGTGAAAATTCATATTTATTACCTACATATCCTTCACATCAAGCTAATGATGTTTATGACTTCTCATCAAATAGACCTTCAATATAATATTAGCCTTGTCATAAAAATTAACCACCTACCACCCCTGCTCATGCTCCCAATCAGACTTGGCAAAGTCATTCTTTACCTAGTCAACTTGAATAAAGATTTAGATAGGTAAGAATTGATTTTGAGAGGAAAATGAAAGAAATGATAGAATAAGGGAGTAAAATAGGCATAAATAAAATCTTTCATATCAAGTATTTATATATTAGTAAGAGTTTAGGGATAATGAAAAGTGTATAGATAGAAAAATTATAGCTAAAAAAGAGCAAGATTATCAACTACTCATGAGAATATAAAAAGTCAAGCCTATGTGTCCATACAATCATCCTAGTAAAGGTCATATTACTTATACTAAGTTTTCAAAACTAAAAACCGCTCTATTAGAACATGAAATATAAATTAGGGAACTTGATAGTAAAAAATAACCTATTTTAATTGTCCCTATTAATTTTATTTAATAAGAGAGGGACTTATTATAATTTTTTAAGGATGAGTGGACAAATATTGAGAGTGAAAATCAACAAGGCCTAACTAGTGACATGCTTGAGATAATAGGTTTAATACAATGTATATAAAATATATTGGTGGCCTATGAGAGGCATAAAACTTAGTAAAATAATCCTTCTATTTCCTCTCCTACCCTAATTCAACCTTATTATACTCCTAATCTTCTCCAACTTACAATATGCCATCAAAAAAATCTTGGGTTTATCCAAGATTTATCCACTCTTCCTCAAGAGCCTCAAACCATTCTATCTTGGAGGCCTTGTTAGAATATGACTCTAGATTACATCATGTTAATCATTGATAATGAAATTAATCCTATGCCCATATAAAATCAAGAGAGATAAGAGGTTATAGAAGCCACACCAAAAAAGTTTCCAAGTTGCAAAGAAACTCTTCATATGGAAGATAAGGATTAAGAGAGAGAAAAAGTGTTAGTAGTAAAGATAAGGGATTTACCAAGATTTCCAAGTCCTTAAATTATCCCTAAAATCATATTTTTTCATTAGTCTCAAAGTACATTAGAGGTTGATAAGTTGGTTATTGAGTGGAAGTAATAAAATCAGAACCTCTTGACCCAATTTCCTCGCCCTCTTCCACCAAATGAATAATCTTTCCCTCCTGCCATTTCCCCTTTTAAATGAGAACCCATTGTATGGGAAGTAAGTGAAGAGATTTTAACTAAAGAATAGAGTGTATCTATTGGGTATGATGAAGAGATCACCATTAGTAGTCCCCTTCATAGGGGAAAAAAGCATGTAGGTGTGAACTAAGAGAAACATGATGAAATAACCCTTTCTTAGGTGGATGACATTATATGTTTCATGGAGGAAGAGAGTGATAAAATTTTATAATATGAGATTAAAGAGGTCCAATAATAACTTGTAGTAGTGGTTTAAGTGGGGGTTTTTGATGAGCAAGATAAACTTAACTAGGCTTGACAACAATTATACCTTGATTTCCTAGAAGAGCTTGAATATCTTGGTATGACAAATTTGGAACAAGTTATAGTAGACCTTGAAGCAGATGATATCCTTGAAAAATAAGAAGAAGATTTTTCTATATTTGATGAATTTGAATATCAATATAGGCCTTAAAACACTAGTGGGCAGATTGGGTATGCTAATAAGACTAAAAGCCTTGAAGAAGTTGTCCTCCCTCAAAGGGGAAAAGAAAAAGATATAAATTAATATTGGATTAATTATTTTTAAATAATTTAAGACTATTAAAAACTTTGAAAGCATATGTATCTTGGTGAAGGTAGTGATAGGATATTGGAAATCTTGAAGAGCATAATCAAGGGGATACAAATCAAGGTATGTTTCAAGAATATTCTGATGAAGCTACAAACAAGTTTATGGAGATCCTTAAAGAAATTGATAAATTTGTAGTTGATGTTAAATATAATTACATCATTAAATATGTCATAAAATACCAAGATAAAATTCCTAAAGAACCATTGGAGGCTAGGGTTTCAATAGTCCTTATAAATCAAAGTGTGTTCAAATTGGAAAACACTACCAAGGGTGGATAAAATTATGAGGTAAGTGTTGAATATCAAGATGAATTTGTACTCATTAGGGACATGTTTTGTATTTTTTATCCATTTGAAAACATGAAAAATGAGTTGTAAAATAATAATCTTGATCCAATAAGCATTGTGTTCCAAAAGTAGGTTATCTTTCCTCCTTTTCCACCACAATGAAAGGATCTTAGAAATTTTCCTTTTGACCCAAGTGGATTAGACTTTGAAGGTTAGTTTTAAATATTATTCACTTGTGTTTTATTTCCTTAAGTGATTTATATCACAAGGTGTGTCTAGTATGGTGTGTATGTGGTTCTTTGCCTTGTGTTGTGTGTTTTGGAGGTATATTATCTATCTTGTCTTGTTAAAGAGCTTATAGTCAAGTCTCAAGGTTGAATCATGTTTATATTTGAAGCATGGGAAACTTCAGAGCCCAATGGATTTAAGAAGGAAATTGGTCTAGATTCATAACAAACATGCAATCCCAAGAGGTCACCAAGTATGTTAACCAAATTGGCCACCATGAGTGAATACAATTTAAGAATTTGTTGAAAAACCTTCTTTAACTCTATTTATGACCTTTTGATAGGTTTAAACTTAGCTTATAGGTCATGCCATGATATAAGAAGATATTTTTACAAGTTTTGGGTCATATTAATGTCTCTTTCATGGTCTATAAGAGTTAATAAAAACCCCTAGTCTTATCATCAATCCCCTTAATAAAGGTCTTATTTAGGTGTTTGGATAAATTAAGGTATCTTAGCAAAGTTTAAGGTTAGTTTTCAAAGGTTAATATATATTGATCCATGGTGAAGTATTGCTATATTGACCTTCAAGGTGACATAATTTATTATGGTGGATGAGAGCTTATAGAGACAAAATATGGTAATATGGAAACATTGTTATTTCATGTTTAAAAAAGGTTAAGGTAGTTTTGGAAAAATTAAGGTAATGGTTGCCTTTGCAAATTAGAAGGATCAAGTGAATTTTGAGGTATCTAATGTGTTTCCAAGTTATGAAAATGTGTTTTATTCCTTACACACCTTCATCTAGGTTCATTCCAATGTTAAATAATTGGTAGTGTTTCAAACTAGTTTTTGCTTTTCTACATTCAAAGGAAGTAAGAAACTAAAGAAATGGTCTAGGGTTAGATGTTACCCAAATGAGGTCTGTGCACCATTATCCAGACATTGAAGGTACTCCTCTTTGGCTATGGAGGATGACACCTATAGAAGAAAGAGACTTAAATAAAAAGGTTGTTAGATAGGCATAAGGTGGACTGCCAAGCGATATGCTTGGTCACAAAAGTGCAAAGAATTCCTTAAGGGATGTCAGTTCACTTGTTGATAAAAATGAATGTTAGATAAAGATAATAATGATAGACTAAGTGAGAGAAATACAAATAATGCGTACCTAATGTCTACTGTTGGCTTTCCACAGTCACCGATGTCGGTTAGTCTGCCGACGTCAGTTTCAAGGTCACCAACATCAATTAGTTCTACCAATGTCGGTAGGGGCAATGGGCCTGGTGGGTGGTGTCAGTCGGGGAAATGGTCTTGGACAGGGTTTGGATGGGTTTCTGGTTGATAGAGTGGTCTACAGAATGGTCTATGGTAGTTTGGGTCTGTGCAAAGGATGCTAGATAGTAGACAGGGTCTTTAGGAGGGACAAAAGGTAGGGGATAGGTTGTCAAGAAAAGGGGGTAGGATAGAAGATAGGGTTCAGGGAGAAGTTAGGTTTGGTCTAGTCTAGTTGATGGCCGAGTCTGGTCTGGAAATATAGCTTAAAAGCAATAAATAGAAAATTGATTACAAATACATCCTAAGTTACTGAAATAACAAAAAAGATGAATACTTATCTCTTGCTTGGAGTAGAGGCAAAGGTGTGAATGCTTGTTACTGATGTAAAAGACTTATTGCTGATGCAGAAGACTCCTTGCAAAGAGGTAGAGTGACTGATACAAAATCTCTGTAGCCTGTTATGCCTGATGTGTGTCTGGGAGAGAGAGAGGGAGAGGTCGAAGTCTGGGCGCAAGAGGATTTTTGCATTCAGGAGAAGAGGATTGAGAGAGGAGATCAGAATTTGCTGCAAGTTGGTTTAAAGCAACTGACGTCGGTGATCCTACCAGTGCTGGTTGACTAGTAACCGATGTCGGTAGCTAGAATAATGGAAAAAGGGCTAAAATTAGCCTTTTGCCTGTTCTTCCAACTACCAGGGTCAATTCATCATGAAAAAATGGTTAAAGGTGGATTAAATAAACATGAGGATTAGTGGAGGGGAAGTTGGAATAGGTCATAGGGTGATAAATTAGGGTATCCAAGGGAAAGGAATCCAAGGGTGAGGATGATGTGTCATGGGTGAAGTGTCAAAGGGGTTGTCAAGGGGGAATGTTATTAATTTAAAATAGATGATTATTTTAAATTAATAAGTGTGTGTTAGGAATGTTAGGAATGGACTAAGGGGAATAAGGGGGGAGATGACCAAGGTCTAGACATGATTTTGGTGTCTACATTCACCCCTTTTTGTCTTGTTGGTTGTTCTGACGAATTGCAAGACAAAAATAGGAGTTGGTTGCCCCAAGTATGGGATGAGGTTTTTTCATCTTGTTGGTTGTTCTGATGAACTGCAAGAGAGAAATGAATGTTGATTGCCATGATTATGGGATGAGGTATTCCCCCTCAAAGTAGGAGTTGAGGGAAGGGAACCTAGAATCGGGTGCTAATTTGATAGAGAGTGGATGGATATGGTGAAGTTTGAGTTTGAACACTGTAAAAGTTGAGATTGTGTGCATACCACTTCACGAGATGGTCAAGTCAAATTGTCATAGGTTAAGGGTCAAGGAGTGCCAAAATCAAAATAACTGGGCCCCAACATTTAGTCATAGCTGATTGGGTTATTCGATCCAAGCTGTAGCTCCAATAGTCATCATGTTCCAAGTATCTCAGGCTCAGGAAGTGCTCTTGGAAACATGAAAATGTCACAAGTAGTGGGGATCAACTTGCTCGTGATCCTCTACTTATGAGGGTCACAAGATGGGTTGTAGACAATTTTGCTAACCATTCGTGAGGTAGCATACATGCGAAAACAACCAAGGCAATGTTGTCTTAGAAGTGGTCATGGTCGAAGGAGATGGTCACGATCTCCATGGTCATTGGTCAAATTGAGTTGAGATAGAAGGTTGGTCCATTAGATGGATGGACAAAAGAATGGCCGAGCTAACCTCAGAAGACCCTATGTCAACTGAGCGCTACCTACATAGCCCATGTGTTGAGGGCCTTAGGCCAATGTAGTTCTCCCAAAAAGGGAGGAAGAGAGTCGATTGTGGACTGGTCGTTGGACGAGATTAAGTCATGGTCAAAGGTCGAAATGGTTTGTCTATCAAATAGATGAATAAATGGATGTGGTCAAGCTAACCCTAGAAGATGTCATGTCATCTGAGTGCTACCTACATAGCCCCTATGTTGAGGGCCTCAAACTAATGTAGTTCAAATGAAGAGTCAAAGTAGTTGATGATTGATTTGGTTGAGTTAAATGATGAGGGTAAGATGATGTTACAGTCTTTTCCATATTGAGTGATGGTGTATTATGTAACATTGGTTGTGGATTTTAATCCCTAGCAATTATCCATATTGGGTGATGGATGTATTCTAAAAATTAAATGAGTCTATTTATGCTTTAGCAAGTAATGGTTTATGCTTGACATAAATTGTGTGGTTGATATTTTCCATGTGTATTGGTTTCCATAGAAACTATGTGAAATGGATTATGTCATGTCGGTGGTCTGAAAAATGTTTGGTTTGAGTTGGTTGGGTTTGGATAGATAATGATTTGGTTGAATGTGTGACCAAGATGTGAAAAAAAAGTGAAAGGCAAATTGTTCTTTCATTGACAAGGACCCGATGATGGCATAGATAAGGGTTGTTAGAACAAAATCCTCGTTCATGCATTGCATCATTGACCAGTGGTTGTGTTAGAGAAGTAATCAAATCACTTGACGGTAAGTGAGCTCAAAATCCCTTGAGTATGTTGGGGTGATAGGATTGATTATGTGATATGGAAGGGAGGGGGAACCCTTTTTGGCAGGACCAACTTTGCCCCTTTTATAGGTGACCCAAAGAACGACTATAGACAAGTCCATGACTTTATAGTTTGTCAGTCAATTTTTTTTTGGGGGCAGACTGATCAATGCGGGAAGTCTACGAGGGGATGTTGTTTTGCTTTGTGGTCATGTTGTGAAGCTGATCGATGCGGGAAACTTCTGATATAGTGCTATTTGTAGCAAGAGTTTAGTCATAGCCATCCTTCGAGGGAGTGGTCTATATTTTTGCTTTATATATATGAAAGTCTTTGAATAGCTATCCTTCGAGGGAGCAGTCTATCAATTATAGTAATTATGCAGCTATCCTTTGAGGGAGTAGTCAACATTTATAGTTTTATGACCTTGGAATATACATCCCAATATATATATGTTTTTTTTAAATTTTTGACTGGACTTTTGGTCATGGACTTGACTATAGAGGTTTAGAGGGTTTCCCTTTTATTAGGACAAAGCATTCATGCTTGACGAAAGGGGTGACTAATGTTTGTAGGGTTGAGGGTTGAAAGGAATAGAAATGACAATGATGGGAGATTGCTCAAGGGATCGAGCTCAAGTTAACGTCAAGTGAATAATTACTTGACTAACAGTAGACTGGTCGAAGATGCAAGGCATAAAGGGGCTCAAGTTCTGATAAGTCCCTAACCCATGCTTGTGTTATGATGTAAGGTCCAAATCAATTAGGAGCAAACTTGCCCCATTTGCTGCATTCTAAATTGGTCACATGTTAAAGATGATTGGTTGAGGTCATGATTAAAAAGGTTGGTTGATGTTTGGTTGAGGTCAAATGTTTGGTCGAGGCTTGGTCGAGGCTTGGTTGAGGTCGATGTTTGGTCGAGGCTTGGCCGAAGCTTGGTCGAGACTTGGTTGAGGCTTGGTTGAAGTTTGGTCGATTGATGTTTGATGTTTGGTTGAGGTTAATAGTTAGAGTAAGGTCAAATTCCCCTAGTTTCTAGGGAGAATGTTTGGCAGATTTAGTTTGAGAGGGTGAGATTCTGATCTGCCAGGTTGGAGGTAGGAATCTCAAAATCATGGATGATGATAGAGGAAATGGTTGGTAATGATTTGATTAAAGTGGCTAATAGTTGGGGGTCATTAGGTTGGACCTCCATCAATTGTAAGGCTTGGATCAAAGTTTGATGATGATGTGGAGAGTATTATATGAGATCATACAAAGACATCTTCACAGGGGTCGTGTGGTGAGGTTGCTTTGCCACAGAGTTAGGGATTGTCTTTGAGGATGCTGGTCGAGATGTGCCTAAGACAGTAATCTTGGGTTTTGGTTGTGGTGAAGGCTTGGTAGATGGGGATGTCCAAGGGATAGAAACATGTCCTTTCCCTTTATCCTTTTGGGTTGGTGGGTTGGTGGTCAAGTTGATTGTGTTGATTTCAAATAATGGGGTTAAAGGCGGTGGAGGGACCATAGTCTGGTGTTGAGATCCTAATTTAGGTGATGATGTTTGTGAGGCATGTGATGGTGTCAAAGATTTGGCAAAGGGGTAGTCAAGAGGATCCTTGATGAGAAGGATATCCTTTTTTTGGTGTTGACGAATGACAACTTTAAGAGTGCAACAATTGTCGTAACCCGATGTGTGATGATAGTGACAAAATTTAGTGTTGTCAGACCAAGATGGTCTTGATCTGAGAGTTGACGAATGTGAAGGTGAGGAGGTATGGGAAGCATGGGACGATGTTGAAGGTTTGTTGATAATATGGTCAAGAAGAAGGGTGTCTTTCTCTAAGCATTGGGGAATGACAACCTTGAGGGCACAACAATGCTTAGTGTCATGTCCCGGCATGCGATGATATGCAAAAACTTTAGTGTCATCAAACTAGGGTGGTTTTGGTCTGAGAGATTAGTATGGTTTAAGAGGTGGAAGACTGATGCGAGAAGACTGCAACAATTGTCGTAACAGCAAGGCATAAGAACCCGCCAATGGGTCTGCATGTTTTGTCACAATAGGGGTTGATGACTTTTGTTTTGGAGGCATAGGAGGCATTGGTCATTTTGGAGGAAATATATGTTTAATGGGTAAAGGTGATAAGGGAGGCAGTTTGCCTCTGTGAGATGTTGGAGTAGGAAGCACTCCTATTAAGGTGGATGGATGTGGGCCCAAAATAGAGGGCAATGATGAAGGTGGGGGAGGAATTCTCTGGTGTGGTTTAGTGGCCTTCTTTGGTTTGGTTTGAGGGCCACTATTGTGCAAGGCAAGATTAGATATGGGGCAAACACCAAGAGATTTAATCTCTTTTGGCATGGTGGACGCCTGTGTGGGTTTGGGTTCAGATGTGGATGGAGGTGAGTGAGATGTAGCGATCTCAAGTAAAAGGCAAGAGAAAACCATCACTGGGTCTTCCTCGGTCAAAGTGGGTGAAGAGATAGGGTCTTCTCTTGGTGGAGAAGAAATTGGAGAATATGACTCCTCAAGAGGATAGAGGGCAGGGATGATGGTGCCTTCTACTTGTGGTTGAGGAGTAGGAAGGGTATGGTCTTCCATTGGTAGGAGGAAGGATGAAGGTGGGGATAATGGCATTGGTATGGTTGAAGCATCCTCCAATATAAGAGAGGTCAGTGGAGAACTAATAGGAGAAGAAGGCTCTTCTACTTGTGAAGGAGGTTGGTCAGGGACAAGAGGCGAGACCATGTTGACCGTGCGTATATCATGCTCTTGAGAGTTATCGGCCATGGTCTGGACATTGTTTTGATTAGGAGGATGGTTAAGAAAGGGTTGTTTGAAGATGTTAATGTGTTGATTAGGTGGTGTATTCAAGTTATCCAAAACAAGATCTCCCTTATCTATCATGTCTTAGACAATGTTCTTGAAGGTTTGGCAGTTGTTGATGTCATGGCCCTGGACACGGTGATAGTGACATAAGTCATTTTCCCTATACCATGTAGGGATGGATTTTGAAGGGTTGAATTGATGTGGTTGGATTGGAGGGAGGTTGAGGACCCCCTATTTGACAATTTTATCCAAAATAGAAGCGTATGATTCTCCTATAGGAGTGTACTGATGCTATATATACCATTGTTGGAATTGTTTTGTGATGCCTTGTGATGTTGAAGGTTGAGGTTGGTCGATCATTGTCGAGGATGGTGATCCAACAACCATAGTGTTTGCCACTCCTTTAGACTTGGAGTGGGAAGAAGAAGGTCTGGAAGAAGAAGGGTCATCGGTTTTTGTATTGGTATTACGCAATTTGACCCTATTTTCTTCAATAACGTAGAGTTCAAGCTTTCGAGCCATGGTGAAAGCTTCGTCAAAAGTGCAGAATGTTTGAACCCATAAGGTGGATGAGATGTGTGTGGCACATGCTTGAGAGAAGAGCTCAATGAGCTCAGGTTGAGGTAAAGGGAAGGAGAGTTGGTTGATTAAGCCTCTCCAACGGGCAACAAATCAGCTATGGATTCGTCGTCAAATTGTTTGATAGAGTATAAGTCCATAATTGAAACCTTTTTGGTGATATTGATCAAAAAGTGGTCAAGGAAAAGTTGGGCTAGTTACGTGAAGGAAAAGATAGAGTGACTGGTAAGGGTGCTATAGCAATCGAGGGCAGGGCCAGAAAGTGACATGGGAAATGTGCGTAGCAATAACGCATCGTCATGTGCTATGAGGTAACAAGCATGTTTGAATGCTTGCAGATGCTGCTGAGGGTCTTCCTTACTATAGAAATGAGTAAACTTAAGAAGTTCCCATTGACTAGGATACGGTTGGATTGGGACAGAGGGATGGATGGGTTCATTGCAAATTTGGTCATATGAAAGGACATTGCTTGAACCAGAAATGGAAGCCTCAAGACTAGACATTTTGTCCATCAGCATCTTGATGAGATCGGCTGACAGATTGGTAGATGGGGCACCCCATAAGTTGTAAGGTGCTTGGAAGGTGCTAGAAGAGGTGTATGACATAGTTGGTTGCACTTGTATAGGTGTAACGTATTGATGACTAGTCATAGGGATAGAAGTGGAAGCCAAGGGTAGTTGCGTCATGAAGGTAGAAGGCATAAGTTGACTAGATACCGCCAAAGGTGGTTGCATGGTGGCATTGGAAAAAGGGGAGGTAGACACTCCTACATTTATAGGTGTAAGAGTATGTGGAGTTGAGACAATCAAGATCTGGTATGATGTAGAACTTGGTTGAATTGCGTGTGGTTGAGGGGGTAATGAAACCCCGATGGAGGTCGGTCCAAAAATAGATGGGGAGGCTAAACTTTGCATATTGGCCATGGTTGGGTTAATGGTTGAGGCAATAGTCTGAGTCATAAAAGGTTGAGTAGCAGATGGTGTTAATGTCATCGTTGCTTCACCCGAAAGGTCTCGCATTTGGTTTCTTGCGAGATAGTGTTGGAGAGCCTTGACATTGTGGTCAAGGAGTCTCTCAAAATTTGGGTCCCCTTCGGGGACAATTGAAGGTTGATTGGGAGTTGGTCGAGTAGGAGTTCATTCGGTCTCTAAATGATACTCCATTAGAGGACTAGGCATAGATGGCGAAGGCGGGAGTGGTTGTTGCCTCGCGTGGTTAACAAGAGTCCTAGTTTGACTGCATGTCAAAACCATTCAAGGAAAGAGGTTCAGGTTTCAAAAACTATGTTTTTCAGTCTTAGAAAACCAAAATGAGTGGTTTTTGACAAAAAAAGGGTCAGGTTTTAAGCTTGCTATTTTGAGAAGAAAAATTTGGACAACGATCAATGTCGGTATAAAAACTGATGCTGATGAAACAGGTTGTCGATGTCGGTCAGATAACCGATGCTGGTGAAGAAAGGTTGCTGACATCGATGGTAAAACCGATGTCGATTATTGTGTTTTTTAGAAACTCAAAAAATTTGAAAGCTTTTGGAAAAAAGAAGAAAATGTCCTCACTAGCTCAAAAAACTAGATAAAGACAGAAAAGAAGATGAAGACAAGCAGACCGTAACGTTAATTCCTAAGAATAATTTTTAGAGTCTTGTTGGCTTATGCCTTAGACTGTGTTTGGGAAGTTGGCTTGTAGAGCGAGTCCTAGAAGAGGTAGTCTAAAGTTGGTTTTGGGTTAGTTTCGGTGCTCAAGAGTCTGTATTAGGTTCTGTACGTGGCCTGGTGCTAAGGAGCAAGCTCCCCTCACTTCACGAGCCCAGTGATAAGCCGGTCTCGCTTAGCCAGTATATATGTCCCCTAGAGTTTATCCTCTGCCAGAGAACAGAGTGGGCTTTCCCCTTGGTGGTGAAGTCCAAGTGGGATTGCCGGGATGGGTAAGGTATCTATTAGGTGATGAAATCCTAGTCAGACCTTGTCTCAAGTGAGTTTAGATGTTTGATTTTGTGCAAGTGATTTGGTCATGTAACATAAGTGTGCTACGATTAATTCATGATGTGGTTTAATTACTAGATGTGTGGGCTAAAGATGCATGCAATCAGAAATGAGATGCAATAGATTTTAAGCCCAAATTGAAATGTGTGTTCGTATGCAGATAAGTGAGAAGAGGTTGAAGAGTATGATTTTGACTAGTCTAGATGTAGAAAAGAAAGAAAAAGAAGGATTCTTTTTAACCTTGCTAATGGTGTCTTTTGGAAGAGATAGAGGAAGAGAGATGCAAGGAGAGACCTAATGCACCTATATGAAAAGTATGCTTAGAAGAAAAAAGTATGAACCCAAGGAGAATTCTTAGGGTCCCACTGGGCGTGCCAGAATGTTTCAAACTAGTTTTCGCTTTTCTACATTCAAAGGAAGTAAGAAACTAAAGAAATGGTCTAGGGTTAGATGTTACCTGGATGAGGTCTGCAAACCATTATCCATATGTTGAAGGTGCTCCTCTTTGGCTGTGGAGGATGACACCTGCAAAAGAAAGAGATTTAAACAAAAAGGTTGTTATATAGGCATAAGGTGGACTGCCAAGCAATATGCTTGGTTCCAGAAGTGCAAAGACTTCTTTAAGGGATGTCAGTCCACTTGTTGATAAAAATGAATGTCAGATAAAGATAATAATGATAGACTAAGTGAGAGAAATACAAACAATGCGTACCTACTATCTGCTATTGTCCTGCCACAGTTGCTGATGCCGGTTAGTCTGCCAACATCAGTTTCAAGGTCACTGGCGTTAGTTAGTTATGCTGATGTCAATAGGGGCAATGGGCCTGGTGGTTGGCATCAGTTAGGGAAATGGTCTTGGACAGGATTTGGATGGGTTTTGGGTTGATAGAGTTGTCTGCAGAATGGTCTGTGGTAGTCTGGGTCTGTGCAAAGGATGCTAGACAGTAGACAGGGTCTTTAGGAGGGACAAAAGGCAAGAGATAGGTTGTCAAAAAAAGGGGGTAGGATAGAAGACAAGGTTCAAGGAGAAGTTTGGTCTGGTCTATTCTAGTTGATGGTCGGGTCTGGTATGGAAATATAGATTAGAAGTAATAAATAGAAAACTGATTACAAATACATCCTAAGTTATTGAAATAATAGAAAAGATGAATACTTATCTCTTGCTTAGAGCAGAGGCAAAGGTGTGAACACTTGTTGCTAATGTAGAAGACTCCCTGTAAAGAGGTAGAGTGACTGATGTAGAATCTCTGTAGCTTGTGATGCCTGATGTGTGTCTAGGAGAGAGAGAGGGAGAGGTCAAAGTCTGGGTGCAAGAGGATTTTTGCATTCAAGAGAAGAGGATCGAGAGAGGAGATCAGAATTTGTTTCAATTTGGTTTAAAGCAACTGACATCGGCGATCCCATCGGCGTCGGCCGACTAGTAACCGACATCGGCAGCTAGAATAACGAAAAAAGGGCTAAAATTAGCCTTTTGCCCATTCTTCCAACTACCAGGGTCAATTCATCATGCAAAAATGGTCGAAGGTGGATTAAATAAATGTGAGGATTAGTGGAGGGGAAGTTGGAATAGGTCATAGGGTGATAAATGAGGGTATTCAAGGGAAAGGAATCCAAGGGTGAGGATGATGTGTCATGGGTGAAGTGTCAAGGGGGGTGTCAAGGGGGAATGTTATTAATTTAAAATAGATGATTATTTTAAATTAATAAGTGTGTGTTAGGAATGTTAGGAATGGACTAAGGGGACCAAGGGGGGAGATGACCAAGGGTTCGACATGATTTTGGTGTCTACAGGCAGGACCTTCTAAAGGTTAAGAAAGTGAAATATAACATAGAAATACACTTGCCAAGGGCTTATAAATCAACATTTCAACATGGAGATGGTCATTTTAGGTTAGAAAAGGATGGTTCTAGGTACATTTTATTTTTTTAGTGTAAAATCATGCTTTTTTAAGTATTGGTATGTCTAAATAAGAAAAAAAACATTTCATCTCCTCCATCTAGCTCTTTACAAGCTAAGGAAGGTAATTTTCAAGTGTTAATTTCATCAAGAGGAAAGAGAGTTAGATCTAGTGATATTAGAGATAGATAGGGGTCCTTATGAATTTTAAATTTCAGGCATTAGTTCTTGGTTTTAAGGGCTATGATTTATGAACAATCATTAACAAAATAAGTAACTCAAAATCCTCTTAAAACCCCATAGACAAGATTTTTCTTATGTCAACAATTTTATAGGTTAATGGATGAAAATTATTGGGTTTTTTAGATCCTAAAGTGTCTTAATATTCCTCTCACGTCATATTTCACCATAAGTTGACACATGTGAGTAGCCAATATAGACAAAAGTGTTGTGTTTGTTATTGTTGAAGGTGGTAGGCAGGGTTTTTGAAGTTGTGACATTTTTGAGCATGGAAGAAATTATGGTTAGAATTAAAAAATTATAAATAACACATAAAAATATTAATATATACTCTTCAAGTCTCCTACAAGTCCAAGTAAAGGGTTTAAACATGAATTCAGAGTCATTTATACATGGCATGTATAGGTTACATGCATAGAGGTGAAAATTT
Source organism: Torreya grandis (assembly GCA_037957365.1). NCBI lineage: Eukaryota > Viridiplantae > Streptophyta > Pinopsida > Cupressales > Taxaceae > Torreya > Torreya grandis. Next base: position 187,956 of record JARHVA010009614.1, on the reverse strand, counting down.
ATAATTATTTCTATTGTTGACAAGGTGTTAAATGAAATGAATATGTGATGAGAAACATTACATAGTACAAAAATTCATTTAGATATCCTCGTACTAAATGATCATCTATAACTCCTTCAAGCACCTTACAAAGTGAATAATGCATAACATGAAAGAGATAGTTTAGGTTGTCAACAAGTCATACCACTATATAAGGCATGTGAAGGAGGATGTGATAAAATTAAAGGTATCACTTATATTTACATAGGTGATAAAATATACCTATAAAATATACAATGGTGAATTAGGCCTAATAATGTTTAAATAAGTCTTAAACCCAATAGGCTCACACACATACCTACACATAAAACTTGAGGAAAGTATGTAAGTTGAGGTATTAAATATATTTTAGGGTGTGTATAATATTGGTATAGGGTAATAAAGGACAAAAATTTTAATTATACAATTCTTAAAACAAGAACATTATCAAGGTTACATGTAATCAACCACCCAATAAAGAGTGCCTACAACCAAAAACCAATTTTGCATAAATATGAAGGAAAGGATTTCAAATATGGGGTTTGAACATGAATAATGAGGTTATGATAAGTTTTATAACACCTAATAATATGTATATATTAATTTTAATCCAAGAGATCACTATCAAGGCTGGTATAAGCCAATAAACATGAAAGTAGTTGGGGTTTCACACTAAAAGGTAGGGTAAATTCCATAATTCTTATTTAAAGGCCTTACAATAATTTTGGGGGATGATTATAGCTAATATAGTTATGAGAAACTTCATACAACTCTCATAGACTACTTTTATGCATTTAAGATTCAAAAAAAAAAGAGAAGACCCATATGTATGCTTATAATAGGCAAGACTGTGTGCACTTATAACCAAGGCGTAGTTTAACATAAACATGAAGAAAAAAACATGTTTGAGCTTGATCATAGGGTTTAAATGTGGAATAAAGTGTGATGATAAATTTAAGATATAGTGAGAGTGTCTACACCTCCAAATAAAATAAGATATCACTCAATAAGAAGCATTTTCAAGCATAAGCAAGAGACATGCCTCATAGAGAGCTACAAGCTTGTTTCCAAATATTGAAGAGAATATGTAACATAGTTATTGAGATTTTATTTTGGATGGTAAATTATGGTGTTTGGGAGTCATGAATAAACATGTAATATGTTTAAGATGATCAGAGAATGATTAAAAATAACAAAGAACACTTGTAACCCACTTGACAGTCCTAAATACACATATAATTTTGGAAAATTTGGAATGTTAAAGAGGTACAAGGATTGTTCAACAGAAAAAAACTATTGGAGGAGTTGAGAGAAGTTGGGTTAGATTTTACATAGGTATCATAAGGTTTTGATGTTGCCTAAACCTCTCCCTATCCATTTTTTTCACTCCTAATTAGGCCAATGTCTTTCCAACCTAAGACTTAAAAACATGAATTTTACATAACTCAAGTTCTAACCATTGGAATTTCGTGAAAATTTTCCATATTAACTTATTTTATGTACCCTAAATTATTTTAGTGGGTTTGGAGAAATAGTATATGATATTATATGGTCTCTAGTACTATAGGTTTGCTTTAGGCCTAAGTGTGAAAGATGGGTGTTGGGTTAGTAGGTCTACATTAGGAGTTCAGCCATTAAATTTTGGGTAAGTTGAATCAAGATAAAGGGTAACCAAATATGATTTTATTTTAATTGTAAATTTTTATATAATTTAAACCAAGGATCTTTATGTTAAAATAGGGCTATAAGGAATATGCCTTAAGGAGAGAAAATATGAGAATTATATGGGAAATTATATAATATAGGTGGAAAGATGATTGGTTATAGGTATTAAACAAGTGTCTAAGACAAAGCCAGGAAGTTAGACCCTAATAATATGACTTGTCACTTCCTAATCACTTCTAAGGTGTAGTTTTAAGAGATCAAGAATGAATCATCAAGTAAAATAAAACTCCTATGCCACCTTGATAATATGATCATCATATGAAGTGCACACATGTTAAAAGGATATTTTAGGATTATTTATTGTTAGGATTTCTTATTTGTGACTTTATTCATCCTGATATGACACTTGTCTTAGGATTCTCCAACATCCATCTTCTCTCTCCTTCTCATTATCTTTTATATATATACCAAATTTTGGCATTGTAATGGATCCTCCACTTGAGTATGGTAAAGCCCTAATCCTTTTGTAAGCCATTGAAATAATATAAAATCTGGATTTACCTCTTCTTATGACTATATTCTAGTGTTTAAGCATGAATGATTGATCTTGTCTAGTGTTAATTCAATTCTCTTTGACATGTTGTCTCATTATCTAACCTATATATAGTTTGAACTCACTCTTGTAAGTCATATGGAGTGTTTAAATATAATATTCCATTAGTATCTTTAGACCTCTTGAAAATCAACCCTCCTAGCCTAATCATCATCTACCACCTTCATATTGAAATACTTATGTAAGAGGAGTAGATTAGGAAAAGTGTATGAATATGTGATCTCTATTTTCATTGTGCATGTACAAATGTGTAGTAGTGGTCAAAACATTTAGTGAAACACCTCCTTAGGTTGTTTTTTGTTATTTATTACCCTTTTCCAAGAAAGTATTAGTCTAGAAGTAGTTTCAAGGTGAAGCATCAAGGGATCTAGCCCTATCTAAAGGTTCACCTCATTGATTAGGCCACCCACAACCTAGAGGTGTCTCCATGCTATCACCTAAGCGAGGAGGCTTGAAAAATCTCATCAAGTGTGAATTTTAGTATGATAACATGAACTTTGAAACATTGGATTTTAATTTTTGGTTATGTTTATTTGGAAAATGCCAATAAATTAAAAAGAAAAAGGAATTAGGTTTGTTTGTTATTATGATGATGGAGTTGACTTCACCATTTGGGAAATGGAGGGTTTCATGCAACTAACATGCCGAAAATAGGGTTTATTACTACAAGTTAATGGATATTAAATGGATTCATGCATTAAGGAATTCAAGTTCCATCATGGAAAAATTGCAAAGTTGTAGGAGATTTACCAAGTCATGCAAAATGTGGAGAAAAGAAGAAATACAATTAGTAGAATAAGGAGAAAGGGATGGAGACAAAGAGGAATAAAAAAGGATATTTTGGAAAAAATTATAGAGAGGTGATCAACACCTATAATTAGAATGATGAAAATTTCTATAACTAGGTAGGTAATGCTTTAAATTTGTAAATAAGTACAGGTTTTGATTTGTAGATTTAGATTCATTTGGAAGAAAAATAATGAATGTTTTGACCTAGGTTAGTTATATCCTATTCAATTATACATGTTGGTAGAAATCCTAAAAAAAACTTGGGGAATAATATTTAAATACCTATGGATGGAAATTGGTTTCATCCATAGGCCTATAAAAAATGACATTAGTGTCATTTTAAACAATTAAGTTTTGCCTTGAATTTATTATAAACTTGTGCCTTTAGTTCATTCTCAAAATTTAGAAACCTAGGCAAAAATTTTATGATTAAAGATTTTATACTAGGAAACCATCAATGATGTTCTTGGTTGACCAAAGTAACTTTTATAGTCTTAAAGAATTCTTTTCAAAAATTATTATTATTGATGTATACTTTGTATAGGAATTATTAGTGCATTATTTGCAAGAGTAGTACATATAACTGAATTATATTTATGGAGTGGAAATTGATTAATTATTAGTAGAACCTAGGTAAAAACTTATGTGATAAGTATATGAGTTATAATGTATAAATTCAAAGTACATATGATAGCTAGGTTTCACTTTAAAACTGATGCTAGTTGTAGTGATGTATTTGAAATATAATAAATCATGCCATGTATAAATTTATGTAGAAATGAACTAGTGAAGGGTGTACTAAGTTTGTTTTGCTAAATTTATACATGTATTTGAATTTTGTATCTATCCTTATATACAACCTATTGTATATGTATTTGAACCTTATTTTAGACTATGCCTTTATTGTTATACTTATTTGGAGGTAAACATGCATATAGTTGTATAGTTGACTTGGATGTTTAGAGGATTCATAATATTTGTGTAGCCTATATTTTTACCCTATTTAATTATAGTTTCATGATAATGTATTCAGGCTATAGGGTAGGATGTACATATGTTATTTTTCCTTTGAACTAGGAATAAACACACACACACACACACACACACACACACACACACACACACACACACACACACACACATATATATATGCATATATATATATATATATATATATATATATATATATATATATATATATATATATATATATATGCATATATATATATATATATGCATATATATATATATATATATATATATATATATATGCATATATATATATATGCATATATATATATATATATATATGCATATATATATATATGCATATATATATATATGCACATATATATATATATATATATGTATATACATATATATATATATATATATATATATATATTGGGATGTACGTATGTTATTATGTTGACATTCATGTAAAATGGATACCTAGTTTGAATTTGTTTTGTAAGAAATGAAATCTATGTATAGATATAGGATAATATTGGGATATGGGAAACTTATTTATTTGTTTTTACATGAAATATATGTTTATAGGTATATAAATTTATATATACATGTAAATATGGATAGATATAATTTTGTAATAAAAAACATGATAGAAACATACCTTGAGATATTAAAATTGAGCATATATTTATTAGTTTAGCTATAAGTTATATTGGAGATTATTGATTGAGAATAGTGAGGTCATTTAAATACTTTTAAATAGATAGATGAAATAATAGATATAGTTTAGTGTATAATAAAATTTATATCCATTTTGGCCTATTTTTATCGTTCATGAGTATGTGATGGATATTGTTAGGGAAACCCTTAACGATATAAAAATTAGTTGGGTAATTAAGTAGTGTGAAATGAATTAAGATTCTTATGGAATCACACATGGGTTTCCACTTGGAAGTTATCACGTATAGAAGAATGATATTGAATATTATTTTCACCTTGATAGATAGACTGGTGATACCTTGTGGATGGTTTTTTTTTAAGAGAACATGTGTTCTTAGGGTATGTTGATACCAAGTAGGTGTGATTATCAACTTTGTTAGAGTGATGAATGTGCAACATTATTACCTCTTATAATAGATTTTATGGATAATCAAAGGATACAAATCTAATTTATATATGTATGACCCACCTTGATAAAATACCTTGAAGATCATAATTTTGTCTCTTTAGAGTATTTGTATAGATATTATCTTGGTGTTGAACCAATGGGGCTCAAACTTAACCTTGTTGATAAGAACTTTAGAGGAATGGAAGTGGTTTTCCTCATCACTAGAAGGCTAAATTGTATCCTCTTATATGTAGAGCATACCAAATGATTTATGCACCTATGATAATTTGAGATATTTAAATACTAGGAGACAAACACCGTATCCATGTAGGAAGTATTAATCCTATGGTGGTGGTACTCATGTGGGTCGGTTGTCTATAAGTGTAATAACATGATGTAAAATAAGTTTTTGGAATTAGAAGTAGTGATATCCCTGATTTGGGTATACTCCTCATGGTTAGACATACTCAAGATAAGAGCATACCTTTGATTTAGTTCTTTATATGTTATTTATTCAAATCATATAGTTGACATTGATTATGTTATCTGAACCATGGATAGTGTTGACCATATCTAGTAACCTTTCTCTTATTTATGGACCTATGCATTCTTTTTTATTAGTAAAAAGTTTGGAAATGAATGTGTGGTCTAATGACATAAGGTACTATATAAATGCAATATATATGTTTGTAATTATTCTCTTCCTTAATGTTACCACACCTTGATTGGATTGTGGAATTTGGACTAAACTAAAGTATGGATAAGAAGAATAGTGAAAATATGGCATACTCTTGAATCTTGAGAATTTGTTAGCATAAGAGGATGAATTATATAGAGATGAATTTTAAAAATCATCTAGAAGTTTACATATTTATTTCTAGTATGAATTTTTTTTTACAAGCTTGGCATCAATTAATTGTAGGAGTTACCTAAAATACTATGAATATATAAATTTAAGATTTCATCTAGAGGAATTAAATTCTAAGGTAATGTATTGGATATGAAATTTGAGACATTCTAGTTTGGATATTGGTTGAAGATCCGTTTTGATATAAGGTTTTGAAGTAAATTGAGTGAGTGAAAGGGGACCACCAATAAATTCCCAGAGTTTATTAGATGACTAGTTTGATCAAATGTTTCAAAGGTTCTTTTACATAACATATTGGGAAGATGAGTACCTAACATAGATCATAAGTTTTTGATTAAGATATTTTTAGAACCATTTTGATCATTTTAATTAAGCACCTTGGTGATATTTAGACTTTGATGCTTTATAATCAAGTCACTAAGACTACTTGTGTTTTTTATAGTGGGATTTGTACAAACATAGGATAATTCTCACCAAATCAAGTGTGCATTATAAATGGATTTTTGTGTATTTAAGACATCAATCATAGGGGAAGGGAATTTTGGAAAACCACTTAAAAATTGAAACCATGTACAAGGGTGGGAAACCTCCTCATATTAACAGAGTGTGTTTTGATCAGTTAAATGGATCCCTACGTGTGTTGAAGTTTGTTCATGAAATTTTACTCCATATGTTTCCTTGGATTTGAAAGATAAAATATTTAGAATAGAATTGAAGTGTTTTTTTACTCTTTTATCATCTAATGACATCATTATAAGGACGATTAAATGGTTTTTTGATTACAGATCTATTTTGAAAAGTTATTTTGGAAACATTACTTAACCTTTGTAGGACAGTATTTTATGCTTCTTATTGGATAAAGGAGTTTTGTAGATGAAATGGATTGATGATTATATGTGTTTAATATTTTTTCTCTTCTTGTGGAAATAGGTTGTGATATTTACCACTTCAGGATTGGAAATTTTATAGTGGTTTTGGTAACTTGTGTTGTAATATTTATTCATACCACATAAGGCTATTAGTTGATGAGGTGCTAGCTCACTACTCTCCATTTGTGGTATTTTAGAGCCATACTTTTTAGTAAAATTAAAATCTAAACTTGTGAAATATTACAATGTGAAGTGGTAAAATTTGAGTTTATTTTGATTGAGATTTATAAGTTAATTGAAATCACTCTTTTATGTTTTACCTTGTAATTGATTTTGAGGTTGTTTAGTCATTTATTATTTCATGATTTTTTTTAATTTCTGGGGATCCTACTTTTCTTTATTACATTTAGTTTTTGATTGGATTACATTATTTAGCTATGTTCAATCTTTATTTCTCTTTGGATTACATTGGTTGGTATGACTTTGATTTTTTAATATTATTGTGGATTGATCTATGTTTTTTGGCCAAATGTTTTACTATTTGATTGTATCGATATTTCTCTCATATTGCTTAAATGAGTTGTTTAGATAAGTCTTTTTGTGTACCTTTCACCTTGTGTGAGTGTGGAGTAGTAGGCATAGAGTAACTTGATACTCTAAGTAGATGGAATAAGATAAAACCTATTATGTAACTTACTGAGCAAGTAGGGAAGCATTTTCTTGCATGTTAATTTAATAAAGGTAGGAAGGATGGTGTGATCATAGGCCTCATTTTTTATGATAATTTTAGTATTATTTTTCTCCAAGTATAATATTAATGGACTTGAGCTAAGTTTACATAATGGATATAATTTTATCTACCTGGTATTGGCTAGTACAATTCTAGAATATTTGGGTGATAAATTGAACCATGTTCACTTATTTTGGAAGGTTTTGGAAATATCTCTTGAGATATCTATTTTGTAAATGATAGAGGAGCAGTACTCTATGTTTGTGTTATTATTTTGATGCATTATTTGCAATAAATTTATTTCATGGAGACCATTAGGTTGTGGAAACCTAAGGGATGAGTGTTATATAAATAACATGGGTAATGAAATATAGGATTGGATACTAGTTAGTAGCACATTAACTCATTGGTTATTGTGTGTGGATTTGATAGGGGGACTTGTTAAACCTAGTCTTATGGATATAAACATGTATAAATAGGAATATTTACTACCTAATTTAGTATACATAGAATCATATTATTTTTAGTTAATTTTCATCATCATACTTGTAAAAAAATGTGGAGTAGAGGTAGAAGTGACTTGTGGTCACTGACTTTATGGATTATTTGACATTTGTCCTTGGGTATGAAGGAAAAAGATAAATAAGAGATGTACATGGTTGTGAAACTCTCCTAGCCACTTTTGGATTTTATAATGATCTTTGGTGTATCTTATGCTAGAACCACAATATTTTTTTTTCTAAAAATGTATTGTAAAAAATTACAAAAAGAAAACATAAAGCTATTCATGTAGTGACACATTTAAATATTTATAGCTAATACTAAAAATGTTTTTTTTACTAAAATGCATTATAGGTTTATGATATTTGGGTGGTAATAGTAGAACCAATTAGAATAGTTGATACTTGAAAGCTTAACTTGCACAATATATAAGTATCATAATGCAAAGTCTAGTAGGACTAATATCATGAGGATAGTGATGCATGGGAAAATTATGAGGAATTATTGAAGTTGTTTCCTTATTTATTTAAATGATTTTTCTACTAAACATTATTATTTTCTTAGGTGAAATTAATGGTAATTAGTATTCTACTAAAATGATAAATATTTCTTGCATTGTTTTCCCATGCATCAAATCAGGCATGTTTATATTATCTAAGTTCATCACTTGTCCTAATTTGCTTAGTATGTGAAGTATATGATTTGAGTGACTATGTTTCTTAAAATATTTATAGGAACTAAAATATATTATGTTAACTTTTAATGCATTCTATTTGGTATAAGCATGATCATTATTAGTCTTATTTGATTTTTTTTATTATTGTCCCCTTTTAGTGGAATAAAGAAGGGGTAAAATAAGGTGAAATCACCCAAATATATTTAATAAAAAATGAACTTTGAAACCTTGAATTTTGTTATTTGGTTATGTTCATTAGGAAAATGATAAGAAATTGAAAGGAAAAATGAATTAGGTTTTTTTATTCCTATGATAATGGAGTTAACTTTGCCATTTGGGAAATGGAGGATTCCATATAGATGCCATGCCAAAAATAGGTTATGTGACTGTAAGTTAATAGATAATGGGTGTATTCATGCATTGAGGAATTTGAGTTCAATTATGGAAAACTTATAGAGTTTTAGAATATTTACCAGGTCATGCAAAATCTGAAGAAAAATAGGAAATAAAGTAAGTAGAAGAAGGAGAAAGGGATGGTGATACAGAGGAAGAAGAAAGGAGATTTTGGAAAAAATAATACAAAGGAAAACAACACCTAAAATTAGAATGATGGACATTATTATAACCAAGAAAGTAAAGCTTTAAATTTGTAAATAAGTATGGGTTTTGATTTGTAGACTTAGATTCATTTAGAAGTAAAGTATTAAATGTTTTGACCTAGGTTAGTTATATCCTATTTGATTGTATATGTTAGTAGAACTCTCCAAAAAAATTTAGGGAATCATATTTATAGATCCAGGGATGGAACTTAGTTCCATTCACAAGTCAATAAAAAATGGCATTTGAACAATTTAAAAGAGTCGAGTTCCTCCTCAAATTTATGATAAACCTATGTCTTTGGTTCATTCTCAAAATTATTTAACCTAGCCAAAATTTATATCATTAAAGGTTTTAGACTAAGAAATTAATAAGGATGTTCTTTATTGATCTAAGGAAATTTTACACTTTTAAATAAATTTTATAGTCTTAAAGACATCTTTTGAAAAATTAAAATTATTAATGTATACTTTATATAAGAACTATGGGTGCATTATTTGTGAGAGGAGTAGTACCTATAGCTACATTTATATTTATAGAGTTTAAAATTGATTATTTATTAGTAGAATGTGGGTAAAGACTCGTGTGATAGGTATATGAGTTGTAATGGATAAACTGAAAGCACATCTAGTAGCTAGTTTTCACTTTAGCACTCATTTTAGTTGTAGTGATGTATTCGAAATGGAATAAGGGAAGCCGTGTATAAATTTATGCATAAATAAACCAATGAAGTGTGTATTAAGTTTGTTTTGGTAAATTTATACATTTATTTTCATTTTATATCTGTCCTTATATAAAACCTCTTGAATATGGATTCAAGCCTCAATTTAGACCATGCCTTTGTAATTATATTTATTTCAAAGTGAACATGTATATAAATATATAGTTAACTAGGATGTTTCAAGGATTCATAATATATGTGTAGTTAGTAGTTATACCATGTTTAATTATAGTTTCATGAAAATCTATTTAGGATATATGATAGGTTAAACTTATATTATTACTCCTTTAAACTAGGCATAAACATATTTACATACATATCTATAAATATATGACCAGGAGTAATATGGAACTGAATTATAAATGTTAGGGACTTAGCTAGGCTTAGAATACTTATTTAGTATAATAATTTTTTAGATGTAAAAGGATAACATATTTTTATATCGTAATCAAATGGTGTTGACATTCATGGAAAATGGATACCTCATTTGAATATGTTTTGTAATAAATGAAATATGTGTATAGGTATTGGGTAATATTGGGACATGGGAAAATTATTTAATTGTTTTTACATAAACAAATATGTTTATGGGTATATACATCTATATATAAATTTAAATAATGGATACACATAATTTTCTAAGAAAATATTTGATGAAAATGCACGTTGACATATTAAAACTAAGAATATATTTGTTTGTTCAGCTTAAGTTATATTGTAAATTATTGATTGAGATTAGTCAAATCATTTAAATACATTTAAATGGGTCAATGAAATCATATATATAGGTTAGTGTATAATTTTTTTTAATAAATATAACAATAAGGGAGTGTGTATATGATCAACATAGTCCCTATGCACTATAAATATATTATATTGCTACCTTCAAATTGTAATCAGTTTGGGTCAAATTGGGCACAAAATATTGTACTTTTTAGGGTTAAAGTATGATAATTTTGTGCAACAATAAAATGATGGGCTTAAGATATAAATATAAGTTGTGAAAGGTTTATAAAAGATCTTAGGGAAATTTATTTGTGTTATTAAACTATTCTAAATTTATTTGAGTTATATTAATAGGAATGGTACTTTATATATAATTAGTATGATAGTTATGGAAAATAAAATATATTTAGGCTATTCTAGTGTAATATTTAAAATATGAGTAGTGTTTGTATTAAGGAAAACATATAACTAGATCAAAATGAATAAATTTGTCACTAAATTATAAAATAAGATTGGTTTTATGAGGTATTCTAAGACCCATTATTTTATATTGGTGATTGAGTTTTTATACCATCAAAAATATATGAATTGTGTTTAAAGAGAGATTTGTTGTATGGATATAGTGTGATTTAATGCTTCTTCTAGCCCTTTATGCATTTTTGGTTTAATTCTAGAATAAAATATATATTATTTTCATGAGTTGAAACAAAGAGATTATTGAATGATGATTGTTTGTACCTTGCATTGCATAATTTACTTAAATGATGTATGTTACAATCTATATTATTTTTACATGATTTATTTATGAGGAATCACTGGCATGTTCCATATAATAACTCATGATAGATATATGAGGGTGTTATTTTAAAACTTATATATCTAGCCCCTGATATCATCTGATATTTTATGATTCATTAGTAGAGAGTTTTTGTGAGTAGAATTGACTTGAATCCATGTGAGATCTGATTTATATAATGAAAAATTTGGAAAAATTAATGTTATAGCTAAGACATTATCATTCCACTATACATTATATTTTACATGTGTATTCTAATGTCATAATAGATAGAGGATTGGTTTCCATGGTCTATTTGGCTACTATATGTATTAGTGCTTGTAGACACATAACTTCTAATTGATTTATTGAAATTCACACTATTCTTATTTACCCCTCCATAAAGGGAAGGGAATATCCTAGTGAGGAGGTGTGTAGGAGACAATAGTCCATCATTGGAGGTATATCACTTAGATGATGTTCTCCCTCTATTCAACTATTCAAAAATTTGGAATCATACTCATGGCTACATATATAGATCATTGAGTTTTTTGTGAGGCTCATTTGTACTATTATACATAAGATGTTGTTTATTTGTCTTTTTACTAAAATTTAATATGTAGTATGTTATTATTCTATGACTATCAAGACAATAGTGGCTATGAAACTTTTAATTAATTATGAATATTATGACAATAGTGACTATATGCTTATTTATTATTGTATTTCTGGATTATATCAATGATTTATTATACTTGGTTATTTCCACTATTTATATTGTGATAAATGTTCATCTTAAAATCTTTTAAGGATAATTTTAAAATTAATGGATCATATTATTATAAACCAATGAGTTGATACAATTCTACATTTATCACTTTAGATAAATTTATTAGTATAACAATGATTTTTCAGATATTTATGGATGATTTTATAAGTACACCATTTAGTTTAAAAAAATTGGTGTATTTTTTTAATAACCTAGATGGGCTTATAACCATTGGGTATTAGAGATTTAGGTTCAATACTCTACCTATTGTGATCATTCACAAGTCTATAATGGATATTGTTAAGGAAAACCTTAATTAGATAAATCTTAGTTAGGTAACTAAGTAGTGTGAAATGGACCAAGAATCTTATGGAATCACACATGGGTTTCCACTTGGAAGTTATCATGTATATAATAATGATATTGAATATTATTTTCACCTTGATAGATGGACTGGTGATACCTTATGGATAGGTTTTTTTGAAGAGAACATGTGTTCTTAGGGTATGTTAATGACTATGAAAAATTATTAATATTATAATAGGTTATATGGATAATCAAAGGATATAGATATAATTTATATATGCATGGCCCACCATGATAAAATACCTTGAAGATCACAATTCTATCTCTTTGGAGCATCTGTATAGAGATTGTCCTAGTGTTGAACCAATGGGTTTCAAATGTCACCTTATTGATAGGAAATTTAGAGGAATGGAAGTTATTTTCCTCATCACTAGAAGGCTAGAGTGTACCCTCTTGTCTATAGAGCATATAAAATAATCTAGTACCCATGATAATTCAAGTTATTTAGATACTAGGAGATAAACTCCTTATCCACATAGGAAAGTGTTAATCTTATGGTCATGGAACCCATATGGGTGGGTTATCTATGAGTGTAATAGCATGATGTAAGTTAAGGTTTTAGATCTAGAGGTAGTGGTAGCCATGATTTGGGTGTCTTCTTCATGGTTAGACATACTCAAGATAAGAGAATATATTTGCTTAGTAATATATAGCTACTTTTTCAAAGCATCAAGTTGACATTGATTGTGTTATCTAAACTATGGAAAGTGTTGACCATTTCAAGTAACCTTTCTCTTATATATGGACCTATGCATTCTTTTTGGATAGTACAAGTTGTATAAATGCATGTGTGGTCTAATGACATAAGGTACCATATGAATTCAATATTAAGGTTTTTAATGATTCTCTTCCATAATCTTACCACACCTTGATTAGATTGTGAAATTTGGACTAACCTAGAGTAGGGATAAGAAGAACAGTGCAGGTGTTAAACATTATTGAATCTTGAGAATTTATTGGGATAAGAAGATGCATTCTATAAAGGTGAATTGTAAAAATATCTATAAGTTCCATTTTCATATTGATTTATAGTATGATGTTTTGATCACAAGGTGAGAATCAATTGATTGTATGAGTTTCTTGAAATACCATGAATATATGTATTTAAGATTTGATCTAGAGGGGATAAATTTTAGGGCAATGTATTGGGTATGAAATTTGAGAAATAGAAGTTTGGATATTGGTTAAGGATCCTTTTTCATTTAAGGTTTTGAAGTACATTGGGAGAGTGCCATGGGAGCACCAATAAATTCTTAGATTTTATTAGATGGTTTGTTTGATCAAGTGTTTTGAAGGTGATTTTACATATCATATTGGGAAGATGAGTACCCAACATAGATCATAAATTTTTTAGTAAGAGATTTATAGAACCATTTTGATCATTTAAATTTATCACCTTGGTGATAGTTATAATTTGATGCTTTATAATGAAGTCACTAAAACCACTTATGTTTTGAATAGTGGGAGTTGTACAAGAATAGGATGATTCTCACCCAAGAAAGTGTGCATTATATATGGATTTTTGTGCCTTCAGGACATCAATCCTAAGGGAAGGGAATCTTGGAAGACCCCTTAGAAATTGTCTCCATGTAGTAGGGTGGGAAACCTCCTAATATTAAAAGAGTGTGTTATTCTCTATAAAATGGATTCCTACATGTGTGGATATTTTTTCATGGAATTGAAATGTATATGTTTCCTTGGTTTTTTAAGAGATATTGTTTCAACATTTAGATAGAATTGAAGTTATTTTTTACTCTCTTATTATCCAATGACATCATTATAAGGATGATTAAATGGTCTTTTGAATAGATATTTATTTTGAAAAGTTATTTTGGAAACATTCCTTAACCCTTATAGGATAATATCCTTCGATTCTTGTTTGATAAAAGGCAATGCATAGATGAAATGGCTTGATTATTCCATGTGTTTAATATTTTTTCTCTTTTTTTGGAAATAGGTAGTGATATTTACCATTTATAGAGCTTGAAAGTGTATAGTGGTTTTGTAAAATTAGGTTGTAACTTCTTCATACCGCATGAGGATATTAGTTGATGAGGGGCTAGCTCCCTACTCTCCATTTTTTGTGTTTAATAGACATACTTTTTAGTAAAATTAAAATGTAAACTTGTGAAATCTTACCATGTGAAGTGGTAAACATATGAGTTTATTTTGATTTTTTATTGAGAGTTATAAGTTTATTTAAATCACTCTTTTATGATTTATCTTGTAATTTATTTTGAGGTTGTTTAGTCATTTGTTATTTTAAGAATTTTACTGATTGATGGAGATCCTAATTTTCTTTATTACATTTATTTTTGTGTTGAATTGGGCCATGTATCCATTTTCAATCTTTATTTCTCTTTTGATTACATTGGTTGGTATGACTTTGATTTTGTGCCATTATTTTGGATTGAGCTAGGTTGTTTAGCTAAATGTTTTACTCCTTGATTTGATTGATATTTCTCTCATCTTGCTTAAATGATTTGTTTAGATGAGCCTTTTTGTGTACCTTTCACCTTATATGAGTGTGGAGTAGTAGGGGGTGAGAATATTGATAGTCTAAGAAGATGAGATAAGATAAAACCTATTGTGTAACTTACTGAACATGTAAGGAAGTGTTGTATTGCATGTTATTTTTATAAAGTTAGGAAGGATGGTATGATCCTTGGCCTTATTTGTTATGATAATTCTAGAATTATTTTTTTCCTAAGTATAAGAGTAATGGACTTGATCTAAGTTGAGATATTGGATACCAATTTTATCCACCTGGTAGTAACTAGTGCAATTTTAGAATGTTTAGGTGATAAATTGAACCATGTGCACTTATTTTTGAAATTTTAAGGAATAAATATTTAGATAACCATTTTTTAACTACTAGGGGAGTAATGATATAAGTATTTGGTATTATTTTTATGCACTAATTAGAAGATACTTAGGTCATGTATACCATTCAGCTATGAAAACCTAAGGGATGAGTTCTTGATAAATAACATAGGTACTAAAAAATAGGGGTGAAACCTAGTTAGTTTGACATTAACTTGGTGGTTATTGAGTGTGTATCTGACAAGGGGGACTTATGAAACCTATTCTTATGGCTATAAGAATCTATAGATAGAAATATATATTACCTAATTTAGTATAGATTAGAATCATATTAAATATAATTATTTTTCATCATCATACTTGCCAAAGAAACATAGAGTAGAGGTAGCAGTGACTTGTGTTCACTACCTTCGTGGATTTTTAACATTGGGAAAAAAATATTTAGGTAAGAGAGATGTATAGAGTTTTGGAACTCTCCCTAGTCACTTTTAGATTTTGTAGTGATCTCTAGTGTATATTATGCTAGAAGCAAATTATTTTTTTCTAAGCATGTATTTAAATAAATTTACAAATAAAAAATAGATCTATTCACATAACAAAACTTGAAATATATATAGTTAATCCTACACATGTTTTATACTACAATGCATTAGAGGTTTAGGATCCATGGGTGGTTACAATAAAACCAATCATAATAATTGATAATTTCAAGCTTAGCTTGTATAATAGATAGGAATGATAATGAAAGTTCTAGTGGAAAAAATATTCTAAGGATAGTGCTACATGGGAAGATTATGAATAATTATTAATCTTGTTTCCTCATTTATTTAGATATATTTTTACTAAACATTAATTATATTTCCTAAACTATTGTTTGAAATAAAAGTTTGGGATGATGACCATTCTATGGGGGAAGAATGTCACATCTTATCCCACTCTATAAAAATTAATTAATTAATTAATAGGTACATGAAACTAATGATTTGTTTTTCTAATTTTTATGTATGATCTGGATACATATGTTGTATTATTGGCAATCATATTGTTGTTTTCATGATAAGTTATGTTAGTGAATATTTGCATATGTTTATAAAATGTTTTATGACCATGTTGACTATGATTTCATTTGAAAATTATTTACATTACAATAGTTATTGATACTTATATATTATGATTATTTTATTACTTGTTATGATATTAGACTAACTACTTTTTATTTGATCAAGGTGGTTGTAGGGTTGTCTTGCCCTCACATGTAGTACAAATGGAGAGTATAATCGATGAGGGTGATGTAGATACCAACATTGGTGAATGAGAGAATTAAGATGAACCCATATACATCACGTTATTTTTTTATTAGGCTAAATTAATGTCAATAATTATTTTGATAAAATGATAAATATTACTTTCATTATTTTCCCTTATAATGAATCAAGCACACTTGCATTATATGAGCTCATCAGTTCTCATGATTTGTATAGTACATGAAGTCTATGATTTGAGTAGTTGCATTTATTAAAAATTTTATAGGAACTATACTATATTATATTAACTTTTAATGTATTATATTTGGTATAAGCATGAGTGTTTATTTCTCTTATTTGATTATTTTTCTTGTTGTCTCAAAGCACCTAAAGTAATTTAATTAAAAAGGAACTTTGAAACCTTGAATTTTGTTTTTTGGTTATGTTCATTTGGTAAATGCCACTTAATTGAAAGGAAAAAGGAATTAGGTTTGTTTTTTCCTATGATGATGGAGTTGACTTAGACATTTGAAAAATGGAGGGTTTCATGTAGCTTCCATGCTAAAAATAGGGTTTGTGAATACAAGTTTATGAAAAATGGGTGTATTTTTGCAATGAAGAATTTGAGTTCCATTATGGTGAACTCATAGAGTTATAATATATATACTAGGTCATGTAAAATATGGAGAAAAAGAAGAAATAAAATAATTATAAGAAGGAGAAAGGGATGGAGACATGGAGGAAGAAGAAAGAATCTTGTAAAAAAAATAATAGAGAGGTGACAAAAACTTAAAATTAGATGATGAAATTTTTTATAACCAGACAAATCAAGCTTTAAATTTGTAAATAAGTATGGGTTTTGATTTGAATAATTAGATTCATTTTTAAGTAAAATAATAGATGTTTTGACCTAGGTTAGCTATATCCTATTTAACTGTACATGTTGGTAGAAGTAACCAAAAAACATTTAGGGCATCATATTTATAGACTTGGGGATGGAACTAGATTCCATCCAATAGGCCTATAAAAAAATTGACATTTGAGCCATTTTAAAGAATTGATTTCCTCCTCAAATTTATGATAAACATGTGATGTTGGTTCATTCTCAAAATTGTTAAACCTAGGAAAGTTTTCTATGATTAAAGGTTTTAGACTTGGAAATGATTGAAGATGTTCTTGGTTGATCCAAAGAACTTTTATAGTTTTGAAGACTTATTTTGAAAAATTAATATTATTGATGTATACCTTTTATAGGAATTATGGGTGTATTAGTTATGAGAAGAGTAGTACCTATAGCTACAATTATATTTATAGAGTGGAAATTTACTTATTTCTTAGTAGAACCTAGGTATAAACCCATGTGATAGGTGTATGAGTTGTAATGGATAAACTCAAAGTACATATGGTAGCTAGTTTTCACTTTAGAACTCATGCTAGCTATAACAATGTATTTGAAATAGAATAAAGCATGTTGTGTATAAATATATACAAAAATGAACCAATGAAGGTTGTACTTAGTTTGTTATGGTAAATTTATACATGTATTTGTATTTTGTAATTGTTCTTATATATAACATATTGAATATGGATTCAATCCTTAATTTAGACTGTGACTTGATCATTATATTTATTTTGAATTAAACACACATATAGCTGTATAGTTGACTAAGATGTTTGGAGGATTCATAATATATGTGTAACTTATAGTTTTACTTTATTTTATTATAGTTTCATGATAATGTATTTAGGCCATAGGGTAGATTACACTTATTTTATTATTCCTTTGAATCAAGAATAAATTATTTACTTATATATATGACCAAGAGTAATATGGAACCAAATTATAAATGTTAGTGACTTAAAAGGGCTTAGAAGACTTATTTAGTATAATGCATTGTCAGCTATAAAAAGATAACATATTTTTAGATTGTAATCAAATTATGGTGACATTCATTGAAAATAGATACCTTGTTTTAATATATTTTGTAATAAATGAAATATGTTTATAGATATTGGGTGATATTGGGATATGTGAAACTTATTTATTTGTTTTTACATAAAAAAATATGTTTATAGTTTTATAAATTTACATATATATGTAAATCATGGATACATATAATTGTGTAAACAAACACTTGACAAAAACATACCTTGAGATATTAAAATTGAGCATATATTTTCTAGTTTAGTTGTAAGTTATATTGGGAATTATTTACTAAGATTAGTAACATCATTTAAATACATTTATATGGGTTGATAAAATCATAGATATGATTTTGTTTATAGTAAAATTGAATAAATAAAACAAGTAGGGAGTCTGTATATGCTTAACATACTCCTCAAGTGTTATAGATACATTATATTTCTCTCTTCAAACTATAATTAGTTTGCATCAAAATGGACATTATATATTACACACACACACACACACACACACACACACACACACACACACACACACACACACACACACACACACACACACACAAACACATGATAGACTATACTTTTCTAGGTTAAAGTATGATATTTTTGTGCAAAAATATAATTATGGGATTACGATCCAAATAGGAGTTGTGAAATGTGTATAGAAGAGCTTAGGGAACTTGTTTTGTGTTCTTAATCTATTCTAAGTTTGTTTGAGTTATATTAATAGTTATTGTCCTTTTATATATAATCAATATGGTATGTCTAGTAAATAAAAAATATTTAGGCTTTACTAGTATATTATTTAAAATATGAGTTCTTGTATTAAGGAAAATATGGAACAAGATAAAAATTAATAGAGTTGTCACTGATTTATAAAATAAGCTTGGTTTTATTAACTATCATAAGACTCATTATTTTATATTGGTGACCAAGTTTTTATACCATCATATATATATGAATTGCATTTAAAGAGATTTTTTTGTATGGATATAGTGTTATTAAATTATTTTTATATCCATTTATTCATTTTTAGTTTGATTGTAGAAGAACATATATATGACTTTCATGAGTTGAAACAAAGATATTATTAAATGATGATTGTTTCTACCTTTCATTACATAATTGCCTAAATCGATGTATGCTGCAATATATACTATTATACCTTGATATATTTATGAGGAATTATTAGCATGTTTCATATGTTAACTAGTGGTATATATATGATAGTGCCAATTTGAACTCATATATCTACCCCCTAATATCATCTGATATTTTGTGATTCATTAGTAAAGAGTTTGTGTGAGTGGAATTGACTTGGATCCATGTGAGATTTGATTTCTATAATGAAAGTTTTGGCCAATGTAATGTTATAACTAAGACATTGTCATTCCATTATACTTTATAGTTTACATGTGTATGTTGATGTCATTTAGATATATAATTAGTTTCCATGGTATATATGACTGATGCATGTATTAGTACTGATACACATAAGAGTTTCAATTGATTTATTGATATCCACATAATTCTTATCTGACCCTCTATGAAGAGAAGGGCCAATACCAATGGGGAGGTGTGGGAAGACCAATAGTTTATGGTTGGAGGTAAAGCACTCAGCTGGTGCTCTCCCTTTGCTCAGCTATTAAACCATTTGGACTCATACTCATGGATACATATATGGATCATTGAGCTATTTTTGAGGATAATTTGTATTGTTGTACATACTATGTTTTATAGTTGTCTTTCTACTAAAATGTAATATTTAGTAAATTATTATTTGATGACTATTATCACAAAAATGGTTGTGAGATTTTTAATTAATTTTGAATATCATGATAATAATGTCTGTATGCTTATTGATAGTTATTTTTGGATTATATTAGTGATTTATTGTACTTAGCTATTTAAATTGTTTATTTTATGATAAATATTCATCTTGAAATCTATTATGGATGGTTTGAAAACTAATGGATCATATTATTATTAATCAGTGGGTTGATACATTTATACATTTATTGTTTTAGATATATTTATTAGTCTAATAATGATTGCTTAGATAGTTATGGATGATTTATATGTAACCCTTTAGACAAAAAGAATTGGTGTAAATTTTTTTAACTCAAATGGAGTTATAACATTGAAGTTCCATTTTCAAGGGTGTCATAGAACCTTATAAATTTTGGAATACATTGGTGGACCATTTTAGAAAGCTTGATAAGATGAGGGTGTTCCAATTGGAAAATGAGTTCATTGCTCTTAGTCTATAAAAATATATTAATATTGAGGATTTTATCACTCATCTCAAGTGTTTGAGTTTTCTACTTATTTAGATCTGTAAAACTAAGTCTAATAAAAAACTTATTATTACTATGTTTTCTAAAATGGGTTGTGCTTACTTAGTTTTTGTTTTAAAATACTACACATATAAAGAATATATGGGATTTACATATGTGGCACCAAATTTTGAAAATTTATGAGTAACATTAGAGAGAACATGAAAAAATATTTTTATTTTATAAATATAACTTTAAGGTACTAAGAAATAAGCATTAGTGGTCAATAATATTAATGCAATGTAACAACCCAACATTTTTACAATTAAGGGTCTTACCAAGAAAAAAAGGGAAAGCAAAGCCTATCCCTAAGGGAAATATATAAAATTAGTATAATAATTTTAAAAATAAAAACAAAGGAAAAGGGGAAGTAAATGCCAATTTTAAACAAGAGTGTTTTAATTAGTGTAAGAAACTACACCTTGAAAAACATCAATATTTCAATAAAATGGCATAATTAGAATTAGAGAAGAAAAAAAAGCAGCTTCACCCTCTCAAGACAAGAGCATCAATTTATACAATAATAAGATCACCTATGGATTAATTGATTTTGGATTCAAAATTCTATCACCATATGGAACATGATGGTCACTATTTAAAAATATCGACTAATGACACATAAGTAATTTTTTCAGGATGCTCTAGTCCTCTAGTTGCCAAGGTTGAAAGCAATAATTGAGATGGAAAATGGAATAATAAAAAAAGTTATCATTATTTAAGACTTGTCTATAAACCTCCTCTCCATATATTATATCACACATTTAAGTGAATGAGAAACCATTGAGTTTACACTTGCCAATGTTGTCATCAAAATATTAGTCTAGTTTGTTATTGTATCCACTGAAAATGTTGATAATCAAGAATGAATTTTAAAAATTAACAAATTTATGTTCACTCAACCATCATGAGTAATGATTACACATGCTAATGACTTGAATAAAATTTGGCATGATTTTTGGTCACCCAAACTATTGCTGATTGTAGGACCTCAATAAGCATCACATGGATATTGGCTTACCACAAGTTTAATTCAAAGATGACATTTTTCCAAGTTGTGCACTTGGAAAAAACACAAGGATCCATTTCCCAATAGAAACTCCTTGATGGAAATTGATAGATTAAATTTGGTTCACATTGGTATTTTTAACTTTCTCAATATTTATTTTTAAAAAACATAAATATGTGACTACATCCATTGATTATTTCTCTCATATAACTTGGATCTAATTTTTTGACAAATAAAAACAAAATCATTGAGTACTTAAAAAATTTCAAGGCCCTTGTTGAAATCCTATTAGAGATAAAAATTCAATGTCTCAAAATAGATAATGTATGTGAGTTTCTCAACAATTAGATGATTATCTTATGTGAATAGGCATGCATTCAACTTCAAAATATTGTACCCTACACCCCTTGATAGAATGGTGTAACTATGCCTAAAAACCTTACACTAAATGAAATGGTCAATTTCATGGTACATTAAAAAAAAAAATCATCCATATTTTTGGGTAGAGGAAATTCAGTGTGCAACCTACATCCAAAATCACACTCCCTACTCAGTAGTGTAAAATATGACTCCTAAATAAAAAGGGCTTGGTGTCAAGCCAAATGTTTCTAATTTAAATTTTTTTGGATGTAATGAATGGGAACACATTTAAAATGAAAAGTTAAAATCAATGAAAAGGATGGTCCATCATTGTATATTTTATAGTTGCTTTTAATATGTGAAGGCATATCATCGTCTTATTCCTAGAACCATTACAATGATTTATTGGTGTGATTTGTTTATTTATGAATAATCCCATGTTTTCATGCCAAAATATAATACTTGTCATCCTCCATTACCTTATATTTTTAATATAAAAACTTATGGGGTATATTATGAAGATGAATATATTTTATATTAATCACATTATAAGTTCTACTAAAGTTTAAATGATTAGCCACGTGGGGGACAACTAACACCTCCACCACTAGTGCTAATTTTTTTTAGAATGCACCTACACAACTAATACTATCAAAATGGGTTTGAAAATTTCATAATGAGGCTAGTGTATTGACATGGGATACAAGATATCCAAGAATGATGAGACTGAAAATTCTATATGGTGTTGTAAATTTGGCACCATTGGTAGTGACACAATATCTAAAGAATTATCATCAATCTTTTAAGAATCTTGAATGGAAATAAACTATGGTAGAATAACTTATTTTTCTGAAGAAGAATAAATATTATGACTTAGTTGTACTTTCAAAAAGATGAAAACTAATGAATTTCAAGTGGGTGTACTAAGCATAATATGCAATAGATGGGTCCATTGAAAGATACAAAGAATAAATTGTATAAAAAGGATTTTAATAAGCTAAAGGCATTGACTACCATGAAAAATTTAATCTAGTTACCAAGATTAATTCCATTATTCTATTAATCTACTTAGTTACAACATAAGGATGAGAATTCAATCATATATACGTTAAAAATGACTTATTACATGAATAATTTTAGTAATTAATATACATATCCTACCTTTCCATCTATAAGTAGTGAGAAATATATATTTGAGTGAAGATTTAAAAATACTTTTTATGGTTTAAAATAGAATTCTCAATCTTGGTATGAAAATATCAACCCATTCTTAATTAAATTTAGATTTACACATAATCCATCTAGCCCCATACTCTACACCAATAAATTAGGTGAAACTCCTAGTTTTGGTTCTCTACGTTAATAAATTAATCATCAAAAGGAATTCCATCAAGAATATTTATGATTTTAAAGCTCAAATAATGAAGTCTTTTGAGATGACTGGCTTGGGTTTGTTTCTATTTTTCACTGGTATTTAGATTTCATAGTCTGATAAAGGAATTTTTATTAATCAATATAAATATGCTCAAGAAATACTCAACCACTTCAACATAAAATAATCTAAGTTCAAATTAACTCCTTATCAATCTAAAGTAAATATTTACACCGAGTGTTCTTCAATTAATCGTACACTCTATAGAAAATTTGTGAGAAACCTTTTGTACTTAACTCATACTTATCCTGATCTTTAGTTTATTGTGAACTTGGTATCATGCTATTATTAGAACCCCCTTCAAAACCAATGTAAAAATTAAAAATTCATTCTAAGGTATCTTCATGGTACTAATAACTATAGGATTGAGTACAAGTTAGAAGGAAAATTCTCAATTTTTCATTGCACTTATGGTGGGACCATAATAGTTTTCATATACACAGATAGTGATTGGGTGGGAGATACGAATGGTCTCCAGTCAATTGTAGGATACATATATCATCTTGGGACATGTCCCTTGACTTGGTCTTGTATGAATCATACTATTATCACTTTGTCTACTACATAATATGAGTATAGTGGAGTTGTCACTATTAGTTTTGATTCAATTTGGATATGACACTTGATTTTATAATTTGGATTTTCATAGAATCAACCCACATCACTTTGGTGAGATAATTAGAGCGTTATCAACATTTATAAAAAACCATTAAAGCACAAATTCATAAATAAAAGTGAGATCCAAAATGCATTACACTCAACAATTGATATAGGATAAGGTGATTTCTTATGTTTTTCTAAATAGATGATTAGGTTCCAAAATTATTCATAAAACCCTTGATTATGACTTGTTTTGTTCATATTAGGAAAATTTGAGGAGTGAATTAAGGTGCCATCAAGGGGGTGGGTGGTAAATTTATTGATTCCCCCATCTTTCCCTTCATCAAAGTACATATTAAGGGGGGGAGTTGGTGTATCTAATTACCCACACACTATTTTATGGTTTTAAGATGAACTTGTAATATTTATTTGTAATTTATGGCTGGGCACTAATTGGTGCATAGTTATTCACAACATATTATTATAAAAAATTATAAGTTAAGTAAATATTTAATTAAATTCTATTAATAATAATTTTGTATTATTATATTTGTAACTAAGCTCCAAAACCCTAAAAAATGAACCCAAAAACTAACAAGACAAATAAAATAGCCAATAGGCCAAAATTATAAACAATAATTTCTATTGATTCATATTTAATGAGTTGAAATAATTACAAACCCAAACCATGATTGAATAAGCCTTAACTCATAAATTAGAGTTTACATGCAAAATTTGAAAAAACTAAACTCTAAAAAAAATGAGTATTTTTAAAAACTCTCAAAATATCCCAAAAATATCCCAAAATATCTTAAACACTATAATTAGACTATGGGACAAAATTCAACTGAACTTGATGTCTGATTCTAAAAATATACAATTTCTAAAAATAGAAAAACCCCAAAAAATAATTAAATCATAATTTTAGACCCTCAAATGATCATGTATATCATCCAAAAAATATCAAAAACATTTCTAGGCTAATAAAATGGCCTTAAACAACAAAACCCTTTTAGATACAGTTGTTTTTTCATGTGGAAGAGATCAAATGGAGTTATGGGTCAAAAGTTATGGTCTTCAAAAGGTTGGCCTATTTTTTCTGCATCATTCTCCTCTGGTTGAAGATAACTCAACTTCTACAAGTTGAATTGATTGTAATAATACCATTTTTCCTTGTCAATATTATTTATCTCCCATTCTATAATCTAAGTGTTGTATTCTTCCTACAATTCTTCCCACTGCACCAAATATCTGTTATAATTCCCTTGCCTTGTGCTCATTATCCTCATATCCAAAACTTGCACTATTTTTTCTTTCTTCTTCTTTGGAACTTGTTTTTCCCAATTTACATATTTATCATCTTCACCATATTATCCATGGAATTCATATAAATATAAAACATTTAAATACTAGAGATATATCAAAATTCTATGATAACCTTACCTCATAGGTATTATCATTGATTTTCTTCACAATTCTGCATGGTCCAATTTTCTTGTACTTCAAATTATTGTATGTGCCTTTTGGAAATATATATTTTCTCAAGTAAACCATTACCAAATCTCATTCTTAAAATACATTATATCTTCTTGTAACATTTTTTGTTGATTTATATTTCTCATTACTTTCCTACAACTTTCTTTTTACTCCTTGCAACTGCTACATATGCTCTGTAAAGACTTCTGCATCATCACTAATTTGATCTACAATTGAAAATTATACCAAATATAAAATACCCATAGGATTTCTCCCATAAAAAATTTGAAAATATGACTTTCCTATTGATCTATTCACTGAACTATTGTATACAAACTCAGCTTGTGGTAAATCTAAGTCCCATTGCTTTGGCTTCTCTCCGACTATGCACCTTAATAAATTTCCCAAACTCCTATTCACAACTTATATTTTTCCATATATTTTGGGTGATATTCACTACTAGATTGAAGTTTATTACCCATATTATTCCATGAAGTCCTCCAAAAATGACTTAAAATTTTTGTGTCCCTATCTAAAGTAATAGTTTTTGGAACACCATGCAATCTCACAATACCCATACAAAATAATTCTAAAACTCTAGTGGAATAATTTTACATGAAATAAAATTAACAATTTTATAAAATATATCTATAAAAATAAAAATTAAACTGTTACCTCTCTGTGTGTTTGGAAATCCCAACACAAAATTCATATTTAAATCTATCCATGATCCTCTTGGAATTGGTAATAGCAAGTATAGTCCAATATTTTGTGCATGTCCTTTATTCACTTGACATATTTTTCATCTTTAAATATACCTCATCACATCTCTCTTCATCTTTGGTGAAAAATACTTTTCCTCCACCAAAGCTATTGTCTTTATCTTACCAAAATGTCCAGCCAAACCACCACTATGTAATTCTCTGATTATATTGTCTCGTAAAGACCCAATTGGAATGTATAATTGTTTCCCACTTATTAATGGATTCATACACTACTCAACTACCCTGCTAAAATATGGATCAGTATCATATAATTATTTAATAGCTTTAAATCCAAATACTTCACTCACCATAGTAGTTAATAATGCTACCATCATACTTAACACATTAGCTACCTAATTTTGTTTTCCTAATTTATGTTTCAACACAAAAGTATACCCCTACAAGAAATAAACCCACTTTGCATGCCTACTATTCAACTTTTTTTGTGTATTCACATACTTTAAAGACTCATGATCTGTAAATAGGATAAACTCTTTAAGAACCATGTAATACCTCCAATGTCTTAATTATTGTACAATTGCATAAAGTTCAACATCATAGGTAGAATAACTTGTCCTTACCTTATTTAATTTATCACTAAAATATGCTATCAACTTTCCTTCTTGACTCAACACAACACCAATTCCCACAAATGAAGCATCATAATCAACCTTAAACACTTTGTTAAAATATAGTAATGCTAAAATTGGTCTTTCTATAATGTTATTTTTCAAACTTTCAAAACTTTTTGTGGCTACTCTAGTCCATGAAAATTCCTTCCCTTTCATGCAATCTATTATTGGTGCCACAATAATACTATTTTTTTTGAAAAAAAGTATATAAAAAGTTGCTAAACCATGGAAACTTCTTACCTCTATAATGCTTCTTGGAATAGTCCACTCAACAATTTCCATCATATTTTCTTCATCCATTTTCACACCATCTATTAAAACTATTAATCCCAAAAATACCAAACTATTCTGCATAAACCTACACTTCTTCAAATTTGCATACAACTTCTCTTTTCTTAACAAATACATTACCATTCTCAAATGTTTTAAGTGTTCTTATTTAATCTTATTGAATATCAAAACATCATCAAAAGAAACAACCACAAACTTACCAATATATTCTTGTGGCACTGTATTCATCACCCTCATAAATGTGCTAAATGCATTACATAATCTAAATGGCATCACCATCCACTCATATAATCCATCCCTAGTCTTTAATGTAGTTTTCCACTCATCTCATTCATGAGTTCAAATCTGATAGTAATCACTCCTTAGATCAATCTCAGTAAAATATTTTGATCATGTAATCACATCTATCATATCATCTAAACAAGGTATATAAACCTCTACTTTATTGTAAATTTATTAATTTCTCTAGTATCCACACACATTCTCCATCATCCATCTTTATTTGGAGTTAATAACATTGGTTTTGCATCAGATGGGACATATTTCTGCTCATTGTGTTGCTGGGAAATCCAATCCTAGACATTCACCTTCTTGGTGGCCTAAGGATTTCTCTGAACATAGCATGGACAAACAACATCTGGAAGCAACAACAGAATTTGAGACCAAAAATTAGGAAAGTTCACAATCTGAATTGGAAGATGAAGAGGAATCATTGGAGAATCATTCTAATGAAGCCCCTACGGAGGCTATGGTTAGTGATATAGCTGAGCCAGAGGAGGAGGTGGAGGTCTCTTCCCTTGTTTTGGAGGATTTATCTAAGAGCCAGACTATGTTTGACTCTCACAAGGAGTTTATGCCCACTGAATTCCAAAGTTCATTGTCTTCTGAGGCATGGGTTGCAGAGGCAGCTAAGGTAGAGGATGGGTGGACAGTAGTTAGGAGAAAGAAATCTAAGCCTTTGGTCCCTCCTCTAGACATGAATCTTTGGTCAAGCAAAAAGAAAAATCTTAACTTAAAAGATTCATCCAAAGTTCCCTATTGCTGACTGGTTTTTTGGGGGCTGTAATCTGGTCGCTTTTTTTGGTTTGCTGGTTACTGGTCTGGAAGGTTGTTTAGCTTGTTGTTCCAATTGGTTAACTTTTAGATCAGTGTTTTGACAGCTATTTTTCATGGTCATATTTTTTGGTATCAGGTCCCTATAAAACCTGGTAAAGGTTCTATTCTGTAATCCAGTTCTTTTGTTAACCTGGTTGTGCTTTAAGGTTTATCTTTCTCCTTGTGTAGGGTTTTGGGGTCCCTTCAAAACCTATTTTTACCTTAATCTAAAACATTGGTTTTGCATATGGACTCATACTCTCCCTAATCACCTTATTCCTTAGTAATTTAGTAACTTATTTATTTAATTATACATGTTCTATTGGATTCATCTTCTAAGCTACCTGGTTATGTAGATCTGATCTTGTAATCAAATCAATGTGATGTTGAATATCTCTTCGATGGTAAACCATCTGGTAACTCATTAGACATAACATATGTATATTATTTGAACACTCTTATTGTTTTTGTTGGTATTAGAACAATTTTGTTTTCTTCATTCTTTGCTACTAATTCATAACAACTTGCTACCTTCATATCTTGGATAAATTCTTTAGTAGAGAGCATGTTTTCTATCTTCTCTTCTTCTTTAAGAGGTAACAAAACTACATGTTTACCACCTTTCCAAAAAGTGTATGTGTTATTTAATCCATCTTGAACTACTTTCCTATCAAATTACTATGGTTTCCTCAATAACACATCACATGCATATATTGGAATAACATCACACCATATTTCATCATTATAAGTTTTTCCTATAGAAAACTTGATTAATCACCTTTTATCTATTGTAACCTCATTCCCTTTCTTAAACCATGAAATCCAATAAGGGTTTGGATTCTTTTCATATTATAGATTTAGTTTCTAAATCATTTTTTTAGAATCCATATTTTCACAACTACCACCATCTATAATTACTTTGCATACCTTTCCACCCAAAGTACATATTGTTCAAACAATATTTGATCACATCCATGTATCAGCACTTTCTTTATTCTACACTTGATCCTTCCTTGGAGCATTCTTTTCATCATGAGATTCTCTCCAACATTAGCTGGTACAACTTCAATATTCTACTCTTTTATTTCAACCTTACCTAGATTTACTCTTAGGTTATCTTATTGCCTCCTTTATTAATCTTGATAGTGTGGACACTCAAATTCTTTGTTCCCTTCTTCTCCATATATATAATAGACATAAGATCTATGTTGATTTAGAAACCATCCTCTAACATCACCATAACTTCCTCTATATTAGGCATTACATGATATAACTTTGACAAAAAATATAGAGCCTACATATTTAGAATTTGTTAAGAAATATGAAATATGATTTTTTTTTAAAATGACCATTTTCCTATGAAACATAAAATAAAACAAAATATCCTTTATTTATTCAATAAAAACATATAGGAGTTAAACATGTTTTGATAGATTATGGATAAATAATTAATATACAAAACATAACACTATTGCAATGATTATATATCAATATGAATAGTATTTAACAATTAGATAAGAACATAAAAGGATTTGATAATATTTCTCTCTAGACACTTGGAAAAATATCATTGGATGTGATAGTAAGACCCAAAAAAATGACTATTATGTTTCAATTCATGCCTAATAATCTACGTTATAATATACTCTTGAGTCACTCATGGATACATGCTATGGAAAAAATACCATCTACATTACATAAATGCATGAAATTAATGAACTATAGATATTTATATACATTCCACACAAAAAATAATCCTTTCAAATATTTTAAAATGATGCAACCTATTAATAAATGTAGTTCTAAATTAGATTCTATACATTATTCCATTATACCTCCATCAAAAATAATTTGAATAATTTATTTTATACATATGAGGTTGAAGAATCAAGTAAATTAAATGACAAAGAGTTATTTATAATCATATCAATTAATCAATAAAAAAGAAAGAACCAAAAATTATTGTAGAGAAAAAAAGCAATTATAGATCTTCCTTTATTGGTCAACTTAGAATATTTCAATTACATATACACAAAACATGATGATAGTGATGATGATGATGATGATGATGATGATGATGATGATGATGATGATAATGACATGTAAGCAGATTAAAATTCTTATTTGGGGAAATTAAATTCTACACATATTGATCCAAATGACTACTTGTCTCATAATTGTTTAAATCTATAAGTCCATGAGAGTATTGAGATAATTTATATACAAATAATAAATCTAAAATAGACCCAAATAAGAATGATATTCCCTAGGGAATTAGCTAAAGGCCCTGGGAACCATACTTGTGCCAAGGTTTCAAAATACAAACCCATCATCTAGGTGAAAGACACCACTATTGTTGAACACACTTAGGAGGGACCTTCCTTCTAGATTAGTTTTATTTTTCTATTTCCTATTTTCATTTTAAGTACTAGTTTTTTACTTTTGTCCTTTCAGCCCTAGTTAGCTTGTTAAAACTATTTTAACTCACTCTCATGGTTTTAGGTTCCTATAAAACCTAGTGTTTACCCTATCAAATAAAAAATAAATCTAAAATAGACAAATAAAATGCAATAATTGAAAATTTTGGCCATTAAAACACTTGTTACAATGTTAATTCACATTAAAAGCCTCATATTTTAAGTGTACCATTAATTATTTGTTTTAAACAATCAGTAAATAGTGTTGAGTTTATGAATGCCAAACATTCAATGAAATTACAAGTGATAAGAAGTTAGAATAAACCACACATCATATTATAAATTTTATTTGAAAAAAAATGATTACATTACCTAATACTAGACATAGACCTAGGGTCCA
Source organism: Torreya grandis (assembly GCA_037957365.1). Lineage (NCBI taxonomy): Eukaryota > Viridiplantae > Streptophyta > Pinopsida > Cupressales > Taxaceae > Torreya > Torreya grandis. The sequence continues at coordinate 156,391 of JARHVA010009614.1, read as the reverse complement.
CTTATCACATCAAGAAGGTAAATAATATTGTGATTATCATAGAATAACTAGGCATGAAACATTACAACAATTTTTTTAAAGTATAAGAATGAATGGATCATTAAGGTAGTCTATCCAAAAATAATGACCAATAGTAAGTACTAGTAGAACTCAGTACACAAATGCAACACATAATAATTATAATCATACAAGAAAAGATATTTTTACTATTACAATATACATTAAAGGTGATTTTCAACAATGTATTTTAATTAATGAATAAAGGATACCTAACCATGTGCATTATTGTAATTTTATGATACATAAGACATGACATTAATGAATTAAAACACATTATACCTTGTGAAGGATCAATTGGACCATTAAAATACAAATTTATTATGGGTTTATGGTCATTGATACATTCATATGTGTGATACACTATGCCATCCAATTGAGGGTTAGACTTGGACATAAATGGTTATAACCAATGTAGATTATAATGGATATACCAAATAAGTAAATCAATTTAATGTGTGAAATAAATGCAATCAAGATTCAACATGATGGTAATAATACAACCCAAAAGGGTAATGCTTGATCGATAATTGAAAAGGAAAAACATCACCAAACATACACAATAGAAGAAAATACAATATGTCTGCAAAATCTCTAAAAAATTGTAAAATAATAGGAAGACAAAATTGACATAGAACCATATGATGAAGGTTATGTTGATGACTTACAAGATTTACCTATACATATTTAATTCAAATTTAAAAATTATATATATATATACCTTCTCCATTTATCATGTTGAGATAAATTAATTTCTTAAACATTGCTTTCTCTTTATTATATCCTAAATAGTGATATATTTCATGGATATGTTAATTTAATATGATGTGACATTCACTTACATTGATGATGTATACTAGATTGACTTGTTATATGCTTCATTATTTCTATTTTATTTTTTGTATACTAATAATTGATTATGTTTTATGCATGGATATTTCCTTAGTATGTGATAATTTTGGAATGAGTGTATCATTATATTCCTATTTATTTGGGAATTTATCTTTTTATGTGACTCTCACTTGATTGAGTTTTTCATTTTATGACTCTTTCTTTGGGCCCTTTCCTTATTCTGTGACTTTTTATTTGTATATCCCTCACATTATTATGTGAAATTTATTATAAATTTTATGTGCATATATTGTGTGACATTTAAATGACCATTGAGTGTGGATCTTACCTTGTGTGACATTGTGTGCTATTACATGTACATTTATTTTGTGCATCATGGCTATGAAATTTATGTTCTTATGAGTGAATAAATATAGGATTGTCTAATGAGATTGGGGTTCCATAATACATATCACACACTTTCCTAATTAGTTTTGATTCCATGATCCATATGATGCATTTTATCAGTTAGTTTTCTATTCATAATTTTTATTTGTAATGATCACTACTATGTGCCTAATTAATATATCTATCTATAAATGACACTTATATGCCATAAGTCATACTATGATGACATTTTATACATATGTTAGCACATAATTTAAAATATTACATATATATAACATGATCCATTTTAATCTTTTCTTGTGAGATGAGTAAATCGCAAGATACATTCTTCACCTTAAAAGTGGGCATATTAATAAGATTGTCATAGAAATTGAAGCTTACATATACAAATAATTCATAAATTTAGGTTACATTATCAATTTGGTTTAGAATATGGTTCAAATATTTATATACTAAGATAATATTTGGGAGCATATGTAATGTATATACAAAATTATAAAGTGATTTAACCTTTTAGGGTTTTTACTATGAAAATACTACGTTTAGATTAAAAGGATGAGATGTCTAAATTAGTTAAATAAATATGCAATAATTAGGTACTAAATTTTTGTGATTTTGAACTTATTTTAATTTCTAAAAATAGTAATAAATAGGTTTAAATAGAGACTTTTCTCAAAACTAACTTTCGTGGATGATCTAGATTCTAAAAGTCGATATTTGGGTAGTAGTCGATGTCATTAATAAGATTCTAGTGTTTTTATACTCATTAGACAGTAGTGCTATCTATGTGTAGTGTCCTCAATTTTCTGCTAATGTCCTCTTTACAAGATTGTTCCTATTGTTTGGGAGTACCTATGCCTATGTCTATATGTCCTATTCCTATGTGCATGAAACTTAGAGCTCTATGGTGTGCTTAGAAAACTTGATTTAATGTGAAAACCCTAGTACTCCTTAAAATTATTGCATAAGCAATAATTTTGTGTGTGTTAGTAGTATGGAATGGACATACTCAACACCCCACTATGTAAAGATTTCCCTACATTATAATACTCCAAAGAGGGATCAATCCTGATGTAGTTCTCCCACCTAGTGCTTGATGTAAGTGAAAGTGAATGCTAGAATGAGAGTGGGCTTAGATTCCTTGAATGTGATTGAGATTTGAAATGTTTAAAAACTAGGCTTAGGGTTGATATAGATGGTAGTATGTAGAAGTAGGGTAAAATATGAATCAAATACCTTGATTTTTATCAACTTTGTCTTTGGTTTAAATAAATTTTGCATATATTTTCCATCTAGTGAGTAGAGGTGATTTAGACTTGTATTTGTAGGGTTTTGTTTTTGTGTAAATAATAAAATGAGCTTAGGCCAACCTTGGGAGGGGCACAAATTTTTAAAACTATCCATTAGGAAGAGATAGGTATAAGTAAAATAGAAATTAGTTGGGGTAAATAATGATATATGATTGTAGTGTCCTAAATGTGGAATTAATGTTCTCTTTGGATATTTCTAAGAAATTTGAATTGGGATTTGAGATGACAATTCTAGGACTGTTTTTTGATTGGATATAGGTGATTGAGGTCTTTTTAATGACTATAAAAAGTAAGTCTAATTCTTAAATATAGGTATATGGTTATCCTAGGGATAGGTTAACTCAAGAGAAATTCTTAGCATATAATTACCACTTTTAGGTGATTATAATTCCCCCCCCCCCATTTATGTTAGTAATGCAAAAATGTGAAATGACTAGTATAAAGGGAAAAGAAGCATATCTAAACTTGCCTTGGAAGTGAAACCTACGTAGCTAAGTTTGAATATGTGAATTTGTGTTTATGTATGTAAACCATGACATAAAATAATGTATTACTATGAAACATGTAAAAATTAGTCCTTACTTAAGAGATAATCAAAAGTTAAAGACTATGTTGTATAAATCTAACTAAGTAAAGATGAGTAAAGAGAGAGGAAAGAAACAAATACACCTCATTGGGTATACAAAATAATGTATGAACCTAGTGATAACCTATGTGTGTGAGTGTACATAGTGACCATATTATTGAATAACTTGGAATGAGCTGATTGCTTGCTCAATCCTCATATGGGTGGGTCAATAAATCAATCAGATTTTGACTCCATCATTGCCCACCCTTTCTCCCTGGATCTTGATCTCTGTGAATACCTTAGATAATAATATACATGTGTCTAAAATTACCATATAGGTGGATAAATAAATCAAGTAGTCCATGAATATATCACTACCCACTTGTGTGAAATAGATGCATTTGAAACTATACTATGCAAAGTGCTAAAAGTATCTAACTGAGTAAATCTAACTATGTATTTGTCTCCATGGCCCCTCAAGTATATTAGGTAGCTCTATAACACTCAATAATGCCAACCATTATAGATGGATTAAGGCATGAATTTTTTGACAACTTGGAATGTGATAGTAAGTGTATACATCATATAAAATGACATGGAGTTTGCCATTCCATCTGATCAACTTATCTAAAGTTGAGTATATGAGAACTAGTGTTTTGTAAACATGCCCCCATATAGTATCTAAGTATACTAAATATGAATCAAGTATGTAATAGCTGAATTTATGTAAATAATCTGAATGTATGACTAATCATGCTACACATGATTCCCACAAATTTAAGCAATGAATATGAATATGAATTGAAATGAATGAATCTAAGCTAAATCCAAACATAACTACTAAACCTATGACTATATATGTGCAAATATGTATTGTACCTACTGTATTAGTCTAAATTATTTGAACTATCCTAGAGTTGGGGCAACTAGATTATATTGCCTTGTAGTGGACAATAGTACCCTGTGGCACTAATGTTCCAGTCTAGAAACTAATGGTTGTCTAGTTTGATTTTTATGTGATTTAAATTGACTATTAAATCTCTTTACTATTCTATGTCTATGCTAAGTCTTCTACCTAAATCTAACTCTATTTTTTAAAATGTATATGTGAATAAAAAATTAGGAGCCTAATCTATTTGAAAAAACTCTATTAATTCCCCCTCTTTTGAGTATAGTTGTGAAACATGTGTAAGAACTACCTTCTAAATAAGTAGCTCTATTAAATGTGTTAGATAGATCATGTGCATGATATCCCAATAAAATGTATAAACATAAAATCAAAATGTGAATGTATCTGATCATAAGTAGGAAATGTAAGATGTATGCTATAATCTAGTATTACACAAGGGTGTCAAGATAGATGTAATCAATGTATAACAATAAAATCTAAGTAACTATATATGGGGATGGGGCATGATGTCCATCACAACTACCATGTAAGAAGGGTAGATGAATAAGGTCACTCATGGTATCAAAAAATGATGTGTGTGTGTAACAATAAAATACAAGTGTCATGGTGTAGAATCATACAAGGAAGAACACATACAATCACATGAGGCATGCAAAAGGTAGGCCAAGATGCCATAATACAAGGGACATGGGCACATGTGATTAAATCTAAGAATGAATACATAGAAGGACATTTTTAAATGTCCATATACATAAATAATAAGCAATTTGGCATAGAGCCACATATAAGGACATGTTCAAATATTCGTATATAGAAGTGGGAAAGCACACACAAGGGACATGGGCACATGTCTAAGGCATAAAAATAGAGAAGTTTCATTGAAGCCAAGAAATAATGGCATATTTAAATTCCATTGAAGATGGAATCAGAATAGAAAACACAATTGATTCTAATCTAGGAACTAGAAATGAAAGCATGTATAACTATGTAATACAAATATATGTGGATACTAAGATGCATATATACTAAGTCTAACTAGTGATGGTAAAAAATATAAGTAATATATAGAAATGATCAATATCAATATAAATCAATGATTAAATGATAATGTATAATATGTAAATAGAAAACTTGGTTATAGCAACTATGTAGGAGATTCCCCCAAATGGGTAGATGTATCAATATATAAACTTGGATCAATGTAAATTCCCTGAATGGGTAGATGATAGATGGTATGGGATCAAAATAGTGGACCAAAGTCCTATTTGGAGTCTATAAGCACTCAACAAGAATAAGTGAAACATATGTGTATGATAAAAATGATTTTATTAAGATATCTAGTAATATGCAATATATAGCAAGTAGTAGAAATGTAAGCATAGCAATGCCTACAACATATAAATTTTTGTGTTTTTGAAAATTTTAAATGTTCTTGTATTTTAACTTGTTATATTGTTTTTATGTTTTTTAGTATAATTTATGTACAAGTAAATTGAAATAAACTATGTATAAGGATCAAGAGAGAGAAGTTAAATACTAGAAATATAAAAGAAACAAAATAAAAGAAAAGTGTAATGCCTCTAAAGACCCAAGATCACATCCATGGGATGTGGATAATCAAATGGTGGATTTGGTGGAAGATCATCTAGTGTCAGATACTAAGCTTTACCAAGCTCAAATAAGTCATCATCATCATGATAATCATATCAATTTATATGTATTAGTGGGGACTTATCCTTCACATGAATCTAGAGTATGTGCATCTAAATGACTTGATTCTCAAATATGTAAGATACCTCTCATGTGGTCCCAGGGTAAACCACATTAGACCATGGAGTATCTATGTGAAACCTATGGTTCTCATTGATGTCATCATTTAAAATTAAAACCATGTTTCTATCATGAGTTAATGTCAAACATGCCTTTGATTGATTAATTATAGCATCCATTAGCTATAACCATATACTCCCTAGTGTAACCTATATATGGGTATCTCTGCTCAAAATGAAGAAAAATGTATTGGACACCTTATGGACACATGCAACTGGTAATATAATATATATAATGGATTCTTGATAGTGTATCACATGCTATAACTAACTCTCTTGATAACCAATGTGGTGTAAAAATCCAAAAGTGCAAGTATTAGGATCAGAATCCTCATCTATAACCACATGTGGAATATATCTATTTGTGAAATATATCTGTATAATCAATGGATCATGTCATGAATATCTATGTCAATTATAACTCGATCATGGTGCTTGTTTCTATATATTATATTGTATCACTAATGGTGGTAGTACCTATGGAGGTGGAGGATATATAATATGGATAGTTACCTTGGCCTTAAATTTATTTAGCTTATATTGAAATGTTGCACATGTGTCTATATCATGTCCTATGAGTCTATCGAAGTGAAAAAAAGGTTTTCCTTCCTATGGTGATAATATGTGAGTTGATCTATGTCAAACTATGGGTAATAACATCGATCCTCTATTAATTAATAGCTATAATATTTGGTATGGTTTATCTTATGAGCTCCCTACCTAAACTATATGACTGAATCGATATCCATGGATGTGACCATATGTACTAAATGGAATAAGGTATTTGTTGATGATTTTTTTTGAGTATGGGATCCTATAATTATATAATCTTGAACAATTGATGCTACTAGTGTAGGGTGAGGTATAAATGACTTTGAATTATATTTTTATTCCCTTGGGCACACTAGTGTAAATCTCAATCCACATAAATTATCATTGATGTATATAGGTGGTTAATCATCCTCTATAGTGGATTGTGAATCTATGTCAAAATTATTAATGTAAGGCTCTTATGAATTGATAAGTGGTAGTAATTAGGATATGAGAATCCCATCATCTATCCTAGATGAGGATGTTTGTACTATGAGAGGTTGTTCCTTTATACTCAATAAAGGTAACCATTTTAGGAAAGGATAGTCCTCTATTATTAGTAAAGGTAACTATTCTCAAAGAGGCTAGTCTTTTATCATTGGTGAAGGTACCTATGATGTAGGAAGCACTAGAGGTGGTATATGAATAATATTACTAGAATACCCCACCTCATAAGTATGCATCTACTCAAATTAGAATCAAGTGAGGTGGGGGTTTGATGAGAACATGAGGTTTCCCATATGATGATGTACTCAGTGTAGGAGGCTCAGTGATCCTAAAATATCTAAATGTATAATTATCTATTGGAAATGTGTATAGGTACCCATCATGTAAAAATTTGACATATCTATTGAGAGTGGAAGTTAAAGCCTCCATAGCATGGATCCAAGGTCTCGTAAGTAGTAAATTGTAATGTAATGGTTTGACATCACTTGAAAGTATGAAGATAATATCTTTGGTCCCACTGAAATATCTAATGTCATTGATCCCAATGTTTATCTAGGAATGTCATCAAACCCTTAGATGTTCTTTTATGTTTTATGAATAGATGATATATACATCCCCATGGTTTTAAAAAAATGTGAGATTGCATATATTATGTCTTGAACTACTATCAATGATAAATGATTTAATATATGTGTTGTTTATTTTATCTTGAGTAAAAAGTGGCAAGTTTTGATCTATGACTGATTATGAAGGTAAATCCTCATTGGAAAAATATATCACATCCTCCACATATTTGATAGTATTCATGATAGATGCAAAATAAGTGGATTAATATCATGAGGCACAAATGTGTGATTAAGTGTTCAAAATAGAATATCTTTGAAGATTGTTTATTTTTAAAGATTCAAAGATAGACATTTTAGTTAGTGTATTTCTCAACTATTGCACAATATCAAATTCTCTTTGTTGATATTTAGGCGTTGTTATAGTGTGTTGGGGATGAGGAGGGGTGGTAGGGCTACATTGCTCCTATATAGGCTAAGGAGGCACCCTATTCTGCTTAGTGATAACACGAATCATGGGATCTACTATTTGTTATGGGTGAGTAGTAGAGGAAATATGGGAGCATAGATAATCAAGTGGTTGAGGTGGAGGAAGAATAAAAATAGTTATATGATCCCTATATCATATATTAATAGCTAGAGGTAGCTCAAAGTGATACATATAGCAATCATGCATAAAAAATGGGGCTCACATGATGTTGGACCAATATGTGAAATAATCTTAGCTCAAATTAGATCCATGAAAGGAGTAACCAACATGTGTACCTTTCTATAAATAGTTGTTAATAAACATGATAAAAAAAGTACCAAGCTTTATACCATAAAGTGAAGGATGGATTCTACCATGATAATCATGATAGTAAATTGTAAATTAAAACTTAGTGACTAATGTAAATGTGAACCCTATTGTTGTTTGGGTTTTGAAATCTAAGGTTTATTTGAAAAAAATTAAATTAGATGTAAAATAAATTGAAACCCTAATTTGAATTTGATTTTAATTTGATAGATTGTCTAAAAAATTAAAAAAATAAAAAGGATTCCACCCTAAATTTATTACACAAAATTTGGATGAATTCAAGCTAAGGTTTGAAGCAATATTCAAAGTAAGATGGGTTAAAAAAATGATTTAACCTTCTAGGGTTTTTACTATGAAAATCTTATGTTTAGAGTAAAGGGATGAGATGTCTACATCAGTTAAATAAATATGAAATAATTAATTATCATTTTTTTGTGATTTTGACCTTCTTTAACTTTATAAAAATAACAATAAGTAGGGTTAAATAGAGACTTATCTAAAAATTGACTATTATGGATGATGTAGGTTCTAAAAGTTGAGATTTGGGTAGTAGTTTGTGTTGTCAAAATGATGTTGGTGTTTTTTCACTCACTAGATGGTAGTGTCTAGTATGGATAGTAACTCCATCTATGTATAGTGTCATCAATGTGGTGATAATGCCTGCTTTGAATAATTGTTCCTATTTTTTGGGAGCACATGTGCTTGTATTTATAAGTTCCATTCCTACATTCATAAAACTTATAGCTTTGTGTTGTGCCTATAAAAATTTATTTAATGTGTAAACTCTAATCCTCCTTACACATATGACAAGATCAATAATTATGTGTGTGTTATTAATATGGACAAGACATATTCAACACCCTATTGTGTAGAATGTTTCCTAGTACCAATACTCTAAAGAGGAATCAAGCCCAATGTAGTTATCCCACCTAATGCTTGATGCAAGTGCAAGTGATTTATAGAATTAGAGTGGACTTGGTGCCTTGAATGTTTTTGATCTTTGAAATGTTTTAAAATTGGACTTAGGGCTGGTATAGATTTTGTTATGTAGAAGTAGGGTAGACTAAGGATCAAATACCTTTATTTTTCTCAAATTTGTCTTTGGTTTGAATAGATTTTGCATCTATTTTCCATCTAGTGAATAGAGGTATATTATACTTATATTTATAGGGTTATGTTATTTGTGTAGATAATAAAATGAGCTTAGACCAACCTTAGGAGGGGCACACATTTTAAAAACTATCCATTAGGAAGAGCTAGGGCTAAGGATAATAACACCTAGTTGGGGACACTAGTGCCATGTGGTTATAGTGTCCCAAATGTGGTGCTAATGTCTTTTTCATATAATATTAATTAATTTGGATTAGGATTTGAGATGCCAATTTTAGGACTATGTTTTGACTAGCTATAAGTAACTGTGGTCTGCTAAATGACTAGAAAAATAAGTGTAATGCTCAAATATAGGTCTATAGCTAGCCTAGGGATAGGTTAACTCAAGTGACACTCTTATCATCCAATTACCACTTTTAGGTGATTACATAGAGGTACATGAATTATAGGTTTTATTTATCATATTTTAGGTAGGATGACATAATTTTTTTATGAAATCATATTTTAGCTTGGTATAAAAGGATTAGATTATGGGGCATGAATAGGTTCATCACACACTATTATAGTTTTTATAATTTTCAAAGTTGGATTTAATGGTACTAAAATTTGTATTAATGATTTTCAAGTTAACATTTTGAATATATAGGTCCATAAATAGTGGTTGTTTCATTTGATATATGATTCCTAGTATTGTATATTCCATCCCTTCAATATTGGGGTTCAATAATTAGTTAATATGAGTATAATATGGGATCATAAATCCAATATTGGGCTTTAATAATTAGTTAAATAGGTAGGGTGGTTAATATTAAAATGATATTCAATTACATAATAATACTTATTCTTTGTGAGGGTTGGGTCATTCATCTTTGTAACCCATGAATTTAATAATGCCAATCTCCACTTGGGCATGATATAGCCCAATATCTAAGGATTCCAAGGGAAGTGAATCTTTAACACTTTAGAGATAAGAATGATTCACCCACTCAAAAGTGTATTTATTCCTTAATATTTGAATTTAAATTGATTAAATTTATTTAAGATTTAATTTCATAGACATTTATTTATACATGTTAAATTTAGGTTTTTCTTGGATCAATTTGCACCCTTGGATATTTATCCTAAGGAGAATTTTTTTTTACACACTAAAGCACATATATTTACCTTTTTAATCTAGTACTATATTTTAATTTTAATAATATAATAAAATAACATTCATAGACACTAAAATATTGTATTTGGCACTTGTAAATGTCATTTTGACCCATATTTACCATGCATGACTTGTGCATACATTTATGGCTATTGCACACACTTATATCCTATTGAATTGTATTATATGTGTATGAACTTCCTAATTTGCTATCGGCCACCTATATGAACTCCTTAATATAGGTGTAAAACTTTTAAAATATCATACATAAATTGTCTATAGATCATGAAATCAAAAATATTATCTTCTAGACACCTATGACCATAATGAGATGCAACTATATTTATTTGGCCATAAAATTCTACCAAACTCATCTATGTGCCAAGATATGATACTTAAATAAATTAATATCACCTTTATGGGATATACTATATATTTTGCATGTCGTTGGCATGAGAAGTTACCCAAAAGGTCATATATATAGACATTATTTCTACATTATATAACACCTTGGTCTTGTACACTTGGAAAACCTATACCTTGGTTATTCCTCTTAGTTCTATACCTTTCCTAATTTCATAAGTTTAACATCTGATCTATATTATGCCCCTTGGCCTATCTCTTGGTCTTATTAGTCTTATGTTAATGACCCAAACCTTATATCTTACCCAAAAAACTTAAAACTTGGTTATCTTCCACCTCTATAATTTTTGAGTTTGTACCTACTTTCTTATTCCTTGGACACTGATGACCTAGTCAGAAACCTATGATAACACAAGTGTCCTTCTCTAACACAAGTGTCTAATGCTCTAAAGTCATCTATTTTGTGAATGAAATCTATCCTAATGGTTGAACTAAGTGATTAATCTGATTTATTTGTCTAAAGGTATTGATATAAATATAATATCAATCCTCATTCATTCCACACCTAGAAAAGACCAAAAGAGACCAAGGCAACTTATCAAAAACATTCTATCAAGAATTTAGTTTAGAAAATCTTCCATATTTTCTCCTATTTCCATATCAGTCATAGGGACAACACATTTACATGTTTTAAGTACTAAAGGAATATCCCAAGAGATATATTTTCAATGTTACAATCTAGGTCACTATTGTACTTATTTATCACATATTGCATGATTTACACAAAATCCAATGCATAAGGGAGAAATGCATCAATTTAAAGATGTATTTAGAGTATTGGCTATGTAGGTAGTGCTCATTGATATAGGGGTATTTAGGTTTATCTTGGCACCATGTGACCACTAACCCATTTTTTCCCAAGGTCACTATGAAGATGAAGAACTAGGGTTTTACAATTTCATGAGGAGTGACAGTCCATGACCTAGATCTAAATGAACCAAAGTGAATTCAAAGACAAACACTAAAACATCTATATGGTCACATCTTTTTCTAGTAGGTATTTCATACATGACACCTATATAATTTTTAAATAATAGCATTGATGTAACTATTTAGGGTTGATGCTAGTGTATATAGCTCAAGAGGCACTCATCCATAATTTGGTGACTATTCCATAGTCATTTTCTAGTTTACTTTATGACTATTTAAGATATAGAACTATATCATCATCATAACCAACTAAGTACATTACTTCTTTGTCATTTCCATAGCTATCATAGTTTTACTTACTATTTTTAGCCAATCTAAGTTTACTAAATTTAGCATATGTTATATCTGAGTTTAACATCCAATTGACCTCCTATAGAGATAGTTTATCACCCTTGTACATTAGTCTATCTCTATCCCCTTTCATTATATAACATTAATCTATATATTTTTAGGGTTAATCATTTAGTGAACATGATTCATATGAATGCATACATTTCTAAATCTTAGGGTTTTCAGTCAACTAGGGTTTCATATTAATGTACTTTTTCATTTCCTACTTATATTATTTTTAATACAACTTAGGCATAATCCTAGATTGGGAGGTGGGCCAATTAAATAGTTTGAGCTTCCCCTCCCACCAGATAATATGTTTAGAGACATTGAGGGACATAATACTATGGATCATGATGATACCAATGTTGTCAAAGAAAAACATAATAATGAGGTTACCATAGAATAATATTTTGGTAATGACAAACATGAGTCTAATGAAACCAATAAACATGAAAAAATAGACCATGAGCAAGTGAAAACACATTATTTCATGATCATATTCATCAAAACATTGAATATTTTGATGAGATCCTCAAAAATATATTGGAAATAAAAATTTCAAAAGGTATACTTGAAACATCCCTCCACTTGAACAAATTAACAATTAATAATTCTAATTGGGGCATGAATGTTTTTAACTCAAATACCAGTTTCAATGCCTATTACTACCTAGACCATGTTTGCATACCCTTTGGTGACTACTTAACTTGATAATCTAAATACAAATGGGTTTACAATTTAAACATTCCTTCAAGTTATAAAGACCTTTGAGGAAAAGGATATAAACATTAAATAAAAAACTTTAAAATATCCTCATGATATTGATTTGAATGATGTGTTGCATAACCCTCTTGCACTTGAGATGTGTTTGCACCCTTTTCCAACTAGTTTTATTGCACCCAAGTTTCTATTTTATGATGGAAAGGGTGATACTAAATAAAATCTTTGATATTTTTATGTGGCATGCCTTAACTATGCCTCCAACAATAATTTTTTTACCAAATTATTCCCAAGAGTCCTTAAAGACTATGTTTTGACATGGTTGTATGATTTAACTCTCTAATTTGTGAAAGAATTCAAACATATTATAGATCAATGTTTGGCACATTTTTTAAATAATATTTATAAAAAGGTTTCCTATGATAAAATTCCCAAAATAAATTAAGGAATAAATGAATTTATCAATGAATATGTCTTGAGGTACAAAACAACGCTAGCTAAAATGACCAATCATATGGAAGATATGGATTTTTAAGACATACTCAAGCAAAGTTTTCTTACTCTTTTACATGAGTCCATTGTTTTCAATAAGTTTGAATATTTTGATGACTTATGCCATGTTATATGGGGCCATGAAATGAAACTTATTTAATTGAATAAGCTCAAGTATGTATCAAACACAATAATCACATCTAAATCTAGTACCAAATTTAAAATCAAACCAAATTATAAGGTAAAACCTCATAAAGCTAAAAAAAGCAACAAAGATAGTTAACATAGTTTCATAGTAGCCTAATTGGCTTGTATTATCTAATGTACCAAGGAGACAATTATCACATTTACTTAAGTCTCTAACTTCATTACTCATGTGTTTAATATAGTGTAAGCTTATTTCTCTCCCTCATCTTATAGAGGTTGATATAAATAGACCTATACCTAAAGGATATGATTAAGATGCTTATTGTGATTATCATCAGTGACCAAGGATTTATACAAACATATGTCTTACATTGAAGAATAACATCTATGACCTTATTGATGACCAAAATATTGCATTTTATAACCTGCCCAAGTAATTATTTTAACAACCTGGTTATCACCAGAAACAAAAAATATTTAACAATCCTTTGCAAGACTATTCTAAGAAGGAAATAAAAGTGCAAATGGCATATGATTCAAATCCTACTCCATCACATTATGGGAACCCATTATATTGGATTATTGGTACTTATACATGATATATACCTCTTATGGTTCATAGACCTTCTATTAATTTTGATGACACTGATATTAAAGATAATGACTCTGATATTCATTCTTTATTCATTTAAGCATTCCTTGATCTCCAACCTATACACAATTTTATAATTGTTAATGGTGAAAGATAAAATGTTTACACCATGACATTAATGGTATATCTGGGTTATACTCATCATGATTTACATCCTTCTAATAGATCAATTAGAGAATGTGATGGGACCTAATGTAAGGTCATTGGTGAGATTGACCTACCTTTACAGGATGGTCCCACATGTGATTACTACCTTTCTAGTTATACCTTCCATGGGAATATTTTATATGTTATTAGGAATAATTTGGATCCATACACTTTGAGAACTACATTCCACAATACATGGATGTGTTAAACACATTCATTCCAATCATTAAATTATAGTTTTGATAATCCCATATGAGCATCCTCTTGAATAAGAAAAAATTATACCCGGGTAGCTAAATATCAAACCTACTAAGGTTAGTCCACTATGAAAGGGTAAACAATAGGCAATATCCTTTACTAGGTGGACAATGCTTGAAAGACCATTACATCAGAGACACACAATGGATTATACATAATTATCATCTAGTATGCACCATATTTAAATATCCAAAGCACCTACACATGTTTCTATTATTATTATTACAAAGAAACCACATATCACTCAATAATGGGTTCCACAAACTCCTACTCCTATTAATCCTACTATTTATACAAGACCATAGAGTCATATTTTACATATGTAGAGCATTATAGATACCACAGTGACATATATTTCACTTAGACATGCTCCTTACCAGTACCATAGGTCCCTTACACTAGGTTATGAGTGAGGAAATACCTATGATGAACATTTAGATGGGATAATATAATAGTCTTTTACTCTTCAAATATTCCAAAAAAACCAATAAAAAATTAAAAAATAAAAAATCCATTTTTTTTTTGGTAGATACGTATTCTATTATCTCCTTGGCATCTATGTGTTAGTTTTATGTTAATGGACGGTATATCATTTACTCCTACATACACATGTGTGACACACTTCTACTTGAGGGTGATAAAGGTATACACATATACATGATCTATTCCTATTTTAGATGTTGGGCCTTCCCTTTACTCATGTCATATGGACATTGGGTACACCCACCTCTATGATGATATTTATAGGTTATATCATTCTATTTTCCCATTACATTATTATGTTTTGAGCTCACATATGTACTCAAACATTCATTTATCCATGATTATATCTTATAAAATATACTTTATATGCTATGAACTAAATTTTTTTGCTAACTCATTTTGATCCATAAGCTACTATGATACATTTATGTTGGTTGTTTATTCTTTCCTTTATGCACTTATTTGAGTGCCTTGCATTGATATTGTCTTGTTTGTTAGAGAGTTTGAATATGATCCTTTATTTATGTCCCCATGCCTATGTGTGATTTATTTTACATTTGAACATGTCATTGTTTATTATATGGAATTTTGAATATATTATCCTTACTTTTGTGGACATTTGTCTAAGTCATGTCCCTTTGATTGTCTGACATTTAAATTGGCCCTTGTTTGCAGTCTTTTTAGACCATTGCCTTTTGACATGATTTTTAGTGATCTTGTGTGTGTGATTAATTTTATTATTGAAATTGTATTATTAATATGTAGATGTTTCCAATATCCTTATCATGTATCTTATGCCTTCATGTGATCACATGTTTCTATGTTCTTTAATGCTACATTTACCTAGACATATTCTTCTATATGTGACATTGTTCCATTCACAAATTATATAGTTGTAATATCCTTTTGATGTGAGGTAACTATAAATTTATATTCTTCCCTCACCTTAAAGGTGGGACATATTAGTGGGGGTATGGCATTGAAATATTTTATTAACATTTGACATAGTTTAACATGTTATTCACATTTAGCATAATTTAAAATTTAATGGGGGCTTTCTTTATAAGCATGTTCTCCACAATTACTTAGTATTTGGTATTTATATCAGTTTTAAAATTTAGTGGGGGCATGTCATATAGGAATGGCTTCCAAATATTCACAATTTTCAGATTTAGCGGGCTTATGCCATATAGTCGTGGCTTCTACACATTCATAGTGGAGTCATGCTTTAGAAGCATGTTCTCCTCACTTATTTAGTATTCAACATCTCTAGATCATAATGAGGGCATGTTTTGGAAAAAAAATTCCTACACATTGGCACTTATTTTAATTGTCATATTTCTCCATATATAGTGGGTGGATTATTTGGAAGCATTTTATCCACATTTACATAGTTTTTGAATTGGCCAAAGTACATAATTATATGATTTAGATTCATAGTTGTGGTTGGATTCTATACATTGGTACCATTATTATATATAGTTTCAACATGATGCATATAAGGTGTATATGCTATGAAATGTGCACCTAATATTGTAACATACAAATTATTTTCATATTTTAAAACTCTTTCATGGACTGTCACCATATCATGGACTTTTATGCACTGATACCTAGGACAAATTGTTATAAACTGTAATGAGCCAATCTACTAAAGTAGTTGACTCACTTCTGGTATGGTTGAGGTGATTAAATCACTTAGTATTTCCAAGTTTCTATGTTGGAATTGATTATATCATTCAAAATAACTTGGTTATAAATATCATTCGGTTGCATAATTGAGCTAATCTCAATTTTTAGGTGGCAAATCACCTTTTCTCCAAGATTAACAGTATGTGCCTTCCAATATATCTTTTTAACTATCTCCTTACATATATATATATATATATATATATATATATATATCTGTGTGTGTGTGTGTGTGTGTTCTAATCCTAATTTCATAACCTTAAAATTATATATATTTTCAATTAAATTTTCTAATAGGCAAGGTGGTTACATAGATACATAGATGTACTCCTAAACCTTAATATTTAAAATTCAATCATTTAAATACTTTGAATTTTATATTATATGCACTAATTATATGTCGAAATGAGCATTCACACTTGCTCATGTGTTAATCTTTATTAGGAGTTGGTTAATTAATTATTATGTGTCAAATATTTGCACACCTATTTTATGCATGTAAACATTCCATAAAAATTAAAATTTATTTCACACAAAAAATTATTTATTGTGAAAAAAAACTTTTATGCCTATTTAATAGGCACTCCTATTGTTTAGCCTAATAATGTGGAGAGAGAGAAATTTGTGGGTTGTATTATTCTTTGAGGAAATAATGCAGAGACTGGTTTGTAAATAATGACTAAGATGAATATTATGTGGTTATGGTTTTCAAGAGAGATATTTATAGTTATTAACTCATTATGAATTCCAATATGGTATTAGAGCACCTCCATGCAACTATTACTCAACCTAGATAATTCACAGTGTTTTTGATATCTAAAGAAGTTTATATGTGTTTTCTATTGTAGACTTTTTCAACTCAGGTCATACTACATTTTTTAACATTTGAGATGCTAGTAATTATCCTTATATTTGGTTTAATTTGAGTTCCATGTCCTACCCACACTCAAATTCAATGTCATTACCATTGCCTATTAGCATGTTCCATTAAAAATGGATCTGATCCTATTAGATATTGACTAGGTTCTACTCAGCATTTTGAATTTTATGGGGATGATTTTGTTTGAAAGGGAGATTTTATAGAAGAGGAGTTAAGACCCTTAGTTTATTAAGTTAATCATTATTATAATTTTAGTATACACTTAGACCAGTTGCATTTTCTAGCTTGGTGAGAATTAAAACAACCTATGCCTCGACTCAGTTCACCTCCTGGCATATGTAATGAAATCTCAGCTCACATTTAGTGGTTTGAAGTGATGATTATCTTAACATAACCATGCATTATTTAAAGTCTCTAATTGATTTAATTTCTAAAATATGGTAGAATGTTACATAAAATATCTAAGTTTAGTGGTGATCTCTCAAGGTTGCCTAAGTCTGAAACAAGCATCTCTAGTGGATTATTCCGAGTTAAGCCCTATTTTTCTTTAGTAAAGTTGAAATATTCCTCTAATGGCTTACATATATATTGGAATAGAATTTAATCATGACTACTATCCTCCATGTATTTTTTATACTTTGTTATCATCAAAAGTAACATTTTTGAATAGTCAACCTACCTTCATACTGCATTCATGGTCATGGTGTGGAATGACATTACTTTTTTTTAATTTATAGGTTTGATTAGGCCACGCTATAGTACAAAGCCTTGTCACTACCCATAAGCTACTTAGCCCATGACCATAGTTTATATGGTTTTTTTTATATCAAAATTTCCATTGACTTCTTCTCACTTGGCTTCATTCGTCAATAGATGTCCTCAAACCACTAGCAGCCTACCATGACCTGTCTAGTTATTAGTCAAGATTATATTTTTTTAATTCTCTATTTTAAAATATGTTATACTTAAATTTACACTTCGATGACTTGTGAAAGTGGCTAAAAAGGTTCTTAATTAAGGTGTCATTCTTTTATCTTCATATTTTTTGTCTAGTTTTTTATGTTATTGATTGCCAATTATCTTTATTTATCTTGGTAAATATTTATAAAACATGAGGTTAATTTAAAGTTGAATTAAACCATATTAAAGGTGCCTAACATTTTAAAAGTGGTAATTTATTTTAGGTATTACTATTTTACCCTCTACTCCCACCTGTTGAAGATAGAGGGTGAAGCCCAGGTTGGTAGGAGGTTAATTCCCCCTCAAAAACAAAACAATTGAATTTTTTGTTCCATTTGATTCAAAAAAGTGGTTAGAAGGATAGGTTCCCCTTATCCATGGTATTTTTGTTAACTTTATAGTACAAATTTTTATTAAATAGGCTTAATTGATAGGAAATTGAATGCTTAATAACTTTTGATCGGTAGCTCGAAATTGAGCACCATTTTTTTTAAAGTTTATGTTTTTAAATTTTACATGCATTAAACCTATTTAAATTATAAAACACACTATTTTATAAAGTTCCACATTCTAGGGGGTCTCTTTACATTGGTTGTGCTACCATTTCTACAGTTTATGGTGACACATTTGTAATGTTTTTGAGTATTTGTTGAGGGATTATTCATTGTTTTGCATGTAACTTATCTTATTTGTTAGAGATTAGAGGGAGAGGTCTGATATAAAAATATTTTATGTCCCCTCACAAGTAAAAAACCTTCATTTTTTACTTTTTCTTGGCATCACACATTGTATTTCATTTGTAGATGCATTTTTGGCCGTGATCGATGTCCATTATATGGGTTCCATCTTGATCTTATTTCACTATTTATTTACATTTCATTGATTATGGATTTTTTTATGATTAAACCCCTTATTTATTCAAACTACACCACCTAGAAAACCAAAATGATGTTACAGTTACATATGAAGGGATTATGGAGAGTTTTCATTGGTGACATTCACATTTTTATAGATGAGGATGATATTATGTGGATTACATCCATGTAAAAATAGGAACTTGTATTCATTCACCTCCATGTCTTAGATTATATGAAATATCATATTGATCATGCCACATTACCTAAGGAAGCCTAAGACATTATTTATACATTGTTTGATGAGGTCACTTCACTTCCACATGTCCCTCTTACTTCTCTGTCCTCTCATATCAAGGATTATTTTATTGGTGACATTGTTTCTCAACCATATTATTATACTTATATGGGTGTGATTATTGATGGTTATTTTCATGAGAACTCTTTGGCATCTTCTTATTCTCTTATTAATTCTTGTCTCCTTTCCATTAATAGTGAGTATATAGTTTTTGAGGATGAGACACTTATTAATGATGGTCACTTGGATGAGGTACCTTCACCTCCTCCACCTATTGATGCACATTATAATATAATGGTTATTGCTCCTATTTTTTATTTATGTATGACTCTTGATATTACCCTACCAAGTCCTAAGCAACCCATTGATCCTATGGCCTCTTTCCTAGAACTTTAGGAAGAAAATAAGAAAATCATGATGTAGAATTCCTTTTTGCGCTCCTTGATTCATGGAAAGGATGCCCTCATATGTTATCTATAGAAGAAACTAGTTGGTATGCCATCATGTTGTGTTATTAAAACTAGTACACATCTACTTGATGCACTTTTATAGTGTGATTTACCAGATTTTGATTATCCCATTATTCTTGCTTCTTTTATTTTGCACACTCTACACATCCCACTCTAGTTCCACCTACATATACATATTATTATTTTGAGAATCATACCACTAGCTTTGGCTCTCACATGATTCATTCCATGGGTCACACTACTAGACTTGTATTCATTAGGAAACCTTTATAGGGAATTACTCACCCTATTCATTCTGTTATGTGGATTTCTTAGCAAGAACTTGGTTATGATGCATGTGTTTTATCTTCATTGGGATCTATTGAAAGAGATCCATATTTTGTTCACTCCACTCTTTGTGATTATTATGAGATACATATGGGATCTTTCTCACTTTCACTCAGGCCTAAGAAACTTCAGATTATAGTGGTCAAACATGATCTACCTGACACTTCTTTGGATGTTACCTTGCATTCTTCTAATGTGAACTTTGCACCCACACATATGCATGCATTTTTATCCACTATTAGTGTTCATTTGGGGTAGATTTATGACCATTTTTTGTGATGTAAGAATAATTCTTGGTGAGGACACTATAGACATCATTCTTACACTATTCAACCTCTTTGATCGCACACTACTCCTACTACCTGTTAATGCTCCTTGTTGTTTTGAACTCCTTGATTAGGTAGATGTGTATTTTTTGAGCTTGCATCTCTAATTTTACATATATTGAGTGCATTATGGACATTCATGCATTCATTGGTGATATTATTTTAGGATAGGACCTTTGTTTGTAGTCACACTAAGTTTTATGGAGATTTTTTCTTCATATGTGTATTCCATATTTGAGCACTTACATATCCAATTATTGAATATCCCATCACCACCATGAACATATTATTTAGATATTTCATTTATATGTTGGCATCCTCCTTCATATTATTTGGAGCTTATTCTCTTTTTGGAGTGTAGCTAGTCTGGTGTAGCCCAGTGTAAACATTTTAGTGTTTGCATAGTGGGATTGGCCCACTCATTTATATGATTTTTTGTGTTACTACACCCAGTTTATCATTATCGAGGGGGGGGGGTGTAGACATATTTATTTAGGTGTTGTGCTCATTTTTAGTACACCACATTTTCTTTTAGAGGTAGTTGATTGAGTACATTTGTATTTGATGGCCTTTATTCCATCAAGTTCCCTTCTTCAGCTTTATGTTCGAGTATTGAAACATTTTATTTCTTGGGACACCTTAAGGCATATGTTTTTTATCTATAGACTTTAGCTATTGTTACTAGTTTTTGGGCACCTTATAGTGATACATTTCATCCTTGGTGACTCTTTTTTCCTAGTGTTTTTTGATATCAGTATTTTTATAGAGTTAGCCTCATACAAAGTACCATATCCTATTTTACTTGGTGGTTACACTGATTCATCATCCATTTATTTTGTTAAGATGTATTGGTTATCATAGGGACACTTTTTATTTCACTATGATTTGTACATGGGTACTTGATCAGGCCTAGTTGTCAGGACACATCAGTTTCTTTACTTTTTCTTTTATTAATCCCTATTTTGTGATTAAGGGAGGGTGTTGGAATGAGTTTTCCCACTTTCTCATGTCTTAATATTTATTAGGATTTTCTTAATTAATTGTTGTGTCAAATATTTGCACACATATTTTATGCATGCAAACATTCCATAACAATTAAAATTGGTTTCACACAACAAATTATTTGTTGTGAAAAATAAAATTTTATACGTATTTAATAATCACTCCTATTTATTATCCTAATAATGTGGATAGAGAGAAATTGTGGGTTGTATTATTATTTGAGGAAATAATGCATAGATTGGTTTGTGTATAATGTTTGAGATGAATATTATGTGGTAATGGTTTGTAGGAGAGATCATGTTGGTTATGAATTCATTATTAATTACAATATTATATACTATAACATTATCTTGGTTATAGTTTATTTAATAATAAAACACTCAAGATAGGCTCATGCAAAGTCAAGGTGTGTTATACACACCCAGGTATGCATTCCTTTAATTTAAACTAGCAATTTCATTACTAGATTAAAGGGCTATCAAATGTAATCACTATTTTTGGATTATATACCACCTCAGTATTAAAATCTTAAAAAATCAAACCTTGTATGCTCCTCTCAATTTTATACCTTTCCCATTTTCTAAATCCTCACATCTACTGTATCTTTTTCCCTTTGGCCTATCTCTTTATTAGACAAATATTATGGTGATGACCCAGTCCTTATATCTTGCCTAAAATATTTAAAACATATTTATCTTCCACAAATTCAAGATACAAGTCTATACTTACTTTATTACTCCCTGAACACTAGCATTCTAGTTATACACTTGCATTGACAAAGGTTTCTTAATCTGATGGAAGTGTCTAATGCTCTAAAGTTATCTAATTTGCAAATAGAATGCATCCTAATGGTTAATGTGAGTTATTTATCTAAATGGATTGATATAAATACAAGATCAAATCTCATTCATTCCACACCTAGAAAATATCAAAAGAGACCAAGTAAACTTATCAAAAACACTATATCAAGCATTCAATTAAGAAGTGCTTCCCTATTTTCTCCTATTTCCATTTTAGTCATAGAAATAACAATTACATGTCTGAAGTATTGAAGGATTATCCCAAGAGCTATATTTTCTAAGTTAAAATATAGGTTAGTGTTGTACTTTATTATCACATATTATTTTATTCACATACAAGTCAACACATAGGGGATAACTACATCAATTTAAGGCTCTCTTCATATTATTGGCTATGTAGGCAATGATAATGGGCAGATGGGTCTTTTGGGTCATCTTGATACCATGTGCCCACTAACCTATTTTCCCCCAAGGTCACTATGAAGATGAAAAACAAAGGTTTTGAAATTTCATGAGGAGTGATAGTCCATAAACCATATCTAAATGCCCAAGAGTGAATGTAAATACAAATCCAAAATCATCTAGGTGGTTTCATCCTTTTGTAATAAGTATTTTGTATAGGACACCTATGTCAAGTTCAGACAATACCATCAATGTAACCATCCAAAGTTTATGCTAGTGTTCATGGCTTAAGAGTCACTTAGTATATAATTGGTGACTATTCCAGAATCATCTCCTAGTCTTCTTTATATCTATTTTATTTCTAGAATTGTGTCAACATCATATCTAAGTATATTACATCTTTGTTATTTCCATATATAGTATAGTTGTACTTAATATTTTTAGCCTATCTCATTTTAATAAATTTAAAATATGTTATATCTAAGTTTATCATCTGATTTCCCTACTATAGAGATAATTTATGACCCTTGTAACTAGGCTATCTATATCCCCTTTAACCCTAGATAACCCCAATCTAGATTTTTTAAGATTAAATAATATCATTATAAATTCAAATCCATGTATAATACCTATCTATAATTATAAATAAATCTTCCATTATCACATCTATACATTATGGAAGACTACCTAAACCTCCCAAATCAAAAATCAATAATAAGGAGCACACCCTAACCAAGTCAAAATCACCTTAGTCAATTAAAAATTTCCACTGTTAAATGTCTAAATCTAAATCATAAAATGCATTCATATTAATGAATCATGATTTAAAACATTAAATTAAGGGGAATAATTAAATGTGGTTTTATTTCCATCATTAGAGTATTTGATACATATAAAACACTCAACCATTCAATTAGGAGTGGTTGGGGTAATCTCAACCCATCACTTTCTTCTATTTTTATAGGTCAACATAGTTTAAAAAGTGGAACTAGCTATATGAAGATAAGGAGAGAGGTTTTTATATTTTTTAACATAATTAATGACTAATATCACATAGGAAGATAGTTTTCAAGAAGGCACAATGACCCATGCAAAGATAGAGATGTATAGTGTATTGGGCTAAAACTAGTATAAGTAGATGTATTCATCTGATGCATACATCTAGATTCTAATATAATCCTCCAAAAATTTATATATAAAATTTCTTGATCTAAGTGGATATTGGTCCATTTTACATTAATTTTAGTATCTTAAACTATTTAGAACCTACTTTAAAAAAAGTGTAATATAGAAACATAAATATAACCAAAAACCCTAAATGGAAATATAATAACAATAATATATTGAAAATGATAGAATCTCACTACAAATTATTTTGGATCTTTTTGATGGGGAAACCTCCTTTGAACACATATCAATTTAAATATTCAATAGATGCATTTTAATCTTACATAATCCCTCTATTTAAGTTATTATAATCAGGATGATTACTACTACCATACATGTGGGATAATTAGAATAGAAAATGAGATAAATTACAAAGCATATACATCCAATATTTTTCTAATAATACTTAATATAGACTAGAAAAGTTAGGAATAAGGGTTCCTAAAATTCACTCCCACTTAAAAAACATTTTTCCTCAAAGCTTCAGATGAGTTAAATATTACTATAATTAGATTAAGGGTTCTCATATCATATATTTTAGTTGCATGTCGCACCACTATACAAAAATATTATTTATAGTATGATTGTAGAGATAGTAGGAGCACTTATCAAGGATATACGTACGTTCAAGGAGGATAGAGAGTTTATTTTCAAGATTTAGGAGTGCCATTTAGGTATGAAAATGTTAACAAATGACCTTATTCAAACATGATACATGGAAAACTAGATGGATCTTAGAGGAGGGAGATTCCTCTAAGATCCAAGTTGTATAATACACAACCAATCTCGGAAAACACTTTATAAAATCCATAAAAATTTGGTGTATTTTTTGATGAACCTTAAACTCCAAAGAATAATGCTTATAAGGTTAGAAATAAATAAAATACATGTCACCAATTGTGAAATCCCATTTAGAGTGAAGTTGATTAACATATTACTTTATAGTTTTATGCTAGATGGAGGTTATCTTTGAGAGTTTGAATAATGTATGCAAATGTGTGTAGTGTAACATCAATATCCTATACCTTGGATCTACCTTGAAGGTATGTCTAAGGAGAATGTGGTGGCTAATTGTAAAAAACCTAATATGGGGTCATGTTGGTGGTAGTATGATATGTATAGTTAAACAACCTTTAAAAAATGGTAAACATTTAACCCATTGAATTTTTTGATCAGAGGCAAAATAAAGTAGAGATGTCTCTAATAATTTGTTTATAATTTATATTTAACCATAAATTTGCATATGGCAGGCATAACTCATTTTAAGTGAGTTTTCATAGTGGTTGGAAAAATTAATTTTAAACATGACTATTAAAAGTGGAATCACAATCACACATAATTGATATAAGTAGCACATGGAGGTGATTGATCAAATAAATAAAGGTTTGAACAATAGTGAAGTCAATAAAATGATGAATGAGGGTGAAAAATGGGTAGAGAGTCAATCTAACACCATAAGAATTATTGATTTATTACCTGAATTAGGTAGTCCTTCAAAAAATTCCATGTAAATATCTAACCATATATAATTAGGGATAAGAAATGGTTGGAGTATGCCTAAGGTGGTAAAAATTTCCCCTTTGTTACACTAACATATTTCACATTCATCACAAACTATTTGATGTATTATTTAATGCCTTCCTAGAATTTTTTTTGAAGATCTTATTGATGTGTCATTTGGAATGACTCACCAACATTAGGATATTAGGGTGGTGAAACCCATCTATCCTCTCTTAAAATTATTTCTATGAGGTGGGTCTTCCCAAGGTCTATATCTATCAGGTCATGACACATTAATCTTTATTCAGCTATGCATTATGGACCATTCTAGTCAAGGGACTAGCTGGTGTGAAGTATTTTAACACCATTATGATTATTAAATAGATTAGATGGTAATTATGAGTTTGTTATTTACTCCACTAAGTTCTAATTAGATATTGAAAATAATGAAGAACAAACATACATTTTCCCAAATGTGATATTAAGGTTCAAGGTAAAAAAGGTTAAAAATTCTGATTTCAGGTGTTCATTCCATTTTATGAATATGATTAACAATGTGATAACAATACAAGAATGAAATAGAAAAATCAATCAAAATAAACATGCATAATAAATTACTATCAAATGAAACCCTAGTTAAATATATTTTTTTTAAATGGAAAAGGGAGAAATAGATAAAGCTTATAGTAATGAAGATAAATATGGATTTATTAACCATGTGAACACACAAATAAATCTCTAGTCTAATAAAAAAATCATAACCATAAATAGAAATGATGCAATATTAAAAGGGAAATAAATGTTGAAAATAAAACCATAACCACCATTTAAACGTGTAGGTTGTAAATGAAATTTCACTATCTTGAATTAATCATAATATCCATGTTAAAAATAAAGAGGATAATCCACAATTATTAATCCACTATTTTTTTTAGCATAACAATAAAGTTACAAAAGAGGGATAGGATAAACTAAAAAACAAGTGATTGGCTCGTATTTTAAAGTAACAAAAATCCAATACTTACAATGACTAGGGTTGGCACTTTTATAGACTTTATAATTATTCATTCACCATGATCACTTCTAAACAAAGGTTATTATAGACACCAATATTGTGTCAATGCCCCTTGGTCCCCTTTTAAATGTTAACACTCCTAACCCACACTTAAACCCCTTTCACCTTGGACACCTCACCTAGACACCTCACCCTAAGACCTTTTCTTAGACTATGAGTCAGCCTAAGACTAGGTCCTCCAAATCCTAACTACCCATGACCTATTCTCACTCTGTCTTAATTTCCTAACCAACTCCCATGCCTCATAAGCCCATGTTTTGACTGTTCTCCAATGGAAAAGGCACTTGGCAAGTGGAGAAATGGGCAAAGAACTAAAAATAGCCCTTTTACCTATTCTTTCTCTGTCGACATTGGTCAACCCTCAGCCAACGCCGATAGGATCGCCGACATTGGTTACATAAGCCAAGCTCTAAACATTGAGCTAAGCCCTACCTCTTCACACATTGACGCGTACACTCTTAGACCTCAAGCACCAGAACTTGACTATTATTGTCTTGGCTACAGAAGCTCTGCACAAGTCATTTTAGAGACTGGATTGAAACATTGTATGAAGACCTCAACATCAACCACAAAGGGAATAAGCATTCTGACACCTCTAGTTCTTCACCTAATAGAGCTAAGTATTGTGGTTCTCATTTTAGTGTTTTAGAATACATTATTAATTAGTTTCCATTTGATATTTCTAAATATTATCAAGAGACTTGACTTCTTCCGTGGAGGGGCTGAAAGGCCTTCCCCTTATTCTTAACCTCTTTTCACACCTATCCTCTACCTTACCTTTCCTCAAACCTCATTCACCTTCCTGCAACCCTGCGCTAACCTCTGAATTCCTAGGAACTCTTTTATCCATCACAAAAATATTCTAAAACCTATCCAAGGCCCACTGCCCCTACTGACATCAGCAACCCAACTAACATCGGCACCATTTACCTGACTGACCTCGACAGACAAACTGACATCGATGATTATGTTTTGAACTAATAAACCAAAAAAGCTATCCAAACAACCCATAGACCAAACAAAACCTTCGGCCAACTTTCTGTAACATTTTGAGACATACAGACTATAGAGAATAGGTAC
The DNA here is from genome assembly GCA_037957365.1 of Torreya grandis. NCBI lineage: Eukaryota > Viridiplantae > Streptophyta > Pinopsida > Cupressales > Taxaceae > Torreya > Torreya grandis. The sequence continues at coordinate 128,403 of JARHVA010009614.1, read as the reverse complement.
ACAACATTCTACCTTTCCATTTCTTTAGTATTTTATCATTTCTTTTTATACAACACTTTTATCTTTAAATAGTGGACTGTCATCCCTAACAAAGCTTCACACTTTTGGGACCGAGTGCATAGCTTGGCAGTCCACCATATCCTCTTCTAACATTTTCTTGTTTAAGTTTCTTTCTTACTACAGGTGTTTCCTCCATAGCCAAAGAGGAGCTCCCACAAAGCTTGGATATGGTGCACACTAAATCTAGGTAACATCAAACCCAGACCTTCTTAACCTTAGTTTCTTCCTTATTTAAATGCAATTAGTGAAAATATAGAGAAACATTATGTCACGCCTTGTGGGACCCTTGGAGTTTTCCTTGGGTTCATTCTTCTTCTTTTCAAAAATCAAACTTTCATATAGATGCATTAGAAAAATATTCTCTTCTTGCATTCCCTCTTTTATATTTTTGTTTCGAAAGAAAATCATTAGCAAAAGTTAAAAAGAACATCTCTTTTTCTTCTTGTTACTTCTTGCATGCATCATAGAGTAGTGAAAAAATCATACTCTTTACCTCTTCTCCATTTATTTGCATTTGAATATCATATTTCAATTTGGGTTAAAAACTACTACATTTCATTCTTGCTTGGATGCATACTTAGCCCACTTAGTAATTAAAGCATTATAAATGAATCATAGTGCACAAATGTGACACAACCAAACCACAATCACTTCAAATCAAACACATAAACTTACTTGAGACAAGACCTATCTAGGATTTCATCACCTAGTAGATACCTTAACCCACCTGGCGATCCTACTTGGATTTCACCACCAAGAGGAGGATTCACTCTGTTCTCTAGCAGAGTATAAATTATAGGCAAGGTATATTTTGGCTAAGCAGCCCATCTCGACTCTAGGTTCGTGAAGTGAAGGGAGCAAGCCCCAACACTAGGCCATGTACTGACGCAAACACAGATATTTTTGAGCACCATAACACAACCTAAAACCAGCCATAGACTTCCTCTCTAGGACCTGTTCTACAAGCCCAACTCCCAACACATTCTCTTAAGCCATAAGCCACCACGACTTTAAAATTCATTCCTAGGAATATAAAATTTTAGAGGTTACTTGCCTAATCATCTATTATGTTATTTTTATCTGAGTGTTTAAGCTAGTAAGGTCATAACATTATGAAGTTTAAAACAACTCAAAATATCTTCTTCTTCCAAAACTATCAATCTTTTATGTTTATGGAATTACACAAATATTGACATCAGTTTTTCCACCAACGTCGGTAACCAAAATTCACTGACATCAGTTAAATGATTGATGTTGACAACATTTCCTAACCAATATCAGTTAAACAACTAACATCAATTGGGGCAGTGGGCCTTGGATGAGTTTTAGAATATATATGTGATGGACATAAGAGTTTCTGGGAATTTGGAGGTTGGTGTAGGGTTATGGGAAGGTGAATGAGGTTTGAGGAAGGGTAACGTAGAGGATAGGTGTGAAAAGAGGGTAAGAATAAGGGGAAGACCTTTCAGCCCCTCCATGAAAGAAGTCAGGTCTCTTGACAATATTTAGAAATATTAAATGGAAACTAATTAACAATGTATTCTAAAACACTAAAATGAGAACCAGAATACTTAGCTCTATTCCTAGGAACTCTTCTGTCCATCACAAAAATATTCTAAACCCATCCAAGGCCCACTACTCCTACCAACATTGGCAACCCAACCGATGTTGGCACCATTTACCCGAACGACCTTGGTAGACAAACCAACGTCGGCGACTGTGTTCTGAACTAATAAACCAAAAAACCTATCCAAACAACCCATAAACCAAACAAAACCTTTAGCCAACTTTCTATAACATTCTGAGACATACAGACTGTAGAGAATAGGTATACAACATTCTACCTTTCCATTTCTTTAGTCTTTTATCATTTCTTTTTATGCAACATTTTTATCTTTAAACAGTGGACTATCATCCCTGACAGAGCTTCACGCTTGCGGGACTGAGCATGTAGCTTGGCAGTCCACCATATCCTCTTCTAACACTTTCTTGTTTAAGTTTCTTTCTTACTATAGGTGTTTCCTCCACAACCAAAGAGGAGCTCCCACAAAGCTTGGATATGGTGCGCACTAAATCTAGGTAACATCAAACCCAGACCTTCTTAACCTTAGTTTCTTCCTTATTTAAATGCAATTAGTGAAAATATAGAGAAACACTTATCCTTCAATTTTTCAATCCCTCTACCTTGCCATTTTTCTTCATTTCATCTTTCAAAAAGACAAAAAACAAGTTACTTTTTACAATTAAAATATACATGGGTAAAGTAAAAACTTAAAACATTAAAATTTCATTACATAAGAGTAATTTTGGAAACCCAAATGTGATACAACATTTGTGTTAGATTAATCTTTGTAATGACTCTAAAAATTTCAAAAATAGGTTTATGAGGACAAAGTTATGATTGAAAAATTACCAAGAGTTCTAAAAAGGCACATAATAGACGTATTCAAGTTCAAGAAAGTAAAAAAACTTAGTTTCGAGTAGAATTTGACTCAGGCCAAATTGGTAGGACCAAAATTTCTATTATAAAAATAGATTTTTGATGGTGTAAAATTTTTCTAAAATGATCTTATGGGGTGGAATTTATGCCCCCTAAAGTGACAGATAGTCTAGTCTACTCAATAGGGAAAAATGGACCCTTGGATTCTAATTTTTCATTGACATGCACTTTTTTGACTTGATGAGAAATTCAAAAAATAATCCTGATTCTAATTGGGCTTATGAAGCCTAAATATAACTAAGGAGGGAATTCTAAGCACTCCAATACCTAATCAAGCATTTTCCTTTGATTTGAATTGAAGTTTATTAGTGGGAAAATTGAAATTCAAATTTTGAGGGGGATCCAAGACATAACCACGGTCTGGACCCTTAACTACAACTATGGGAATTTGGATAAAATTGATCATATTATAATTTTAATTTGAAATCCCAATTAAAATAATCACCTTGAATGCCTGATGAGCCCTCACCTAATCAAGATTCAAAACTTTGATTAACTCTACGCTCCAACATTATCCCACTATAGATCTATTTAGAGATCAAACCATGATTAAAAATATGCATCCTCCAACCTAAGCCTAATGACCTAATAACCATACCTAATCCCATATAGAATTTAGTGACTCTAACCAAGACTCACTAGACCTAATTGAGTAAAAATCCATGATTACAACTAGCCTCACCCTAGCCTAACGAATGACGTAGTCACTAAACTAATCCTTGATTAAAATTAAAACTAGATTGAAAACCCTATACTAATACCTAAATTGGGATGGAATTCATGGTTATAGCTACACTCACACCTATATAATAAATAAAACTATTTGAGATTTAAATCTTGACTAACATTATGATCTCATCAATGACTCTCTCATCCTAGTTAGGATAAAAATACTGAATAACACTATGTTCACTTTAGCTCATTGCTCACTGATCTAATTGGGGTTTTGAATTTTGATTATAAATATGAGATTCAAGACTATTCAAATATAGGCCAAATCCTAACTAAAACTTTGATTAGCATTGAAAATCTTCTAAATGGCCTCTATAAGACCTATTCAAGATTTTAAAGACTAATTAGGTCTTGGGACCTAGAAATTTCAACACTTGGATGAAAAACACTCTCGAGAATCCTAATTAAAACTAGGTATAGATTTTTGAACTATTATGGCCATCACTCCCCTTTTATTCAAAATGGAGTAACCCTCTATAAATCTCATGAACTATAACTTCAAGGTCCTTCCCTTTGTTCTCATTGGACCCACCTACTCAAATCCTTGGAATATACATCATTTTGATTTTCATAAGCAATAATAGGCTTATTTTATTTTTAATACTAAGGAGTATCTATTATTATTATGAAATCATGGCATTGACATTATAGGTGGGATTTTACCAAAAAACTCCCAGAGATCAGTTCCCTTCTTAGAAGAATAGACCCATTACCCTTCATGGAAAATCATGTTCTTCATAACTAATAAGTAAATTTTAATGCATCATATTCCTTTCATTTCCTTAGACATTTTTTGAATTTAACATAGATCAAATGAATAAAAATGTGCCATGTCATTGAGTGTCAGAGTGTCCAATTCACTAAATCTATCAGATATGTTAGAGTCTAAGAGAGCCTAATTGAATGGGAAGACACCATGTCACTAAGTGTTAGAATAGATAATCCTCAAACCTATCATAGATGTGAAGCCTAGTCAAATGGGAAGGTACCACATCATTGAATGTCATAAAATCCAATTACCCATACCTTTTAGATATGTCAAATCTCAAGATATCTTGATCGAATGGGAAGGTACCTTGTTATCGAGTGTTAAATTGGCCAATCCACTAGACCTATCAAAGATGTCACATTTTAGTAGATCCTTATCGAATAAGAATATACCACATCATCAAGTATCAAATTGGTTGGTTCCTTAGACCTATCATAGATTTCAAATCTTGAGAAATCATGACCAAATGGGAAGGTATCATGTCACTAAGTGTTAGAGCATCTAGCCCCCAGACCTATCAAATATTTTAGAGGCTAGGAGAGCCTAACCAAATGGGAAGGTACCATGTCAATGAGTATTAGAGTGTAAAGTACCCTAGATCTATCAAATATGTTAGAGTCTAGGAGAGCCTAGATGAATATGAAGGTGCCATGTCACATAGTGTCAAAGTAGCTAGTCCCCCAAACCTATTAGAGATGTTATATCTTAGGGGAACCTGACTAAATAGGAAGGCACCAAATCATTTAGTGTCAGAGTGGATAGTCCCTTAGATGTGTTAGAGATGTCATATCCTAATCAAATGAGAAGGTTCCATGTCATCAAGTTTTAGATCAGTCATCCCCTTAGACTTGTCAGAGATGCTAGAGCCTAGGAGAGACTAGTTGAATGGGAAGGTGCCACATTTTCATGAGTATGTAGATGAACTATCATCCACATAAGGTGTTGAAAAGGTCATAATAAGGTAAAAGTGAGACTAGATATCTAATCAGGATGTACCACATATGTCTAGGTGACATGTCACCTAGCCTAAGGGAATGATGTGGAATGCAGACATGCTTAGGTGCTAACCATTAAAGGGAGGAAAAATGAGAAAATAATGTGTTTAAAGGTGGGATTTAATGGTGAACCCTTTAAGAGATGTGATAATGGGCCTACCACACATTGAGTATTAATATAATGGGAATATAGAACTAATTTGATAGTTTTTAGACATCCCATTGCCATTGGTATATCTAGATGGTGGGCGAGGATCATGGGATCCAAATTAGATTATCTATTTAGAAATAAAGAGAGAAAAAATAAAAACCAACTCAAATTCAAATTCATAATAAGTGAGCCACCAAATTCCATTTATTCAGGGGGGTTGTATGCATGCACTTATAAATCCTAAGAGAAGCTCACTAATAGTTACCATTATTGCCTTTAAATAAATCTCTAACTCCTTGCTTTCAAAATTTCATAGAGCCCCTGCATCCTATGCCTTCTATACTCAAATATTCCTAATTTACCCTCCCTCCTACTCCAATGGCTTCTTCATCATTGAACCCAAAGGTTAAATATGAATATAGGGACACCACATTCCCATCTAGTTTGACCAAGTTCAAGCATTATAATGATATATTCAAAGTGGTTGAGCAGGTCCCTAAGGATTCTACCTATGATGATGACTAGTAGGATGAATATGAGGATACCCTTAGGTCATATAAGAAGTGCCAAATCCATAGAGATATAGCCAAACTAGAGGCATTCCCTTTTGTAGAAATATTAAATTACATCCTTCACAAATCCATCTACATGCAAGATGGGGTCAATGACTACGTATGCTTACCAAAATCTTACCACTAGATTTTTAATATCTCTAGGAATGCCTTCAAGGCATATTACTCCATCATATACTACACTTTATCTTAGGATGTAGTGATAGTGTTAGTCTAGATGGGGACCTACCAAATATTTTATGCCCTCCATCAATGGGTTGAGAACCTAGAATCCAAGTGGGTTAATAAGGAGGATGTCAATGTTTACATAGTTTGTACCTTCTAAGAATAGGTTTGGGAGAGTATAATATTAATAAATAAAATATTTTGAGGATAGGATTGCTAATATGTTAATGATATATGGGTGCCTCTACTGCACATGATCATGACATGATCGAACATCCTAAACATGGGGGGATTAATAAAATTCAATTTGGTCCAAGCCATCAAAGGTGATTGAACTAGGTGAAACTTCTACATGATGAGCTACATAATAGATACAGTCTATATGATTCTCTTATTCAAGCCTTTGACATTTCATGCATGGTTTCTTATGGGATTAGTGGTGTATATGGTCTTTTATATGTTGTATGGACACCAATCCACCATCACATCTAGGAAATTTGTGAGCACTTATACTTGTTGGTTTATTGAGCCATCATGAAGCTCTAATCCCCCAAATATTGAAGGTAATCTAAGATTTTATCATAGTCATCAAGGACTACTAGTTATATAACAGTGACACTATAATCTAGATCATAGGTTTCCTCAAAGACCCCCTTTGATTTCCATATTATATTCTTAACCAACTAGAAAAATAAGATATTGACTATCAACTAGTGTAATGATATTTGTGATTTATGTATAATGTTAGAAAAATGTGTGTTCATATCTTCCAATCACCATATAACACCACATCTACAAGAAATACCCCTATATTTATAATATGGTATCCAAGTGAGACCCCTTCACCCTTGTAAAGTGAGAGATATAGAAATGGGACCCAAAAGTGGTAATTTGAGCTCATTTGGTACAATTTTTAACCCACCTCAACATTAACTATGACCATTAGGTGAAAGTTGATGATGAGCTTTACCTAAATGCTATCAATGACTATAAGGTGTTATGTTAGATAAAAACTAAGAATAAAAATAAGAAGGGATATAAGGATAAAATAGGCCACCCTTTACCTCCTTGATCTCTTGTTCAATCTATGGAGGACCCAACTATAATAGCTCTAGCCATCTACTAGAGGATCCTGCAGGGCTTCTCTCCACCTTCTCTTCCTCAAGCTCTAAGACTAGCTTCACTTATACCATAAGACCCTACTCCTCATGATTTAGCTCCTACTCCACCTATTTTAGTTACTCCTCATGCTCTATCTCCACCTAATTTAGTTATTACTCCTAATCTGCCTTTACTTCCTTCAACAACTCTAGTAGCCAAGCCCTAATAAATCAAACCCCAAACTACATGATGCCAACCATCCTAGGTGAAACCCACTCAATCACCAGTAGCTCAACCCTTGTTCATATATACCCTAAGGTTTGATGTGGTAGGAAACCCAATTGAAAACTCAAAGAGAGGATCCCAATAGGCACCCATCTAGGTTCCCCCTCTCACACCTCCATCTCCTCCTATTTACCTTCCACCCCTAATTCCTACTTTCCAACTTCCAATTTTAGAACCCAATAATTTTGCTCCACCCCCATAAATACCCTAAGTGGTGCCTATTATATTTATAATTGATCCCCCTTTGTATTTTTCCTAAGTGACTTTGGCCTTGGTCCTTTAAAGAATTATTTCCTCTTCATTCTCTTTCAATCCCTCCATCTCACAACCTATAGTCCTTTAGGTGTCTCCCTTAGGCATACCTTTAGTAGGGGAGACTATAACCTTCAAGAGCATAAAAATTCCAATAGGGACCCTCCTAGTGCCTTCTTTAGTTAGTCTAGTGATCCATTTAGCATCACTAAGTCCCCCACCATCAACCCCTATGTCTCCTATCATCCCAGTCAGGCTATCCACTACAACACCTAGATCTGACCTGGATAATAGGCTAAAGAATAAGTAAAAAGTAAGCCACACCCCAAATCCAACCCAAAGGCCTTTTAATATGATTCAACCTCATTTTCAATATTTTAAATCTCTTCCATCCCTAATGACATCTCAATGCCTAGCTCCTCATCCCCCTCTTTCCATCACCTAGGGTGCTATGGGGATTGCCTTTAACCAGCCTATCCCTTCCCTACTTTTTTATGATCCATTCCTAGGATAAATTTTAACTCAGGTGAACCTAACTTAGGAATAATTTTTGGCACACATGTTACCATGGGCCTCCCCTTTCATTCTCTCTCCTTTCACTCCCATTTCCCCTCCACCTCCACTACTTTCCTCATTCAATCCTTTCACTTCCTCCATTACCCATCCACCTCATCCTACAATGTTCACTACCATTTCAACCAGCCCTCCTACACCCACCATAACCTTTAGGATGGTCCCAAGTAATAGGAAACATAAATAAATGTCCAAGGAAACCTGAACATGTAATGGACTTTCAATTGAGCCTCTAGGAATTTAAAGAGAACACACATATAAGTTTATCCAATGGGGGAACTTGGTGTTGTGTTAGACCCATTAATATCTAATCTCCCTTACTAAGGTGAGGACCTACACTAAGGAGGAAATGATGTCTAAAGAAATAATATCTATCCTTTGTGCTACGCATAATATGTATTATAAGCTCCTCGAGGACATACATAGCCAAATTTGCACTCTAGAGGCCCTAGTGAAGAGACCATTTATAGTTGGGATAATTAAAAAGGTCAAAGATGACCTACTACTACTTTATTAGTCATTAGGAAATTATTGGAGACTCTAGCCAAGACCAACACACTTATCTAGAGGACTTAGGCCTACATGGAGAGGATTATAGAGATTGATGGGAAATGCTAAAAGATGCAGGTGGTGTTCAACAAGGGAATGTTCCTAAATCTTAAAATTATACCAACCTAAGATTTAGGATTGTATTAAACATATGCTAGTACCATGAAAGCTATAGTAAAGGAGTAGTTGGCCTTGAATCACAATATAATAGGAATCTTTTAAGACGGTAAGAAAAAGATACTGACCTACTTCAAGGAGGTCAATATCCCCATGTTATTTCACCTAGATGTAACCTTGCTTGGATAAGGGGAATTTAAAGTCCACTCATGTCAATTTAACTAGGTTATAAGGGATAAAGTGGCTAAAAAAACTAGGAAAGGGCTTATGCAATGCTTAATCTATCAACTCAATCCATAGAAAGCATTAACATGGTCTTTAGAGTCCAAACATAAATGGAAGCACCCTTTCAAATCTCTCAGATACTGGTAGTTCAATTTGATTTATTATTAAGGGATCATTTAATGAACTTGGATATGTTAGATGATTTTAACCTCATGGTATCCATGTTGGAAGCTAGGATTGCTTAGTCAAATCAGTTAGGATCCAGTCCTTCTCAGTCACTTCCTCATGTCAATTGAATGGTCCCCCACGTATATGTTATAGGTTCTTAGGGATTATTTTGTTTAAATTTTTAGATATGGATATAGCTATAATGAGTAACCATCATGGCCCAAGTGGGATCCTCATTATTTTTGAAGGTAAGTCCCATTCCTTATCTATATAAGGAAGAACTGTACTATTTTATAGGGTCAACCAAAATTGCTCAAAAGTGTTTTCAAATTATAAGCATGATTTCAATTTATTTTTCTCATCATTTTAGACTATAAAATTATCCTAGATTATTGAAACAACATCTACCCTTTTAATGAATATAATATATATTTTTATAAGATAGTCTATCCTATGTTCCAATTTTCTTTCATCTTCATGTTTGAATGATCATCAATGCTAGTTTGATTAGATTAATACTTTGCTACATTATTTATGCCATGGTTATGATGTGATTAGCTATTATAATAATTATGTGAGTTATTTAATTTCCCATTTGGTAGTGATGATAATTTGTGTGTCAATATACAAGTTCTCATATGGTATTTATGTGTTTTCAATAATAAACCCCTAGTACTCATCATTGGTGAGAACTCACATTGAAGGCATACTCCTAGTTCCCTCAAACTCTTCCCATTGTATTTTCTTGGAGGTAAAAATCTAGTGAAACTGGGTCTATAATGGTATAACTATGGTAGAGTCAATTAGTTAAATGACTAGTGATTTGAGTTAGTTTTAGATCTAGAGTCTTCCCTTTTCTACCTTCCCCTTCCCTCTCTTTTATGTTTGTTCCTAGAAATCTAAGTACCCTTTCCCATTATGTTTAAAAATAATAAGCCTTATACTAAAATTATCATAATAATTCTTGATTTATGTGTAAGACAAAAATTGAAATTTTGATGGTGATAGTGTATCTCTTGGAGACTATTCATGTATACTCTATTTGTGAAGTCAAATATCTATAGTCATTCCTTGGGCTGATCCCGGATTAGTCCTAAAATGGAGGATGAAAGTTCATAGTTGTCCCCACCTTCCCCCTTTTAAGGAATGCCAAATCCCATAATCATTTCATAAGGAGTATATTGGAGTGAGTAATATGAACTTGGTAGAACAAATCAAAAAAATTAACAAGTTTTTCACTAGTCCAATCAAAAATTTACAAGTGGGATATGAAGATCTAGGAACTGTTAAATGACCAAGTGATAAATATGAAAATGACTCATATGAACTTAATTAATAGGATAAGATGATTTTCATAGGTTTACATGGCATTAAAATCAAAGTGATCCCCAAAATCAATTACAAGGGGGGGGGGGGAGAGAGAGAGAGAGAGAGAGAGAGAGAGAGAGAGAGAGAGAGAGAGAGAGAGAGAGAGAGAGAGAGAGAGAGAGAGAGAGAGAGAGAGAGAGAGAGATTCTATAAGCACACATAAGTGCAACTAAATTTCACTTTGAGGCCAATTATTATATATGAAATTTTATCATTTAGACTTAGTTCTCACAAAAAGATAATTTTTAGGATACCAAAGTGAATAAAAACCAAGTTGACCCCCTAGAGTATGCTAAGAGGCCTAATTAATCCATGCTTCAAATCCAAATTAGGAGGTAAAAACTCTACTTTCATGCTAAGTGTTATATCTAAAGTTTTATCACATGGATATGGCATTTCCAATTATAATGGTTGGGGGTAATAGTTTGGAACATAAATGGAGACATACCATCAAGGCAAATTGAGAGTGATGAGACAAAAAACTATGAACACAAGTGGGAGTAGATACAAAATCAAAAATATTTTCCTTGATTTTTGGAATAGGGCATGTTGTGCAAGTAACAACAAATCCTTTCATAGGTTTTTAGAAAATAATAGTAGCTGATTGATGGAGAGGCATGAAACTAACTTAAAATTATTGATCTCAATGTTAATTATGGTGCTATTACTAAACATAATTTGTACCTTAAATAGTGACCATCCTAAGAGTAATTTGGCTGAGAGGTAGGGTTAATGGTCACTTATTAGATGGGTTATTGAATATGGATGTCATGGGACCATTTTTATTATTCTTGATGTAACCAATCTAGCATTGGGAATGGTAGTGAGTATAAGGTTTTATGTTCACCATACTTGAAAGACAACACATCTTCAACAACATTTTATTTACCCTTATTATTAGTAATCTCATAGTCAGCCTATTAATTTGGTTTCCCACCTTTATTTTTAGGTGAAAGGACTATTTTATCTAAGAAGTATTTGAAGATATGGTGACTATTTTTAATGTAAAAGTGCCTCTTGACTAGGTATGGGCACCACTTGTTGACAAAATGAAGATATCTAATATCACTTTTTCATATGTGGAATGAACAAATTTTTTCCCTGTAAGTGCCTTGCTAATGAATGTGAAGGGATTACCCTCCTACATTAAAATAATGTCAATGAAACTTCTATAGGCATCACTTTTGATGAAAAATGATATGGATAAGTCAGGCATAGTATAATAGGTGAAGTGCACATTGTACTTAAGGAGTTCAAAGGATTTTTATTCTACCTTAGACCACTAAAAGGTATATTTTTTTTATATGGCCATTAATGGAACAACATCCACAGTTTTATACAAAGTTTATATAACATTGAGTAAGTCCCAAAAATCTATGAAAGATATTTATGATTTGGGTTTAGTCCAATTTTTCATAATTTAAAATTTTTGTGATCCACTTTGATGTCTTCCTTAGATATGATGGGTCAAAAACACTCATTTAATTTTGGCCAAAAGCACATTTGGACCATTTCACACATAAGTGGTTATCAATAGGGAGTTGAAAGGTATGGTCCAAATGTATTATTGTTCCTCAAATGTATGATTTTGTAATGTTAAAATTGATGAGGATCCTATCTTAGGGGATATAGGGTTAATAATATAGAAATGATAATGGATAAGGGTGATAATCAGATCTACAATGAGCGAATTGGATTCTAAACTTAGATATAAACATATAGTAAATTTATTATGCTGAGAATAGGATAAATATAGGAAGTAAAACAAATATATGTATAGAAATGACAAAGCAGGTATATACTTAGTTGGTTTTTATGCTAACATAGTGATGGATCTATAACAAGTGAAAATCAAGCAAGGAGATGATTCTAGATCTAATGCTTCTAGAGCTTTGGACACTAGTATTAACTCGGGATGGTTACATCGATGATACTATATGGGTTTAATATAAGTGTCATGTATGGAATAATCAATGGAAAATAATGTGACAAACTAAATTCTTCTGGGTTCGAATTTTCCTTCACTTTGGTGGTTTTAAATATAGGTCATGGATTATTGTTCCTCATGAATTTATAAAATCCTAATTCATCTTCATAGTGACCTTGGTGAAAATGGGTTAGTGGTAAAATGGTGTCGAGATGACACCAAATACCCTTCTATCAATGAGTGCTACTTACTTAACTAATAATCCTAAGATGGCCTTAGAATGATATAATTTTCCTCTATGTGTTGGCTTATGTGTGAATCATAAAATATGTGTAAAGCAAGAACAACAGTGACCTACATTTTAACTTCACAAATTGGGATCTTGGTAAACTTCTTTGGTATTTCAAACCTGTAGATATTATGTTACTATGATTTGTATGGTAATATGGAAGCTTTTTTCAATTGAATGCTTGATAGAGTGATTTTGATAAGTTGCCTTGGTCTCTATTGGTCTTTTCTAGGTGGTGAATGAATGAAGGTTGATATTGTATTTATATCAATCCATTAAGAGAAGTAACTTTTGTTAAAGCACTTAGGCCAACCATTAGGATACAATTATTTTACAAATTTGATGAATTTAGGGCACTAGATACTCGTATTAGGTTAGGATACTAAGATCAATGCTATTGTTTATCCAAGATGTTAGTGTCTAGGGACCAAAAAATTAGGTACCAATTTAGAACTTATAGATATGTAAGATAAGTACATTTTAAACATTCTAGGAATGATATAAGGCTCAAGTTATTAACATAATAATGGTCTAACTAAGAGATTAGGCTAAAGGGTAAAATATAAAGTAGATGCAAGACTTGTGAAAGCAAGAGAAGGTCTAAAAATGAGAAGAAAAACCATGGTGTAAGTTTCATAAGTGTAAAATAATGAGGTGATATATAATAAATAAATATAATTTACAACTCCCTCTTTAATATAGTAATGAAATTTATACTTTAAAGGAAATGAATGGGTCCCTGGGTGTCATACACACATGTTGTCATTGTGTGTTTCTAACTTGAGTGTTTTCCTATTGACTGACCTAAAACTAAGATAATGTTATAGTATATAATGAGTGAATATAATCTAGGATTAAAAGTAATGGAAATATATTGAAATTAAAAGAGCAAGGTTTAGGAGTACACCTATGTGTTGATGTAACTATTATTGACCAAATTTGACTTCTAGTCAGATGAGGTCAACCCCTATCATTTTAAAAAATTTAGAAGGTTTACATACATCATATGAGGTCTCTTATTGTCCTAGATATCTTATTTAGCCATGTCCTAGTCCTAGTTGAAGTTCTTCCCTCTTGAATTAGCCTATTCAAGGAAAGTCAACCTTGGTCAAACATGGTCAAACTTAGTAAAAGGTGTAAAATATGTGGTTTTGGTCCTAATATTGTTTTTAACATGCATTAACCTCTTTTTACGTAACTTACTTGCATCTCCCACCTTAAATGTGCAAAAAAGAGCTTATGAGCCCACATTAGGCTAGATTTAAGGACTTGTACAGATGGAAGGAGGAATCAAGTCAGTTTTAAGTAGGTAATAAATGTGGGATAGGTTAGAATAAGTTAGGATTAGTCAGGTTGTAGTCATGGTTAGTTATAATCAAGAAAGGTGAGTTTCTCCTTATTTTGAGGAAGTTTTGGGCACTTGTATGCCTCCCATGATCAAGTATGTAGATAAAAACATGGGTGGGGTGTATTTTCACCTCCCCACACAAATTTACATGCCAAAAATTCAAGGATAATACATAAAAATTTCTTTTCAAACTCATTCTCTCATTTTATCCATTGGCATACAAAGAAGGCTCAACTTTGAATGCTCACCATCGATTATATAGGTGGAATTAGGAGGAATGGTATTTGGGGTGGATATTAATCATTGTATACTTCACTTTAATTGAAATAAGTTTAATATTGGTTTATTATTCTTTATGAACAATCATTAACACTCCAGGCAACTTTTTGGGAAATTACATTGAAGAGGGGGTGTCCTTTTGAACCTATTTTAAGTTTTATTTATTTGGATTGATTTTTTGGTGTGTTTAAGGTGTATTTACATGATTTTAAATAATTTATCATGATTCTTTCCTTAAATAACTTAATTTTTGAGAAGGTCTTTTATAGTGCTTATTTCTTGTAGTTTGCAAGTTGGGTGTGCAGGTCTTGAGTTTACCCAACGTCTAAGGAGATCCATGGAGGTTTTAAATTATTTAAATATATTTTTAAAAATGTTTAATTTAATTAAATTGTAAAAGAGTGGTTAGTTTCCAAGTTGCCCTTCCTTATTTTCTACCTTGTTAGCAAATACAACTACAATCAGCTTCTATAGGGGCATCAGGAGGTTGTACAGATGAGAAAAAGAGTTTAAAATGCATGGTATAATACAATTTTTGCCTTAACACTCCATAATATTCATAATTATAATGATATGGAGGCCTAAGGTGGTATATGAGCAAGTTTCATTCAAAGGAAAGTTAACTCCATTTTTGGGCTCTCAGTCCCAAAGTGTTTAAAAAATCATCCTAAGGCTTTTGTGGAATAATGTTAGTCATGGTGGAGTATAATTTTAACTTATTTATTGCCTTTAAATTTTATCCCTATGAACCTATTATATCCATGTCAAATTTTGCGGCTATAGGGTAAGTGGAAAGGATGCTTTGATACCTCTCAAAATGGCAAAAAAACATTGAAAGTAAATAGTGTAATCTACATGATTTTGAAGGCAAGGTTAGTGTTGACACCACATAAGGAGGTTATTAAATTTTACCAAGTTGGGTAAAAATATAAAAACATTCCAAGAAGGTGTCTTGATCATTCTTAAGGTAGGAGAGGTGACCACTTCATTAGATGACTTTCTTGGTCATCCCCTATCCATACACAGGGTACACATGCTAATGAGGGCAACATTTCATTGGAGGGTAAAAAAGATGGAATTGAAGGATGATAATTATAAACTAACCCATGTTATTATTAATAAATATTTAAGTGAAATATAACAAGACTCTATATACTCCCAAACAAGATTAAAATGGACTAATAGACACATATAGCTAGTCAAAGTGAACATACACAGTCATGGTATAAAGGTTGGAAATAGTCAAGGTGAGGTGGTATCAAGAGTAAATATAAGCATAAAATTTAGCCATGTAATATTTTATTTTGGTAAATATATGGAAAAATATATTATAAACACATTTTGGGGGTTATCAACCATCTTGACAACCTACAACCATGCCAAAATAGGCACCTACATCCAACCTATTTGGAGGAACAGTCTTAGTCATGAGCATATAAGGTTTTGAAGCTCCTAAATCATGTAAGTTAATGTAGTGACATGAAATTATTTTATGGAGATAAAAGGAAGGTTTTTATACCCATTTTTAATCTTTAAATACATCCCAATACACCTACAGCAAGGGCAAAATAGCCACGTACAACTAATATTAAGGATTAGTCTTAGTATGAACAAAGGGTGACCTTTGGAGCTCAAATGGACTATTATATTAGGAAACATGATGATAATAGAGTGATAAAGGATATAATATAGTATTAATAAGCTTTTATATTCCAAAAGTCTTGCTTTGGAAACCCATAGGCTTGTAGAAGAGGTGTCTCAGTCCGTACACTCAGCCTTGGTGAAGATTGCATGAAATGAGGCCATTTGAAGCATGGGAAAAAGTTGTGAATATAAAATGACATATAAATGGTTATGATAGGTTTTTAAAATAAAAATGACCAATAAAATTACTAAACAAGTCAAAAACCATTCATTGAAACTCTAACAATAAGTCAACCTTGCCTACCCTCACAGTCCTACACCCTCAAAAAGTCTACCTTGAAACATTGGAGAGTTGAGGGATTAAATGAAGGAGTTAAGAGATAAATTTTGGTAAAAACTAAAATTGGGACCTATAAATTAATATAAAATCATTATGTTTCCAAGTTAAATATGGAAAACATCCACTATTTTTTCTCAAAATAGGGTCACTTTTAGTGTGCATGAAGGTTCTAGCTTTGCAAAAATTAAGGAAATCTTGGACCAAAAGGTTAGAAAGGGTAATTTAATGATTTAATAATCTTTATGGGATGAAAAAAAGTATAAAACTTTATTATAGGGTTTTTAAGAATATAGGTTGTTCTAACCTAGGAGGTTTACATGAATGCCTAGTAGGAATCTTAGGTCTAAAAGCCCAACTAGGGGTCATTTGCATTTTTAGCATTTTACATGAATTAAAATTTATTGAAACATTTTTTAATGGTGACATGGGATGTGTTAGATCCATCATAGGTCAAAATAATCTAGGGGTATGTCAAGATGGGTCTCAAAAGGCAAGCATGCTTATTGATATGGCATAGTCCTTATTCCAAATCAAGGGTGATTTTCATTTTGGGGAATTTTTAAGCTCTAAAAAGAATTTTAAAATGATAATGGATAAATTTTATAGGTTTGGGTTCATTTTTTTAGAAAATAAACTCGTCAAGAAAGCCATTTTGACTGGGAATAGACCAAAACCCTCACAGAATGCAAGAAATGAAGCTTGAAGGTCAACTTCCATCACTCATAAATTTCATGAACTAATGCATGGGACCTTGAAACATTTATGAAATTTAGGAAAGGTAATTTAGGAGCCTTAATTGTAATTTTTATGGAGGTTAAACGTGAAATGGATATGAACAAAGGCTAAGACCAAAAAGCCTCTCAAACCCTCATAGAACCCTTTGGCAGACTCGATGATGGAAATCAGAATAGAAGTGTAATCAAATGGGTGAAATGGACCAGGAGTATAAAATAAAATTTGTATTGGACATTCTCAGGGTTCCAAACATATGTATTTTTTGTATGTATCCATATACAATAGGGGATAAAAATCTTATTTTCACCATTTTTGATGGTGTGAAATTTTTTGAAGGAGTTAGAGGGTGAAATAAATTTTTAGGGGAAGATATAAACTTGATATAACTCAAAAAATTCACTTATTCTCTGGAAAATAATTCTAAGTGTTCCAAATATAACTTTAATTTTGGTCAGTCTAGTAAGCCAAATAATGAGCTTTGGGGTAAAGTGGTAAAAAGTGATTAAGGGAGATTTTTAAACACTTTTTCTTTAAATTGATGATTTTAAAGTATTTTATAGGTGTCATTTCCCATCTTGGATGAATATTTTTGCATATTTGGAAGGTTTGGAGTGCCAAGTGGTAAGGGTGCATGGAAAAGGGCCTTTTCAAAATTGCCAGTGATGATTGTGCATGTCCACAATAATAGGAATGATCAGAGACTAGACCAATGCATGGATGATGTTTCTTGAAAACATTCCTATTCTACACAACCATTATAATTCAAGTTATGTATGGAAAAGAGGATTTTTGGAAGGTAACTCAAGTAGGTAGTTTCTTATACAAAATTAGCAGTTTTATGCGACTTTTCACCTTCCTTGTGATTTGTTTTGACAAGTGTACCTCATGAATTGGCATGGTTTTCATAATTAATATTTAACATGAAAATTTAACTAATTTAAACTTTGTGACACATTTCCAAGTGACCCTTGGACTTCTTTTTCTCTCTCATTTTCTCAAACTCTATAAGAGTTGGCCATTTTGGCATTATTTTGATGATCCACTAGAGTATGGAGAAGACATGCTCAATTTTACACCTTATAATAAATAAAATGACTAAGTTTTTACCTCTCTCATATCTATTCATAGTGTTCTTTACTTGAATGTGGAATTTACTTAGTGAAGACCATGCATTCCTTAGCATTATCCTTCATTGTCTCACACATTTGTAGTCTCCTCTTGCAGGGCATGTGAAGTTTTCAAGAGATGTTTATGGTTGAATTTAGTAGTCTTTTCATTAGTGTCATTCAATACCTATTGTCTAGTCCTTCAAACCTTACATATCATCTAGAACCCCACAATGTAACATTGATGCAAGAAAACATAGATTTGGGAAAGTGTATGTTTTAGTTGGTTCTTTGGTCTCAAGTGTGAAATGCAAATGGTTGGGAGTCATAAAAATAATATATTTCATCACCTTTTGTATAATAGGTTTATTTTTAGTTATCCTAACCCTTTTCATCCCCTTGAGTTGTTATTAGTAGGGTCAGGAGCTTAAATGATGCATCAAGTGGAGATAACCCCTTATCTAGAGATCTACTCCATGATAGATATACCCACAACCTTGGAGTGGTTCCATTGTGCCACTTGAATAAGGAGAAGTTAGTCCCGTCTCCTCAATTTTGTACATTCAAGTGACAATAGTTTTTGGCATTCCCAATGGGACTATTGAGTCCATTCTTTTAGGAGTCTTGGTGTTCTCTTCAAGACATCAACTTTATAGGCAATTCCAATAAACATAAATGGAAACTCCACACACACATCTGAAGGTTGAGTAGCCTAGGTATATCAATTAAAGTTTTTTTAATTTTTCTATACTCTTTTATGAAATACATCATGGAGATTGGTGAGTTTGAGCTTGTTTTAATCTAAGTTGAGGAGCTATATCCACCCTTACTTTTTCCTCTTGGCTATGAGCAAGTTCTTGTCCAGCCTTATCATGATCCTCATCAAGCATATGCTACCAATGGTTAGACCCATCAAGTTTTTAGATCTCCTCTGAGTCCTTTCATTACTAATTTCAAAGTAACTCCCCTTAATTACCAAGAATACATGCTAGATCTTGAAAATAGATATGGTTGTGGTGAAATCATACCTAATGTTGTATTAAGAGTGTGAGGAATGCCTTGGAACAAATAAAGAATGAGTGGATACCCATAGAGGGGGCTAATTGGCCTAACCTTACCTATGAAATTCTTGATGTGTGTGGTTTGATATTCAATCTAGATGAAAGATTTAGAGTTTATGAAAATATCACATGTTGTCAACTTCAAAATTCCCCACATCTACGTCCAAGTGTGCCATCCTTTCCTCTTCAAAATTCTAGTCCAACCATGTACCCTAATAATATAAACCCCTCATATACTTCCCTAAGTTTCCCTTCTTAGAAACCCATCCAAGAAAATAGCCCAGTAAAGGAAAATATCATGGTTGAGTAGGATCACTTATTGGAGGAAGATTGCGAAATAAAGAGATTGAAATTTGAAGCTCATCTTGAAAGAGAGTGGGAATTGGCCAGTCAAGTCTTGAGGTAGAGCATCATGGTAGTGGAAGATAAACCCTCTAATTATACTCCTTCATTTCCCAGTTAAAATATAAAACCTCGAGAATCTCCAAGCTTCCTAGACATATCTTTCAATCATTCATTAACCTCTCAATCACATGAAGCTATCCTTGAGCCCACATTCCCTAAGTGGAGAGATGTAATGGAATCTCATTAGGAAAAGAATAGGTCACATAGAGAAGTTGATAAGGAAGAGACATTTGAAGTCATTACTCACCCTCCCACCCCTCCTCAAGAGATTATTAAATCCATTCTTCAAACACCTCCAATTAATCAAGTTTTCCTTCCTAATGTGGAGAGTTGTCTTGCTACTTGGGAATCCTCATTGGCCAAGCTCCCCATTTTTGATGTGCTTGAGGTTAATGTCATAAAGAAGGAGGATGAAATCCAAATTTTAGATTAGATAAAGGATGAAGAGGTGATGACTACTAATATGGAGATATCTGCCTGTAATGGCAAAGGAAAAGTTGAGGGAGACTTGGTAGAAGAGCTCCTTTTGCATCCCATGATAGAATAAGAAGCCTCTCTTGCCTTTCCATTACATGACTCAGACTAGTCAGCTAAGGAGGACTTATGGTATAATTTTGGAGACATATGAAAGGAAGCTAAAGGTTTCAAAAAGCCTACAAGTCCTATGGAACTCATCCCAAGGCATGACAAGAAAGAGGATGTGAATAAAATAGAGAACATGTGGAAAATCTACTTGAAAATGTTTCAATAATATGAGGATGGTAAGAGGGCTGGCCTCCAAGTTGAACAAGATCAAGATGAAGGAGAGCAAGCACATGTTGAGGAACATCACTTCCAAGAAGGTCCAACCCATGATGGAACCATATATGATAATTTTGGACCCTTTGAAGGTGATCTTGAGTTTGTTTCTACATCCATTCATGAAGCTACCTCCACCCACTTTCAAAGACAAAATGAACAAGAAAAACTTCTACTCCCATTTGAAGAACTTGAAGACATTGTGGCCATTGAGAAGGATGATGTAATCCTTCAAAGAGAGTTTGATTCACAACAAGTTGTCCCATGTCTAAGTATGTCAAATTGTCATGGAGATCTAGGCATATATTAGTATGAGACTTGCTTCAAGGTTTAAGAGGACCTTATCTATTCTATAAATCTATGGGAGATGACTCCATTAGATGATGTGCAAAGACAAGGAATAAAAAGAAGGCAAGAGTCATCCATTATCCCATCTAAAAGGAAGAAAGATTGGCATCTTCACTCATCTAATGAGGAATGAGACTTAAGATACTTCCCTTTTGATCCAAGAAGGGAGGTATGATCAAGGTGAATATACATATTTTGTTTCCTTTTTGACGCGTTTGTTTCCCTAAGTGCTTAGTGGCATAAGTGTGTCTTTGTCTTATTGGTTTTTATGTCTTGTATGTGTCTTTTACTTTTGTGTTTGAGGTAAATATATATCTTATTGGTCTCTTTAAGGTCTACTCCTAATGTTTCCCAAGCATATTCTAACTCCATAAGCCTAATGGACTGATAAGGCTACTAGTCCTTAACATAGGCAAGCATGTTACCCCTAGGAGTTACCAAATTATTGACAAAATTTGAATTCTAGTCAAATGAGTTCAAACCCTATCATTTTAAAATTTTTATAAGGTTTAAATACATCCTATGAGGTCTCATATTGTCTTAGATATCTTGTTTAGCCATGTCCTAGTATGGGTTGAAGTTTTTCCCTGTTGAATTAGCCTATTCAAGAAAAGTCAACCTTGGTCAAATAGGGTGAAACCTAGTCAAAGTATTGAAATATGTGATTTTGTTCCTAATATGGTTTCTAATATGTTTTAACCTATTTTTATGTAATTTATTTGCATTTCCAACCTTAAATGTATAAAAAAGACCTTATGGGCCCACTTTGGGCTAGATTCAAGGACTTGTATGGATGAAAGGTGGAATTAGGTCAATTCCAAGTAGGGAATCAACATGGGAGAGGTCAAGATCAGTTAGGTTGCATTTAGGGTCAGTTACAATCAAGAAAGGTGAGTTTATCCTTGTTTTAAGGCACTTGTATGGCTCCCATGATCAAGTATGCAGATAAAAACGTGGGTGGGGTGTCTCTTCACCTCCCCACACCCATTTCTACACCGAAAATTCAATTATAATTAAAAAAAATTGCTTCTGCAACTCATTCTCTCATTTTATCCATTGGCATATAAAGAAGGCTCAACTTTGAATGCTCACCATGGACTGTATAGGTGGAATTATGATGAATGGTCTTTGGGGTGAATAATAATATTAGTATAATTCACTTTAATGTTAAGAAGTTTCAGATTGGTTGATTATTCTTTATGAATAATCGTTAACACTCCAAGTAGCTTTTTGGGAAATTGCATTAAGGAGGGGGTCTCCTTTTGAACCTATTTTAAGTTTTATTGATTTGAATTCATGTGATGGTATGTTTTAGGTGTCTCTACATGATTTTAAATAATTTTCCATGCTTCTTATTTCTTTGGAGAACTCAATTGTTAAGTAGGTCTCTTATAGTGCTTGTTTCTTGTAGTTTGCAAGTTAAGTGTGTAGGTCCTGAGTTTACCCAACATCCAAGGATATCCATGGAGATTTTAACATGTTTAAATATATTTTTGAAACATTTTTCATTCAATTCCATTGTAAAATAGTGGTTAGTTACCAAGTTTCCAAGTTGTCCTTCCTTGGTTTCTGCCTTGTTAGCAACTATAACTATAGTTAGCTTTTACATGGGCATTAAGAGGCTATACAGATGAGAAAAAGATTTTGGAATGCATGGTATAATAAAAAAATTTCCTTAAAACTCCCAAAGAGTCATAATTCTCATGATATGTAGGCCTAAGGTGGTATATGAGAAAGTTTCATTCAAAGGAAAGTTAACTCTAATTTTGGGTTCTCAGTCCTAAAGTGTTCAAAAATGTAATCCTGAGGATTTTGTGGAATAATGTTAGTCATGGTGGAGTATTATTTTACCATATTTATTAACTTTAACTTGTATCCATATGAACCTAGTATATCCATGTCAAATTTGGGGGCTAGAGGGTAAGTGAAAAGGATGCTTTGAGACTTGTCAAAATGGTAAAAAGACATTGAAAGTGAACAATGTAATCTATAGGATTTTGAAGGGAAGGTTAGTGGTGAAACCACATAAAGAGGTTATTAACTTTTCCCAAGTTATGGAAACATATTTAAACATTGCAAAAAGGTGTCTTGAGCATTCTCAAGGTAGGAGAGGTGACAACTTCATCAGATGACTTTCTTGGTCATCCCTTGTCATTACACGGGGTACACAAGGTAATGAGGGCAACATTTCATTAGAGGGTAGAAAACTATGCATTGAAGGTTACTAAAGAGAATAAAACCCTATTATGAGTAATAAAGAGTTAACATAAATATAATAATAATCTATATACTTCCAAAAAAATCTTCAAATGGCCTAATACGCACCTATAACCAATCAAAGTGAGCATACATAGTCATGGTATGAAGGTTGGCAACAATGAAGGTGAGGTGGTATTGAGAGTACATATGAGAATAAAATTGAGTCATGTAATAGTTTATTTTTTTATATATATGTAAAATATATTAGGCACACATTTTTGGGGTTATCAACCATCTTTACAACCTACAACCATGCCAAAATAGGCACCTATAACTAGCCTATTTGGAGGAGCAGTCTTAGTCATGAGAAGATAAGGTTTTGAAACTCCTAAAACATGTAAGTAAATGGGATGAAATAAAATTGTGTTATATAGAGACAAGGAAGGTTTTTATATCCCTATTGAATCTTGAAATACATCCCAATACACCTACAACCATGGCAAAATAGCCACCTACAACCAATATTAAGGATTAGTCTTAGTTTGAATAAAGGGTGATCTTTGGAGCTCAAATGGAATATGATAATAGGAAACATGATGATAATAGAGTGATAAAGGATATAATATATTATTAATAACATTTTTGAGGCCAAAATTCTTGATTTGGAAATCCACAGGCTTGTAGAAGTGGTGTCTTAGTCTGTACACTTAGCCTTGGTCAAGATTGCATGAAATGAGGCCATTTAAAGCATGGGACAAGGTTGTGAATATAAAATGACATAAAAATGGTTGGTATAGGTTTTTTAAATCAATAATTACCCATAAAATTCCTAAAAAATCCCAAAAACATTCATTGAAACTCCAAACACAAGTCAACCTTGCCTACCCTCACAGTCCTACACCTTCAAAAAGTTTGCCTTGCAAATTTGGAGCGTTGAGGGGTCAAATGAATTATTTAAGAGATAAAATTTGGTAAAGAGTAACATTAGGACATATATATTACTATAAAATAATTATTTTTCAAATATAAACATGGAAAACATCCACTATTTTATCTCAAAATAGGGTCACTTTTAGTGTGCATGAAGGTGCCAATTTTGAGAAAATAGATGAAATCTTGGACTAAAAGGTTAGGAAGGGTAATTTAATGATTTAATAATATGTAGGGGAAATAAATAAAAATATTTAAGTATATTATAATGTCTGTAATCATGCAATTTATTCCAACCTAGGAGGTTTGCATGCATGCCTAGTAGGAATCCTTAGGTCTAAAAGCCCAACTAGGGGTCATTTGATTTTTCAGCATTTTCCATGCCTTAAAACTGATTTAAAAATGTTTTAAATGTCAAATGGGATGTTTTGGATCCATATTAGGTCAAATTAATCTAGGGGGATGTCAAGTTGGGTCTCAATAGGCAATTAGTCTTGTTGACATGGCATAGTCCTTGTTTTAAATCAGAGGTGATTTCCATTTTGGGGTCTTTATAAGATCTCCAAAGGATTTTAACATGTTCATGGATAAATTTTAGAGGTTTGGGTGCATTTTTTTGGAAAATAAACTCATCAAGAAAGCCATTTTAGCTGGGAATAGACCAAAACTCTCACAGAATGCAAGAAATGAAGCTTGAAGGTTAACTTCCATCACTCATAACTTTCATGAACTAAGGCATGGGACCTTGATCCATTTATGAAAGTTATGAAATGTCCTTTAGGATAATTTAGTGGAATTTGAATGGATTTAAATGTGAAATGGATATGAACAAAGGCTAAGACCAAAAAGCCTCTCAAACCCTCCTAAAACCCTTTGGCAGACTTGATGATGGCAATCAAGATATAATTGAAATAAAATGGGAGAATTGGACCAGGGTATAAAATAATTTTTTTATAGTACATTCTAAGGGTTCCAAAAATATTTATTTTTTGTATAGATCCATATAGGATAGGGGAGAAAATATATTATTTTCACCATTTTTAATGGTGTGCAAATTGTAGGAGTTAGAAGGTGAAATAAATTTTGAGTGGAATATATACACTTGAGATAAACCAAAAAAATTAATTCATCTCTTGGAAATCATTCTAAGTGTTCCAAATAGGCCTTCACTTTGGCTAGTCTAGTTAGCCAAATAGTGAGCTTTGGGGTAAAGTGGTGAAAACTGATTAAGGCAGATTTTTAAAGAATTTTTATTGTAAATAATGATTTGGAAGTATTTTAAATGTTTTTTTCCCCATATTTTATGATTTTTTTCATATTTGGAAGGTTTGGAGTGCCAAGTTATAAGGGTGCATGGAAAAGGGCATTTTGAAAACTACCAGTGATGATTGTGCATGTCCACAAAAATAGGAAAGATCAGAGACTAGACCAATTCATGGATTATGTTTCTTGTAACCTCTCCTATCTTAGACAACCATAAAACTTAATTTTTTTCATGGATAAGAGGATTTTTGGAAGGAAACTCAAGTAGGTAGTTTCTTATGCAAAATTGGCAGTTTTGTGCCACTTTTTACCTTCCTTGTGATTTGTTTTGACAAGAGTACCTATTGAAATGTCATGGTTCACCTAATTATTATTTAAAGTGAAAACTTAAATAATTTACACTTGGTAACACATGTCCAAGTGACCCTTGGCATTATTTCTCTCTCTTTCCTTCTCTCAAACTCTATAAGAGTTGGCCATTTTGGCATTGTTTTGATGATCCACCAAAGTATGGAAAATCCATACTCAATTATAGAAATTTTGATCAATAAAAGGACTAAGTTTTTACTTTTCTCATAGATTTTCATAGTGTGATATACTTGAATGTGGAATTTGCTTAGTGAAGACTATGGATTCCTTAGCATTGTCCTTCATTCTCTCACCTATTTGCAGTCTCCTCTTGCAGGGCATGTGAAGAGTTGAAGATATTTTTTTGGTTTAATTTATTAGTATTTTCATTATTTTCATTCAATACCTCTTGTCTATTCTTCCTAACCTTACATATCATCTAGAACCCCACAATGTAACATTAATGCAAGAAGACATAGATTTTGGAAAGTGTATGTTTTAGTTAGTTCTTTGGTCTCAAGTGTGAAATGAAAATGGTTAGAATTCATCAAAATAATTTGGTTCATCACCTTTATTAGAATAGTTTTATTTTTAGTTATCCTAACCCTTTTCATCCCCTTATGTTGTTAGTAGTAGGAGCAAGAGATTAAATGATGCATCAAGGGGAGCTAGCCCCTAATCTAAAGATCCACTCCATGATAGGGATACCCAAATCCATATAGTGGTTCTAATTTTCCACTTGAATGAGGTGAAGTTATTTTCATCTTCTTCAATTTGGTGCATTCAAGTGACAACATCTACCTTTCCTATTGTCAAGTTTGAAAAATATGTATCATTGTGAGGCTCTGAAACTCAGATTAGAACAAATATAGATAAATATTGAAAGTGAATATATTTAAGGAGATAATTAAAGATATATATATATATATATATATATATATATATATATATATATATATATATATATATATATATATAGAGAGAGAGAGAGAGAGAGAGAGAGATTGGAAGTCACATACCTCAAACCTTGGATAAAAAGTGAGTTTCCACTAAGTAGTTAAGATTAGCTCAACCATGTAACACAATGATACTTATAACTTGGTGAATATGACTGAACCAAGTCACCCACACTATGAAATTGGTGAGACTGGATGATACTATAAATTCCAACTTATGAACTTGGAAATAAGAGTGATTTGATCACCTAAACTATACCAAATGGGGAACCAATTAATATATTAGATTGGCTCAATATATTTCTTAAAAAAAATAACTATTTCATGGTGATAGCCTCATACAAGTGTTCTAAAATTTGAAAATGATTTAGATTTTGAAATATTAGGCATAAATTTTATAACATATGCACCTTAGATATGTCTCATGCTATAAATTAGTATAAAAATGATACCAATGTATATAATTCTACCACAACTATAAATTTAAATCATATAACTATGTGCTTTGGCTAATTCAGATAACTATGTAAGTGTAGATAACATGCTTCCAAAGCATGCCCCCACTATATATGGAAAACTATTAAAACCAAAATAAGTACCAATGTGGATAATAAGTTTCCAAAACATGCCCCCACTATAATATGGAAACTATGAATACTAAATAGGTGTGGAGAACATGCTTCCAAAGCATTCCCCCACTAGATCTAAAAACTATGAATGTGTGGAATCCATGCCCATATGACATGCCCCCACTAAATTTAAAAAATGTCCTGAGTGTGGAGAACATGAATCTATTACATTCCCCCACTATTAGGCTCCCATTTAAGGTGAGATAATGATAGAAACTGGTAGTTACCTCACCTCAAAAGTATTAGACAACTATATAATTTGTGAATGTAACCATGTAGCATATAAAAGGAACATGTCTAGATAGAAATAAAATTTAAGTGCGTAGAAATAATGTGATCACATAAATGCTTAAGATGCATGATAAGTATCATGGAAATGTCTAGATAGTTATAGTACAAGATTAATAAGAAAATCAAGCACACACACAAAAGCACTCAAAATGTCATATTTACTTTTTTGTACATTTGAATAATTCATGTCCCTTCAATCATGCAACATTTTAACATGCCCCTTATTTTTGTTTAATGGTTTACTTGAAGCCAATGGTGCCAATAAATAATTATGGATGTCATGTTTTATGCAAATTTATGTATCCATATTTAGAAAATTAACACACATGTTTTTAATATCTAGCTTAACATTCCACTCAACTCTTAAATTTTGTCCAAACTTCATTTTTGAATGTGGTTTGTGGTATAGTATCAATATGGTTGAAGTTTCCACACATGGGCCATAGGTGATAGGTAACCATATGTATTCTAAATATTTTGGCATGAATGGATAACATGTTAGTTCATCTATAGAATGTCCCTTTTATGTAAGAAAAGTGGTACCATAAGTTGTATCTCACTTTTTATCAAATTTGATATGGTGTCAATATACCCCATCTATATTACTAGTAATAGTTAAATCCTCATTCTTTGGTCTCTTTGAGAGATAGTTATTTTTTGAAAGATAGGAGGGATTTTCCCTTTTCTTTATGTTAGACACAATGTGTATGTGTCATTCATTTTGTTTTTTAATTTGGTTCTTTAATATCTCATATTGATTGGTATAATGGATACTAATTTGATGATATTTATAGTATGATACCATGTTTTCTATGGGTAGAAGACTACAACATGATTTGTGTCTTGTAGAAGGTAAATAAATCATTCTATACTGAAGTAACAAAGATAACATGGTATATAGAGTATCTTTTTATGTAGTGATCTA